>MU224686.1:1111682-1146903 GCA_018584345.1 Thuja plicata | reverse complement strand
TTCAAATGACCAACTTACTAAAAATAGTAAGTTTCCAAAAATAGCAGCTTTGTACAAAATAGCCCTTATTGAATAGAAAAACACATATTTTTGGGTGATGCAAGATTGCCCTTACACCTAGGATGCTTCTGCATCAAAATCTAGTGAGGAAGTCTATGTAATTGAGGAACTAGTTGGACTAGTTAAGCCTAGAAACTTTGGAATCTTCAATAGATCAACTATAACTTGGAGGAGAAGTTGGTAGTGAGGGTCTTGGAGATCCTAATTCGAGAAGAATCCAAAATGAGGTAACCATTGGATGGTTAGGAGAGAGAAAGTATCATATTGAGTAAAGAAATTTCTAGAGTACCAAACCCTCTGCATCACTTGGTCCCATGTCCATTACCCAAAGTGAAGAAAAGATCACTGTTGTATACCTAGAAGTATTAGGATTAAATTTTGAGATCTTCATGCTTGAGGGCTTACAAGATCTTAGTGATTGTTGAAAATCCATCCTTAGGAGTATGTGGAAATATTTTATTCCTTAGTAGAAGTCAGGGGTTGGAGTGAACTACTAGTCTACTATTGGGGTTTGTTGGAGAAGTAGTGTTTCTAGGAGAAATTGTAACTTGCAGTTTTGGAAGTTGACAGTAAGGAAAGGAATCATCTTAAGATTGAAGAAATTCATATATTTGGAGGATATTAGGAAGAATTCAGACATCCTTTGGAAGGATTGTAGTAAGTTAGAGGACATCATCTAAATTCTAAAAAAGGGTAGGCTAACTACACTTCTTGTTGTGTGCACTCTACACAAGACTTAGGGTTTTAAAGACATGAACAAGGGTTTAAACTAGCCTCATAAATATGAAGAGAGAAAGACAAAGACCATGAAACTTGACATAAATCATATGATTTGTGATCTACCCTTGTGGGAGCCTCATTTACTCCACTCTTAGCCAAAATTGGATGGGATAGGAAATTTGGGTAACACATACCAGGAGCTAGTTTACTAAATAAAGAAGCATATATGATGACACAAACATAGAATGAAGAACTCAATAGGAAAGTGAAAGATTTGTTGCAAAGAGGGTTGATTAGAGAAATTTTGTGTCCATGTGCAGTACCTTCTATATTGGCACCTAAGAAGGATGGACAATGTAGAATGTGTACTGATTCAAGAGCTATCAATCAGATTATGATTAAGTATCATTTTCCTTTACCTAGGATGGATGATTTGATAGATTGTTTGAGTGGAGCTAAGTATCTCACCAAGATTGACTTGAAGAGTGGATATCATTAGATTAGAATCAAAGAAGGTGATGAGTAGAAGACTGCACCTAAGACAAATGAGGGATTGTATGAGTGGTTGGTAATGCCTTTGGATTGTCTAATGCACCTAGTAATTTTATGAGACTGATGAATGAAGTCTTGAAGAGATTCTTGGGTAATTTTTTCATTTTTTACTTGGATGGTATCTTGATTTCCAGTAAGACAAAAGAGGAACTTTTGATGCATGTTAGACAAGTATTACAGAGGTTGAAAGAAGAGAAGTTGTTGATAAACATCAAGAAGTGTAATTTCATGAAAAAGGAGTTAGTATACTTGGGATTTGTAATATATACTAAGGGATTGAAGATGGATCTTGAGAAAGTGAAATCCATTTTTGAGTTGCCTACACCCGAGAGTGTTGGAGAAGTAAGATCATTTCATGGGTTAGCTAGTTTCTATCTAAAGTTCATCAGAGACTTTAGTTCAATCTGTGGACTAATGGATGAAACTATGAGATTTGATACAAGAGTGTTCAAATGGAGACATGCAACACACAAATTTTTTGATTTTTTAAAGTAAAAGGTGACTGAACAACTAGTATTAGCTTTACCTAATTTCAATAAGGTATTTCAAGTAGACTGTGATGCTAGTGGAAATAGAATTGGAGCTATTTTAACTCAAGAAGGGAGACCTGTTGCTTATTTTAGTGAGAAGTTGAAGGATGATAAGAGAAGTTATTAATTGTATGATCATGAATTACATGCTATAATTTAATATTTGAAGAAGTGGAGACATTGCTCGTTACCTAGGGAATTTGTATTATTTACCAATCATCAAGCATTGAAGTATTTGGGTATCCAAGGTAATTTGAATTACAGACATATGAGATGGGTTGATTTTATGTGGAGCTATATACATTTGTGTTGAAACATAAGAGTGATTTGGAAAATAAAGTTTCTGATGCTTTGAGTAGAAGGAATTTGTTGAAACATAAGAGTGATTTGGAAAATAAAGTTTTTGATGCTTTGAGTAGAAGGAATTTGTTGACTGAGATAAAGATTTTAGTATTGGGTTTTGATGAATTGAAGACATTTTATGAAGAAGATCTAGACTTTTCTAAATCTTGGAAGGCTTGTAAAGAATCTACTGGAGTAGATAAAAGTAAATAGGTAGATTAATTCATTCAGGATTTCATGTTTCTTAGAGGTAGTCAATTATTTATACTTAGTGTCAATGAGAGAGAATCTAATTAAGGAGAACATAGTGGATGTTTAGCAGGACATTTTGGCATTGATAAGACAATAGCTTTGGTGAGTGAGGATTAATTTTGGTAGCAAGCTTAGAAGTATTGTGGTTCCACAACACACGCCCCATTTTGGCCACTTGGCCATTTGACACCCCCACCTTTTTTTTTCCTTTTCTTGGTATTTTTATTCTTCATTCTCTATTCTTTGTCTCCTTAGCTTATACCTTTTCCTAGTAGATTTTTTTGGCATTTTAGACGTTCAATGTTTGTTAGAAGTCTAAAAGTATGAATCCCCAAAATGCCAAAGAGCCCATGATCTAAGAGCATGTCACATCAGAATTTTGGTCATAAAAAGTCTGATATCACTTGACTCATGGGTTTTGCGCTTTTGGTGTTTGAAAGTGCAAAACCATATGATGACATCGGGTGATCCAAAGTTTATAAAGTGCACTTGTCCCTCCCTTTTCTTCCTTCTACATTTTCCAAGCTCCAAGTTTTTGTTTCTCTCCTCTGCCCACAACTTGTTGTTGTGCTTTACAATTTTTTAGCTAGTGATTTTCTTGGTTTTCTTTGCCTCCATCCATTTAGGCTCACTGTGGAATCCTTTGTCCTTCCCTCGTGGATCAGAGGTAGGGTTTTGGGTTTTCAGTCCTATTTTCTAGTTTTAGGTTTTCATATCTCTCTTTCTCTCTCTTTGCTTTTTTAGTATGCTAGTGGTCATTAGGGTTTCCTTGGTCACCTCCTTAGGGATTTTTTGTCTATTTTACTTGGTTTTGAGCTCCTTAGGGTTTTCTTTTTATCTTTCTAGGTGTTTCACAGGTTTTAGCCCTCAAAAATCTAAAAAAATTCATGGCGACAAAACCAAATGAGTAGCATTTAAAAATTGACTAAGGATCACTTCAGGGTTTCAGTCTCCAAAACTCCTACTTGTCATTGAAACACCGAAACTCCATCCTCCAAAGATTGCTTCACAATTAATTTTGGAGTTTTAACTTTTCAGCCTTCGACATTACCATGGATCTCTGAAACACCAAATTTTTCTCCTCTTCCTTGTTAAGCCTCCTTTACCTTTCGCGCATTCAGACTGTGACATATCCTCAAGATTTTTGTAGTCTAAAATGCCGAAAGCCCATTTTCCTACAGCTTTCCTTTATTCCTTTTCGGTCTTTTGGTGACCAATCCTATTTTTGGTGGCTGAATCCATGAAATCTGAAAGCTACAATTAAGTCTCCTTTTTCCTATTCCAGGCTTCTGGGTTTGTTTATTCTGGGTTCTCTGAGGCTTTTTTTTAGTTCCTAGTGGTTTTTTTCAGTGAAAAAATGGTTGATGGTTACATGTTTTCTTGAAGGATGCCAACAAGGACAACTACCTCACTGATGAAGTACCTACTCAAAGAATATCATGTTCCCTTCAAGGTCCAGAATCTCCATAGTGAGGTCATAGATATTGACATAGGGAATGTAGACTTGAATGAGTTTCTCACCAGGTATGCCAATCCCAATGGGAGGTCAGTTGATTGCACTTCCCTTGTACTCTTTAGCCTAGTTAAAGCTGCAACAAACCCTGTGTCCATCCTATCTATGAATCTCATCAAGACCCTTGCACAATACTATGTTATTGAAAAGAGGGTAGCAAAGAATAAGACAAGATAAATTTTTTTATACATTGGGCCTAACAACATTGAGGATTTCTTCCACCTACCAAAGTGTGTTGACAATTTTTATGCCTTTTCCATCAACAAAGTCTTAGAGTGGTTCAGAAACAACACCCATATTTCATATGAAATTGTAAATAAAGAATACTTGATACAACCCATTCCCAAGAATAAGATGGAAATAATAGATATGAGAAGGGGATCCTTGAAAGATGATATCGAGGAAATGGTCATCATGATAAGAAGGTTATGAGCTCCCTCAATCCATCCAACTTGAGCATTGGATGATTCTCCTAATTGAAAGAATAAAGGGGAGAAGAGAAAGATATGATTGTGATACCATCTTGAGTGATAAAATTAATGAGAAGTTGATAGCAGTGAAAACAAATCATTGTTTCTACATGAATTCCTATGTGGTTTACTTACTGGCTACCATGATAGTGTACTTGGGTTTAGTAAAGAGAGGAGCCTTTGGTCAGTCAAATGCTTGGCCATTCACAAAATATCCTCAGATGATTAGAAAAGAGAGGCTGAATGAAGATAGCCAAGACTATAGAATTGTAAATTCCACCCTTTTCTTTGCAATCATCCATTTAATTGAAGGTGATTATGAAATGATACCCTTGGAGGAAGTGGTTTCTAAGGTTCAAACAATAAGAGCCTATTATATTTAGTTTAAAAATTTCACATACATTAGAGTGGTAGGGTGAAATTTTGCACCAAAGAAGCTTCCCCAATATCCTTCTGACAAGATAATTATTTTGGAAATGGATAGGAAACTTTATGATGCCTATGAGCACATCAAACACAAGAAGAAGTACTTTTGGGACCTCTTTGTGTCAACTGGTCCCCATTATCTGCAAGACATGAAAGTATGAAAGTATCTGGGATTTGAGTGGGATGAATGTCCCTTACAACCCCTTAGATTAATTAGAACTACGTTTGACCCCATTGGTACTTACAGTCATATTATGGGTAGACATTATGTTCATGAGCCTCACCTGGAGGATCAATAAAAGAATTGTATAGATGACTACGAAGTCAAATTTTGGGACTACTATAGAATGTCACTTGAGTTTGAAAAATCTATCCTAGAGCTATACATTCCACCCAAGGTACGGGATATGGAGATGAAAGATGTATTGAATCCTCTGTACAATGAAGACAAAATATATGTAAGGTCCATCATGAATGCAAAAGTAGATAAAGAGGAAAATGACAGTATAGAATTCAAGGCCAGGCATGTGGTAAAGACCACCAAGGACTGGATCAAAAGGCCATTCAAAATGGAACCCATGAAAATGAAGCCACAACTAGATCCACATCTAAAGAAGAAAATAAAAATGGGGAGAAGGTAGTAATGCCTAGGTTTAAAGAGGAAACCCCTCAGAAATCAGAGATAATATACAAGCATGATTGCCTAATTGTATATGGCTCAAATCCCAAGGCTAAACCAGAAAAGACAAGAATGATTGGTAGCATATCTCCACCTCTTGATCAACCAAAAGTTACACAAAGAAAAGCTCCTAGTTTAGGTAGATCTCCACCTGTAAAAATCATAGGACCTAGGGCCACCCAAGAAGAGAAGAGGAAGGCTTACAAAAGGAAGAGATCCTCTGTATCTCCATAGTTGGAAACCTTGAAAGAAGAAGAAGACGATCAAGATGTAACTTTAGCAATGAGAACATGATAAGGAAAAACTACCATCAAAAGAAAATCTAAAGAATAAAATGTCTCGATCGATGTGGAAACATGAGCACATGAGGAGCAAGGAGATCCCCAGGATTCCCTTGGTCTTGAAAAGTTTTATATTTATGAATTTCAGAATCTCGTAGGGTTCAAGGATCAAGTGAAAGACCAACTTGATCACACTACATAGGTAAATGTGGAGGGAAAGATACCATCGGTCTCATAGGTTACTCTCCCTCCCCCTCTGTCTCACTTCAATGTTCCTATGGTTGAAAAACCATCTGTGAAACTAGATATGGGGAAAGGGATAGATACACAAATGCCTTCAGCCACCATGGAGTCTATAGACATAGATAGGGAAGTAGGGGTCAAAATTTCCCCATGGATCCCAAATGTCTAGATATTTTAATAAGAACAAGGGGAGCCTCCACAAGACACACTCATAGATAAAGAGACTGGAGAGGATTCAAATGCAAAACATAGTTCAAATTCCCATTCCTCCACCTTCTTCTCCCATTTCTTCTTTAAACCCAATTATCCAAGATCCTTCATCTACAAGGTAAACACCATCTTCATAGGTAAGGTAGAGACTAGTAATAGGTCTATGGTTAGAAATATTGACAAGTTCATAAGAAGATGTTGAAAAAACCCAAGTTGAGAAGGAATCTACAAGTGAAGAAAGTACCCCTCCTCGTGAGGATGCACCTGAAGAGATGAATGCCACCATTGTGGAACAACTAGAGGAGGTAGAAAAAGAGGGGTCAGAGGATGAGGAAACTTATGAGATAAGGGAAGCTTTGGAGAAGAAAGGAGAAGGGGAGAAGGAAATAGAGGCTCAAAATGAAGAATAAACAACTTTTATTCTAATGATTGTCCTGTATGAGCCAGTCAATTCCTTTACTAAACTGACATGGTTTACCAAGGAGATACAACCAAGGAAAAGGGTTTACACCAATGAGGAGGATAGATAAATGGAATTTTTAGACCAAAACTTCTACAAGGGTTAATCCAACACCCTAGCAAGATCAATGTCCTATGTTACTCCAGATCATAGAGGCTATTGGAAGGCACAAGTTGCAGTACCCACAATAAGCACTAGTGAATCAGAAATAACTCTAGAAGACTAAAATTTCAAAGAGGTTGACCTAGGTGAACCTACTAGAGAAGGGAGTAAGATATTGGAAGAATTAGGGTTGAAACATTCCCTCAAATTCATGGATAAGGATGAGGAAAAAATAAAATCATTCACAGAGAAAAATGAAGCATTAAAGAACTTCATTGTTAAAATAGTAGGTCCCATTGACCTAGACTACCGTAAAACCTCACTACAGGCCATCTTTGAGAAGAGAACTTCTCAGGAATTTCCAGAGGGTGTAACACATTCTTTCTTTCAGGCCTGTATAGATTGGAAGGTTGATTTTGAGCAATTAGGAGAGAGCACCATCAGAGAAATCTTGAAGCCCTTTAGAGTTATCCTCAAGGAGGTCAACAAATTGGTGAACATGATGGGTAATGAGGAAGGGTTGAATTTTCAAAGATGGTATAAGGTTCTTAAGGACCTAAAAGTAATAAGGAAGCAACACTTCCAAATTTTGGTCTAATTGTATGAGAGATCAGAGCTTGAAAATTTTGAGACCTGGATTAAGGACATAGCTTAAAAAGTAAAGGTCTACCGGAAATGCCTAGACAAGTTAAAAAAAATGCATGAAGGAGTCATGATGTGGTTCAAGAAGATAGATAAATTATTCTATGGCATTAACCTAGACTTATATGAAGATGAGGGAAACCAAATTTTGTACCCATTGAAGAACATTGTGCAACAATTCATGGGAATTTTGGCTGGTATCAATACCAAGGAGTACCTCCAACAACTTTTCTATTTCAAGGAGAATATGAAGAGAATGTTGGAACATGAGGAAGAAATCAAGTTCTTTTCCTAAAAATTGATCACTTTTAGGGAGAAGCAAGAGAAACACCTTAATTATATCCAAGTCACTAACTTTGAAGAGGTGCAGGAGATAGTACAAAGACTCCGCAAGGCCCATCTAGACATCCTCCCAGAATGACTAAGTGTTTAGCTTTGGAATTAGTCAAATTTTGCAAAAGGGAGATTTTTTTGATACTTAGCCATTTGGACAACTCAAGTTTTTATGTCCTTTCAAAATCTAAAAGTCTAAAATTTTTGGAGTCATAAGGATCCATACTTAGCCAATTTTTAGGTTTTCCACTTATGGATTTAGGGTCAAGATCTAAGTTTTTTGGGCCATTTTGACAAAAAAGAAATTTACATGAATAGTGTGCTCCAGGTCAGATTGCTTGAATGTGTGGTTTTTTTCTTCTTAGACTATAAGATATCAATTAGTGATATTCACAAAAGGGAGATAAGATGAAGATTCCAAGGAAGAACTCCATTTCAAGAAGAACACCTCAGTTCAAGAATGGTGGAACTCTAGATCTGATCATTGGTTTGCTGAGTGGATTTAGCTATTTTTTCTCTCATGAATGAAATGTAAATAGATTAAAATCCATGAAATGTTTTTAGCTACCATATTAGGAGTATTTTTTCTTTAGTAAGCTCTAGTTTTAGTTTTTTTTTATTATTATTTTAGTGTAATTGAAACCCTAGTTTTGTAGTTGAAGTACTATATATTGGATCAAAACAATGTAATGAAGGTCAAATATTTTATGCAATAAAGCTATATGCTATTGGTGCTTCATTCATGGTGTGATTCTTCTACTATCTATGTGAAATTTATGAATTTGTGTATGCTTGTCCATTTATTTCAAAGAGACAACCACATTTTATTGTGAATGCATCTATGATCAATTAGTTGGAGTTTAATGTTATTGTTTCATCTTGCTGTGATGAATGATTGGAAAGATTTGTTCTACAAGTTAAAGATAAATTTGTCTTGTGTGTAAGTCCATCTAGTGGCTTCACGATCTGATAGATTTTGGAAATCTTGCATCTGGGTACACATTTCTTCAAAATATTACATCTATTGAATATGGAATTGTGATATGGTCTGATTCATGTTTCATGGGTTTCCATCTTTTTCATCATTTAATTCTCAAGCATGATTCAATGATGATTTATATTTATTAGATTTTCATTTCCATTAATTTGCTTACAATTCTTGTTACTCTAATATTTGATCTTTTATTGAAATTGATTAAAATAAGCAATCATTGTAGGTTTTAAGGTTATATTTGCATCATTAGGAAATTCCAAACATTGGTAAAATCAAGAAAATAGAAAAGTACTAAAGTTTGTTTTGTAACCTAGAGTTGAAACATACCAATAAAGGCCTCCTTGTGAACATTCACATTTATCTTCAACTTAGTTTAGAAAGTGGTTGTACCATGACCACAAAGAACCTTTGGAATAACCTCATTATTCTTTCAAGATAGAAAATCATATCTCAAATTCCTAGCAATTGACTTGTGTAAAAACAACTCTCAACAAAAGTGGTGCTAGAAGGATGAACTGAACAACAACAGGCTGAATAATATTGGATGTTTCTCACTATAGTGGTTTGAACAAGTACTTAGATCATATCCAAAGAGGGGTGAGTTCCTTGAACTTACCCACTATCACAATGCTTGCAGAAACAAGGGAAACTAAAAGTGACTCCCTCTCACCACTCCGCTGGGTCACAAAATCTACTTGGCCATAAATACCATATTGATGCCCTGTTTGTTACCAAAACCAGTAATAAAAATCATAATTTTCAACAACCTCATCTAATAGCTTTCTTCGCTAATGCACAAATATCACCATTAAATTTTTTCAGCAAACTTCATGAGTTTCCAAAAAATATTGAGAAGTTTTGTGCCTATTTTGTGTATAGAGAATCACAAATAGCAGAAGAACATGTCTATGCCTTTAAAGAAATTTGCAATCAAAAAGGTATTGGATACCAAGATTCTATTTTCCATTTGTTTCCATACACACAAGGGGATTTTTCATACAATTGGTATCTGAATTTACCACGCAGATCCATTTCTACATGGCCAAAATTTGAAACCTAATTCCTAAATCAGTTCAAGCTATATGTGGACCCTGTAGCTTTGCACCACTAGTTCATAACTGTAAGGAAGGATTTCAATGAACCAATCGCTATGTTCAATCATCGCTTCCATAAGATGCATAAAAAAATGGAGGCTCCCTATACTGTACCTAAAGAAATTGCCATACAAGTTTTTTCAAATCCTTGGAACCTTTCACTTATATCTTCCTAAGAAGGCTCCCACCTATGGATAGAGACACAATGAAAAAAGTGTACAATGAAGCCAAATTGTTCACGCAACAAATGGATCCACAAGGAGGATGGAAATTTTGTACTCTATCTACATTGGGTAACATTGCTGCTCCAAGTCAATTTTTAGAAAGCAATAAAGGTTCAGCTAATCACACACCTTTTCTAAGACCAATTCCAACACAACCACTCACTTTCCCACCCCTAACCATCATCTATCCTAACTACCAAGCCCACAAGACCACTTTCTTTGAGAAACAAACTGTGCCTCCTAGTGAGTGGGACAATCACTTGGCTTCTGAGTTGGATGCCATAAAAAATACTTTGTCTCAATTAACCAATGAGCTCACTAGGATGAAGCTAAATTCATCTCAGAACCAAGGTGGTACCAATGACCACCTGTTTCTCCAAACACTTATTCTCATGGTCAAAATAAAAGTTATAACACCTATGGTAACAATAACAACAATAAATTGTAGGATAAACCATTTGGGCAGTAGTGACACAATAGGTCTTGGAATAACTGACCCAAAAATGGTAGTATACCAACCAATAATGCTAACATATATGAGACTACTGATATAAATTTTGTAGGAGCTAAAAGCTTATATTGAGATAACCATGAGTATGGAAGAGAAAAAAATCCATCTTGGAATTTTGAGTAGCCCCTTGTTCAGTTTAATTCAATGATGATTGACTCTTATGAACTTGAAATAGGTAAAGGTTCTATGGATGGCTCGTAGGAGGAGGAGTTTGTGTTTCCATTTCAAAGGGAAAGAGAGCCCAAGTACTCTAAAGTTCATTCTTTTCAGAATGACCACAGGAGCCCATATAATATAAGAAATCAAAAGGAACCTTTGAAAGATGGTATTCCCCCATGGAAAAAAAAAACACCACTAGACCCACAAGATAGAAGTAACCCTACACCACCAAAGGGTCTGAGTGTGATGAAGAGGCTTCCATGGTAGGTTTATATTTTCCCAAAACACACACTCATGATTTCCATTAAGGATGAGGATTTACATGAAAGACTCTACACCTTAAGACAAATTGTTCAAACAATCCATTCCAAAAACATAAACTAAAACTAGTTTACTCGACATTTACTGTCACTCGACATGTACTATCACTTGGCGTATACTATCACTTGACATTTTTTTTCAATTGGAAAATATTGTTTTTTCCCAACTTGACATTTATACTACTTGGCCAATTACCCTTTTACAGATGGTCTACAAAAAGTCTTACTCCCAGATTTAACACAAAACTTAATTTGTTAGGAGCGTATTCAAAATACAAATTAATGTATTAAAATAAAATTATGGATAGGTTCTAACTTAATTCAAACTTGATGATCAAAAATAAATTTCCAACTATAGGAAACCTGTGACTGACAAAATAAAAAATCTTCAATTAAAGTATGGATACATTATCTAAAGTGTTCAATGGGAACAATCAATCCCATTCCTTTTACATTCTTCAACCAAAACTTGGTTGTATCCAAACATGTGGCTGTTCACCGTCTCTACAAAACCATGGTGACAGTAAGAGGTGCAACTGATTCAACTTTAGAACTTCCTCCACCTATCCATTATCAACTTCCTCTTATTCTTCCTCTCCTCATTTTATCGACCATCCTCAAGATTTTATAAGAAAACTAGACAGTTACATAGTTTAAAATACCTCTTGGAGAACAACCAACTATTATTGGTTATTGGTAGCTGACTTCCTTGAGAAAACCAGTAACTGCCTTGTGCCAACCTATCATACCTTGTGCCAACTTAAACAAAACCTCTGCTTCTAAACCCATTACATTATTTTGGAAGCTTTAGTGCATATCATTACTTTTTGGTGGCTCTAATGGAAAAATTACATGGATTAACCGACCTTATACAAACAAAATGGATTATTACATGACCTTAGAATTCTTGGATTAGGTGCTCCTGCATCATACTACCAACCTTGAAAATGTTCAAAGTCTCTTGGAAATGTGGATGCAATAACCTACAAAAATTTGGACTGCAAACTGCATCTTCAAATTTTTCATCATCTGTGTCTTTTCCTTCTCAACTTCTTCTTCTGCATGATATCTTCAGTGTACCATGTCTTCAAACTAAGATTCCCATCAATGGATTTCAGATGGTTGTTTCTCAAGGCGCCGCTCCAAACTCAAGTCCACTCCTTCATGCTGCTGCACAACCTCTCTTTGCCTCACCCAGGAGTTCTCCTCTTTGCCTCTCTCCCCAAGACTTTTGGAAACCAAATGGACCATCTTCTCTAGTGCTAGACAATCTCCTATGGCCCTTTTATTAGACCTCCATGTCCACCCATCTACAGCGAGTGAACGTGCACCTGCAACTAAGAAACTTCAAAAAAAAGAATCAATTACCAAATCTCTTTCTCATCCCAGATGTTTCGTTGAGCTCTGATACTAATTGATGCAGAGGCTTCTATGGTAGGTTTATCTTTCCCCAAAATACACACTGATTTCCCTTAAGGATGAGGATTTACATGAAAGAATATACAACTTAAGACAAATCCTTTAAATAATCCATTCCAAACACATAAACCAACACAGGTTTACTTGACATTTACTGTCACTCGACATATACTGTCACTCGGCATATAATGTCACTAGACATTTTTTGTCACTCAGAAAATACTATTTTTCCCAACTTGACATTTATACTTCTCGACCAATTACCCTTTTACCAACATTCTACAAAAATTATTACTCCTAGATTTAACACAAAAATTACTTTGTTAGGAGCATATTCAAAATAAAGATTAATCCATTACACCAAAATTATGAATAGGTTTTGACTTCATTCAAAACCGATGATCAAATTTTTTTTTCCAACTATAGGAAACCCATGACTGATAGAATAAAAAAATCTTCAATTAAAGTATGGATACATTACATAAAGTTTTCAATGAGAACATACAATCCCATTCCTTTTACATTCTTCAACAAAAACTTGGTTGTATCCAAACATGTGACTATTGACCATTTCTATAGAACCATGGTGGCAGTCAAAGGTGCGACTAATTCAAATTTAGAACTTCCTCCAACCATCCACTTTCAACTTCATCTTATTCTTCCTCTCTTCATTTGTTCGACCATCCTTAGTATTTTATAAGAAAACCAGATAGTTACATAGTTATAACTACCTCTCAGTGACTGACCAACTGTTGTTGGTTATCAGTAACTACCTTCCTTGTGCTGACATGTCATACCTTGTGCCAAATTAAACAAAACCTATGCTTCTAAACCCATTACATCATTTTGGCATCTTTAGTGCATATCATTACATTTTTGTGGCTCTAATGGCCAAATTACATTGATTAATTGACCTTATACAAACAAAATGGATCATTACATGACCTTAGACTTCTTGGATTAGGTGCTCCTACACTAGAGTGCTTCCACTTCATCACCACCAAATGTGCCCACTATGAACAAAAACCTAGCTTGGTCAGCTAACAAATATAGTGCCATTGAGGAACTAAAGAAGACAAAGACTACCATCTCAATATTTGACATGTTGCAAGGTTGTTTGTCACAAAGAAAAGAACTCTTAAAGTCCCTAGACCACTCTAGGAAAGGTACAAAAACCAAGAACACACAAACCCCTACATCAAGTGTGAATACCTCAGAGGCATTCCCAACAATATTCAAATATAGGATGAAAGTTCACTTGTTCCTACTAAGTTTATGTGTATTTGGTAAAAATATGTACAATTGCCTGACCGACTTAGGGGATTCCTCTAATGTCATGCCACTCTCCATATGACAAAACTTAGGAATGGTTCCTCAGGCAAATAACAGGGTGGTGATATAATTGGACAATAAAAAAGGTTAGAGTGATTGGGGTTCTAAAAGATGTACACATCCAACTGGTTTATGATCCGAGGGTACAAGAGCATATTGACATACACATTATTGATATTCTAGAAACTTATGAGATGCTATTAAGTAGAGAATGGACCAAGTGTCTAAGAGGATGGCTCTCCACTAATTTCACATAGCTATGGTTTCCCTCGAAGGGACTAAATAATAAGATCAAGATTGATGCCAAACGTAAGCTCAACAAGGTGATTAAAGATTACAATACCCCAAATGAGGCCTTGTTCACCCAAACTGACCTAGGCACGTATCAGTCAGACAATGTTCTTATGTTCCAAATCCAAGAAACTAAAGATGTTGATAAAAGTCTCATATGAGGTCTACAAGATTTTTATGTGGATAATAAAGCCTTCCAGGATTTTATCAAGAATATGATAACAAGTTTGAAACATTTGGGTCATGATGCAGATCCCAACATCCTGTTATTATCAGGGTATTACTAGTTACACTCGTTGAGTCATTTAGAATTTTCATGTGCAAGATGTCAATATGCATTATCCCAAGTACTGACCTGAACTACCCCACCAATCAAACAAGTTCAGAGTCAAGGATCAGATGACAAAAATCCTAAATTAGATACCTTTAGCAATGCTATATCAAATAGAGGTAGTTCTCCAAATTGTACCCCTCAAATGAAGATTCAAATTGAAGGCTCAGATTTAGATGGAAATAGCCTCACACATAGTAGAGGCAGTGAATGGAGTTCTTCAGATGATGGTGCCTTACCAACCTACTCAGGGTGCTAAAGATGCAATGTATTCAGGTGGTGAGGATGTGCAAAGGGAAGGTAAAGATGAGGTGATTTCTTCATATAACGAAGAAGGTAAAATATTGGAATAAGAAACATCAAAAACCTAGTACAAGCTTTAGCCCAAACCAATCTTGACCAAGCTACATCAAATATGGAAACTTCATTTCGATAGTTCCAAGTGTAAACAAGGAGATGAAACATGGATCAAACTAGTTAACCCAAGAGGTAATTCCTATGCAACGTATACATTAAAATTTTAATGTATTAACAATGCTGCAAAATGCAAAGCACTGATTTGAGGTCTTATCCTTGCGCATGAAAGGGGGATAATATTTGGTGGTAGAAGATGACTCATAATTGGTCATCAAACAGGTCCACAACTAATATTCTTGCAATGACAAAAGTATGATTGTATATCAAAGTAGGGCATGGTATTTTATCAAATAATTTAAAGAATTCAACATTAATTCTATCCAAAGAAGAAAGAATGGCATGGTTGACATACAAGTAGTGTCTGCTAGTTCATTACACCCTATGGAGAAGTCCAAACTAAATTTTTTTTTAGTTGAACTCATTTCCACCCTGCCAATCCCAAATAATATCACAAATTTACAAGTCTTTCAAGATTATGAACACATCCTCAAATTCATCATGAGCTTGGGTGTATTTGGAAAACAAGTTATTGATGAAGAATCTGAAGAGACAAATGAGCCAACCGAACCAGAGAAAATTGATGATAAAGTTGTAATAAACCTGAGAACTAATTCTGTACCTAAGGGGATGATGGAGTTAGAAAGGATTTTTAACAAAGATGAAAAAAACACAAAAAGGAAACCAAAATTGATACCAGGAGGAGATGAATGTGAAACACACAACCTTGACACAGGGGGATGACCCAAGGGAAGTGAAGATTGGGAAAATTGGCACTGAAGGTGAGAAGAAAAGAATATTCCAACTCCTCACTGAATACCGAGATGTCATAACTTGGAGCTACAAAGAATTGAAGACTTAAAAAACCTCGGTCATAGTGCATAGCATTCCATTAAAGCTGGATTCTAAACCTTTTCGATAGTGGAAAAGGATAGTAAACCCAATGATGGAGCCATTGATACAGAAAGAATTTCAAAATTTGTTTGATGGAAAGATTATCTTTCCAATTTGACATTCTACGTGGGTTGAAAACTTGGTTCCAGTGAAGAACAAAAGTGGGGAGATCGGGTTATGAATGGATTTTTAAAACCTGAAAAAAGGTTCCCAAAAAGACAAATACCTGCTTCGCTCTTTAGATGAAGTACTACAGGTAGTAAATAGGTCCCATATGATGTCTTTCCTATATGGCTATTCAGGCTATAATAAGGTGATGGTACATGAAGAAGATCAAATGATGACCATATTTACCACCAAGTGGGGGACATTTGCATATTGCCAAATTCTATTTGGCCTGATAAATGCGGGAGAAACCTTTCAACGGGTGATGGAAACATCTTTCAAAAGTTTAGTTGGGAAATGCATAATAATTTACATGGATGACCTCATGGTATTTTCTAAAAACTAAATGGATCATATAGACGATGCACGAAGGGTGCTTCAAAGATGAAGGAGATAAATAATCTCCCTCAACCTGAAGAAATGTGTGTTCAGAGCCACAAAGGGAAAATTGTTGGGGAATATAATCTCTAAGGAAGGGATAGTAATAGACCCTGAAAGAGTGAAAAACATTCTTAAACTAACCCCGCCAAACAGTCAGAAGGAACTAAAATATTTCTTTGGGAAGATAAACTTCATGAGGAAGTTTAGCAGTAGCTTTGCAGAAGTAGTAAAACCATTAAATGATATGTTGAAGGATGCCAAGATTGAGTGGAATACTCCAGTAAAGAAATAATTTGAAGAAATAAAAGCTGATATCCTCCTTGGTGAACTTGGATTACACTTTAGCCTTTAAAGTATACTCTTTTTCTTCTGAACACTCATGTATGGGAATCCTCACACAAAATAAAGATGGTGAAAATGAAAGGACAATAGCATTCATGAGTTTACCTCTCAATAATATAGAGGTAAGATACCCAAATTTAGACAAGAAGTCTTTCACCTTGGTCAAAGCAGTGAATAATTTTTGATACTACATTCTGAGGAGCAAAGTATTTGGCATAGTTCTAGATGCAGTGGTAAAGTCCTTATTAATGCAGAATGAATTAGGTGAATGAAGAGGGAAATGGATGACCATTCTACAAGATTTTTACCTTGAGATTAAACCTATGAAATTAGTATGAGGCTGAGGCCCAATCATGTTGATAGCAGAGGTAGAAGAAGGTTTAATGTGTCTAACTTACATAGATCAAGGGGCTATCTCAGACATTGGATATCAAGATGTGGTTCATTTCCTCATCTAGAATTACTTCTTGGAAGGATTGAATGACTCAGAGATAAGAGCCTTGAAGATTAACAAAAGTTCCTATATGCTAAAACATGGTCAATTATATAAACACAATTATGATGGTCTATATTTAAGATTCTTAGATACATAAGAAGCAAACAAATTCCTGGCTAATTTTCACAAGTAGGGCACATGCCATGGATCTGCTGAAGCTACTTCTCAAAAGGTATTGAGAGATGGGTATTATTGGCTGACTCTATTCAGAGACACAAAAGAACATGTGAAATCTTGGCATACTTTCTAGACTAGCACCACCCGTAAAAGAAACCCTGCAGTACCTTTATAACCGATATATGAGGTACATCCATTCATCCAATGGGGTTTAATTTTGTATGTACCATTAACCCACCATCATCTACAGGTTACTGGTATATTCTAAATGCCATAGACTATTGCACATGCTAGACAGAGGTGCAAGCATTGAAATTTTTTAATACTGAGGTGGTAACCAAATTTTTAGAGGAATGCATCATAACCAGGTTTGGAATGCCTTTCTATCTGGTATGTGATTAGGCATCCTCATTCTCCTCTATTTAAATCACACAATGGGATTTCTAAAACTAGGTAATTCTAAAATTCTCTTCTAATTATTACCCATAAGGAAATGGTGCAGAAGAATCCACAAAAAATAATTTGACAACTCTAATCAAGTACCTTCTAGATAATAATCCTAGGAAATGGCATACACAGCTGAAATACGCATTGTGGACCGGTCAAGTTAGAATAAAAAATTTCTTGGGGACATGCCCCTATGAGTTAGTGTATGGTGTGCAACCTGTTTTTCCCATGAACCTAAAAGTGTCAGTTTTGAAATTCATGGATCAGTATGTTGAAGGTGAAGACAAGGTGCAAATCTTACTCATGAACCTCCTCAATTTGGAAGAGAAGATAACTATGGACCTTGAGCATGTGTCAAAACATCAGGCTATTGTCAAGTGTTGGTTTGACAAAAGAGCCACTATAAAGGCTTTCAGGAATTTTGACCTTATCCTCAAGTGGGATAAGGAAAGAGAAAAACTGGGCAGCCACACCAAGTTTGAAAGACTATGGACCGATCCCTATTAGATAACATAAATCTTCAGGGAAAGCACTTTCAAAATCAATACTCTAGATGGGGAGCTGGTTCCATTGTCAGTCAATGGCCAAATTATCAAGAATTATTTTGGCTCTTTAGGGAGGGGTGCCCCTTTTTCCCCATCTATAATAGTTGTTTAGTTGTTTAGACTTTTTAGTTTTTCCACTTTTGGTCTTTTGTTCCGCATCTTTTCTTCTTTCAAGTATTCCTCTTGTTTTTTTAGGGTGAGGTTGATGATTTTTTTGGGGCTGTCCCTTTCAAGTGGTTTATCCCAACCATTCCTCAGTGAGAGGAAGAGGTATTTCTTAGAAAAAATATCCAAGGAAATTTATCTTGCAAGAAACAATACTTAGGAATTAGGTGGTGATACCTCTTACCAGGAAATCAAGGTGATGCTCTAATGTTGATCACCCTAAACCACATGATGTTTAGTAAAACATGATACTAGAAACATAGATTTCTTAGGCAGTTGTTAGTTAGAGCTAGCACTATAAAATTGAATTGGGTATCCACCAGTCCCATAACCCCTCTCCATCTACAACCTGACAAAAAAATAAAAAAGAAAAAAAAAGAAAAGGAAGCAAAAGAGTAGAAAGGAGGATAAAAATTGATCAATCAAAGTAGCGGTCACCACGATGATCAAAATCTTATATCAGGATAGCACAATCTAAGTGCTAACCAGGTGTTGCAAAAAATAAAAATATATATGTATAAATGAAGGCACCCAATTAAATGACATACTCAAAGAAGGTGGCTCAAACTAGTCACCATGTCAAGAAAAGATGCCTAATTCAAAAAGAGACTTCTCTAAAGACTCCCAATCAAAACATTGTCAGTAGACAAAGAAGGGTGACTCTAGAAATATCTACCGAGGCTATAGATGAATGGCTAGTAGTAGAGAAAGGTTAGATTGGGACTCAGGGGAAAATTTTTCAGGGCTATAGACGTCTGAATGGTAGCAGAGCTCTTCCCGGGAAGCCCTTGTCAACGTTGTGAAGGTTAGTTTTCTTGTCGATATTCATTCAAGTTATCCTTGTCAAAGTATCAAAGGAATGAACTCACAATGGTACACACTGAAGGAGACAACAAGGATCTTAGCTTTGAGAGTTTGTGAAAGAATATTCCATGAATGTTACCTATGTTCAGTTTATTGAAGGACAAGTTTTTGAAAGTGGTTTGCTGATAAAGAAATGCCTTGGTCATTCCTCTTTTTGTCAGGGCTATTTGTTGTGGCTCCACAATACACACCCCATTTTGGCCACTTGGACATGGGGACCCCCCCCCCTTTTTTTTCTTTGCTTGTTATTTTTGTTCTTAGTTCTTAGTTTTTTTTTTTGCTTATCTTTTTGGGGTTTTAGACCTTTTCCTAGTAGAGTTTTTCAACCTTTCGGATGTTCGATGTTCGTTAGAAGTTTGAAAGTCTAAATACCCAAAAGGCCAAAGACCCTATAATCTAAGGACAATTCATATCAAAAGTACCAAAAGTTTTACATCACCTGACTAATTTATTTTTCACTCTCGGTGTCTAAAAATGTGAAACCATATGATGACATTAGGTGAGTCAAAGTCTATAAAGCACGCTTGGCCCTCCCTTTTCTCCATTTGGTATTTTTTAAGCTCTGAGTTTTTGTCTCTCTCCTCTGCCCATAACTTGTTGTTGCACTTCATGATTATTTGGATGGTTATTTTCTTGGGTTTCTTTGCCTCCATCCCTTCGGGCTTTCTATAGAATCCTTTCCCCTTCCCTCATGGACTAGAGGTAGGGTTTCGGGTTTTTGGTGGTCTCTCTCTCTTTCTCTCTCTCTTCATTTTTTCAGCAATCTAGTGGTCGTTATCATTTCCTTGGTCATGTCCTTGGGGTTTTTTGTCAGTTTTTCTTGGGTTTGAGATCTTTAGGGTTTTCTCTGTTAGGGTTTTATTTTCAGCTTGCCAGGTGTTTCGTAGGTTTTATCCCCTAAAAGGTTGAAAAACTTTGTCGTGACCAAACCAACTTAGTAGCATTGGAAAATCAACTAAGGATCATTTTAGAGTTTTAGAATTTTTGTCCTTGAAACTCCTACTTATCATTGAAACACCAAAAATCTATCCTCTGAAGACTGCTTCACAATTCATTTTGAAGTATTGGCTTTTCAGCCTCGGACACTATCATGGATATCCAAAACATCACAATTTTCCTATTCACCTTGTCAGGCCTCCTCACCCTTTTTCACATTCAGAATATGACATATCGTCAAGATTTTTGCAGTCAAAAATCTCAAAATCCTATCTTCCTTCAACTTTCCTTTTCCATCTTTTTGATCTTTCGGCGACTGATCCTATTTTTGGTAGTCGAATCTTGAAACTCTGAAAAGGCACAGTTCGGTCTCCTTTTGTCTATTCTAGGATTTTGGGTTTGTTTCTCTAAGGATTTTTTTTTAGTTCCTAGTGGTATTTTTAGTAAAATGATAGTTGATGGTTGCATGTTTTCTTGCAGGATGCCAAAAAGGACAACTACCTCATTGATGAAGTACCTATTCAAAGGATATCATGTTCCCTCCAAGGTCGGGAATCTCCAAAATGAGGTTAGAGATATTGACATAGGGAATGTAGACTAGAATGAGTTTCTCACTAGGTGTGCCAATCCTAATGGGAGGTTGACTGACTACACTTTCATTGCGCTCTCTATCCTAGATAATGATGTGGCACACCCTATGTTCATCCTATCTACAAATCTAATCATGAACCTCTCACAACACTATGTTCCTGACAAGAGGGTAGTAAAGAATAAGACAAAAGACATTTTTTTAGACACTAGGCTTGACAATATTAAGGATGTCTTCCACCTACCAAAGGGTGTTGATAGGTTTTATGCCTTTTCCATCAACAAAGGCTTAGAGTTGTTCAGAAACAACACCCAGGTTGCATATGAAATTGTAAAAAGAGAATAATTGATATAACCCCTTCCCAAGAATAAGTTGGAAAGAATAGACATGAGAAGGGGATACTTGAAAGATGATATCTAGGCAATAGTCACCATGATAAGAAGGTTATATGGTCTCCCCCAATCCATCTAACTTGAGCATTGGATTCTCCTAATTGAAAGAATAAAGGGGAGAAGAGATAGATTTGATTGGGCTACTATTTTGAGTTGTAACCTAGATGAGTAGTTGATAGTGGTGAAAAAAAATTCCTGTTTCTACATGACTTCCTATGTGTTTTACTTACTGGTCACCAGGGTGATGAACTATAATTGATTGAATGTTTGAAGATGTTAAGTTGATGATCATGCAAGGCATTAAATCAGTTAATGTATTTCATTGTCATTGATGTCAACTTGTTATAATCTGTATGGTCATGGACATACTGCCACAGACTTCAAAGAACCAATGAATCAAAGGCTATGCTACTAGTAATGCATATAAGTCACGTATTCACAAAGTGACTATATACACTGAAAGAGCACACCGATGGTTAGAGTAAAAGAGAAAAGTCATAGTGTTACCCAATGAGAAAATACACAACATTACCATTGAGCAAAGTCACATTGTTCCCCGACGAGAAAAGCACAAAGTAACCCAATGAAAAGAAATATAGTGTTTCCTGACAGATGGAGATCCCAAAGACAATTGAAGTCACACTGACGGAATAGTTAGTTATCACTGATGACTAACTAAAGTGTTGACTGATAAAATAGAGAGTTCAGAAACAACAAAATGCTTAGCTGCCAAGAGCTATAAATAGACTTAACTGATACTTATCATTGTTTTAATCGACAAGACAAAGCCAAGGATAATTAATGGATTTAAAGATGATTTGTCCAGCTAGAAAGAAGATATCTTTGAGATAAAACTAGAGTTTGCTTTAAATCTAATTGGCGAGAATTGTGGATCACACCAAGAATCAAGAAAGCCAAGAAATAGTGAAACATGTCTATAAAGAGACAAACCCAATTCATTACAAATTGAGTGGGGTGAACAAGAGAGGAGAGAATAGATGCTAAAGAGATTCTGAAGGAGAAGAAAGTCTTCATTCAGACTAGATCAACAAGCTAAGGAAAGAGCTAGATTCTGCAAACATCGACGAATAGTGAAACACCATCGCATATCAGAATAGTGTGGAGCAAAGGAATTGAATTGATTATATTAATCATAGGGATAATTTATTTACAATAGATCTAAAAATCTGCAATTCAAGTTATATGTGTGAACATATCACTTTAATGTTTTAGTTTAACCATTGAAGCATCAGGTCTCTTAACCAAGAAGGACTTAAAAGTATTTTGTAATTGAGATAAATCCCAAGGAGTATCAAAATGTTTGATCATATAAAGTAGCATTGGATATGCCCGATACCTATTAACAAGCCAAGTGAGTGTTTGATCAAGGATGGTGGCATTAGATGCTAGATACTAAGTGACAAAATATCTTTTAAATCCTCTAACAAGGTCACACCTAACAGTGTGTTTGTAACCTTTAATAGGGTTGGCTCTTAACCGAGCTCACTTAAGAAGAGTGAAAATTTTGGGTACCGGTCCCAGTGGTTTTTCCCTTAACAGGGTTTCCATATTAAAAATCCACGTGTTATGTGTTTATGTTTCATTACTTTACTATTTTATATTTCACATATGCAATTCTGGATTGATCGGTATACTCTAGCTATATACTATGTTTTGGTAAATGAAAGACTGCTTATCGGTAAACATACTAAAGAAGGATTCACAAAGCATTCCAAAAAGTAGTAATTTGTTATAAGTATTTCAAGGCATTCATCTTGTAGGACTAAGTATAAGAAGAGGCTTAAAATTGGTAATAATTTTTAAGGGTTGATTTAAGGATTAGTTTTTGAGGCCACTGATTCACCCCCCTTCTCAATTATTACTAACAATTGGTCTCAAAGCTTGTGTTCTTAGAAGGAAGGTTTCAAGACCTAAGCTAAAGATCACAAGATGAACAGACGAGATGTGCCCAAGTTGAACAAAGACAATTTTTCTTCATGGAAAAGTAGAATAAGACTCCACTTATCAGGTATTGGAAATGATGTTACTCAATACTTAGATAATGAATATGTGTTTCCCACAGGAGCACCCAAAATTAAAAAAATGAGAGAGAAGCATGAACACAACTGCATGATGATAGAGCTTGCTTCCTCACTCTCCGATGCTGAATTTGAAGATGTCAAAACCTGTAAGACTGCAAAGCAGATGTGGGACAAATTGATGCTTGTACATGGCAGTGACAAGAATGTTTTGAGAGCCAAGGCAGAAAGCCTTAGGGGAAATTTTGATGATCTCAAAATGAAAGAAGGTGAAAACATCACACTATACAACACAAGAATCAAAGAGGTAGTCAATGCTGTCTGAGGAGTTGGAGGTGTACTAGAAGAAGATATAGTGGTAAGTAAAATTCTAAGAACCTTACGGCCTACTTATGCTATTAGAGTATCTGCCATACAAGAAATAAGAGCATTTGCAAATAGCAATTTTACTCTAGAAAATTTGATTGGAAGACTGATTTCATTTGAGATGAATAAATTTATAATAGTGTCTTACCAAACATAGAGTTTGCATTCAAATCTTCTTTGAGAATAAGTAAATCAAGTCATAAACACACTATGAGAAAAGATAGTGATAGTGAAAGTGAAGAAGAAGATCTTGATGAAATTGAAGAACTTATAGCTAGAAGAATGCAGTGAGGCAAAGGTAAATACAAAGGTAAATTACCACTTGTTTGTTTTAATTGTAAAGAGATTGGACACTTTGCTGCAAGATGTCCTAATAGAAGAAAAGATGATAGAAGTAATGATAGGTCATTTGAAAATAAGTATGATAGAGGTCATTATAGAAGCAATTGACAATCAGAAAGAAGAGATACCCAAGAATACAAGGACAAAGGAAAGAAGGATAATTACCTAGCTAAATGCAAAGATGATGATATTGACACCGAATCTGATGAAGACATCGAGATGGTTTTTGTGGCAGTAAAAGATGATTCAGATGATGATGAAGAAAGGTATGTGGAAACTGCACTCATATCTAAAGTTAGTAAAAATGATGTTTGGATCATAGATAGTGGCTGCACTCACCACATGACCGGTGACAAACAAAAGTTTGAAACTTTTGAATACTATAATGATGGATCAGTAAGAATGGGGAATGACACACCTTGTCCAGTTGAAGGTAGAGGAACCATAATGTTGAATAACCTGATAAAATGTGAAAATGCGTATTAGGTGAAAGGATTGAATTATAATCTATTGAGTGTTTCTCAGTTGAATAATTTAGGTCACAGAGTAGAATTTGAAAATAAGAAGGCAAAGATCTTCAATAAATTAGGAAATCTAATTGGTACCGGTGAGCAAACAAAAGGTAACATATTCTATCTGAATGATACTGACACCAGTTGCTTAATGACTAGAAATGAAGACATATGGTTGTGGCACAAAATATTGTGTCATGTGAACTTTGAAAACATGATAAAGATAAGCAAAAAGAGAAACGTGAGAGGCTTACTGATGATCATGACCAAGCCCAAAAATATCATGTGTAAGAATTTTCAAAAAGGTAAGATGACAATGTCTAGTTTCAAAATAAAAAAGCACACATCTGATTCCATTCTAGAATTAGTCCATACTGATTTATATGGACCTATGAGGATAAAGAGTTATTGTGGAGATAGATATTTTATTCTCTTTGTTGATGATTACTCTAGAATGATGACAGTAATTATTCTAAAAGATAAATCTAAAGCATTCAAGATGTTTAAATGGTACAAGGCAATGATAGAGAAACAAAGTAGTAAAGAATTGAAATGCTTAAGATCAGATAGAGGAGGGGAATTTATTTTAGATGAATTCACTAACTTTTGTAATGAGCATGGAATTAAAAGATAGGTCTCTGCACCGAGAACCCCACAACAAAATGGAATTGCTGAAAGAAGGAACAGATCCATAGTTGATTGTGCAAGGACACTAATGATAGAGAAAGGAATCACCCAAATATTTTGGAGAGAAGTTGTCAGTACTGCTGTTTACACATTGAACAAGGTACAATTGAAGAAAGACACCAAGAAGACACCTTATAAGCTTTGGTATGGTTACACACCCAATGTAAGTTACTTCAAAATTTTTGGTAGTCAATGTTATATCTTAAAAGATGATAGAAATGTAAAAATTGACTCCAAGAGTGATGAGGTGTCTTTCTAGGGTATTAAACCAAGAGCAAGGCTAATAAATGTCTCAATAAAGCCTCTAAAAAAATTGTTGAAAGTGAAAATGTAAAGATAGATGAATTTGTAGAGAAGAATGAAAAGGAAAGCACAAAAGAACTAGAGGAATACAAAAGGTTTGTTTACAATGAAGAACCTAACACTCTACTTGACCGACAATGTAGAGATCCTGAGCAACATATCATTACACTCAAGCATTAGGCTATAAGTACTGGCAATCAGGATATTAATCAAAATGATGCACAAAGTGATGGAGAACAGAATGAAGGACAAATGGATGATCAAGATGATAGATAAATATCTAAACCTGTACTTTCTAGATATGTCAGAAGGAACCATCCACATAACTAGATCATTGGAGACAAGAAGGATGGTATGAGAACCAGAAGTAAGTCTCTAAATACAAGATGTCTTATTTGTGATTATGAGCCAAAATATGTCAATGATGCACTTGATAATGATGAATGGATTAGTGCTATGAATGAGGAAATTGAGAAGATAGAGAAAAAAAAGACATGGACACTTGTACCGAGACCAGATGACAAGAATGTCATCGCTACAAAATGGATATTCAGAAATAAACTGAATGAGAATGGAGAAGTCACTAGAAATAAAGCAAGACTAGTATGCAAGGGGTATGCACAAGAAGAAGGGATTGACTATGGATAGACCTTTGCAACCATTTCTAGGCTAGAAGGAGTAAGAATATTACTTGCTTATGTTGCATGTAAAGGATTCAAGGTATATCAAATGGATGTCAAGTCTGCATTCCTAAATGGAATACTTGAAGAAGAGGTATAAATTGAACAACCAGAAGGGTTTGTTGATCCAGACAAGAGGGACATGGTATGTAGACTACACAAAGCCTTGTATGGATTTAAACAAGCACCCCAAGCCTGGTATGAAAGAATTCATTCCTATCTTATAAGTATTGGATTTGTAAGGACTAGTGAAAACAATAAATCTTTATTTGAAGGAAGATTCTGATGCTAACATTTTGATTACTGAGATATTTGTTGATGACATCATATTTGGAGGCAATGATATGCTATGCAAATCATTTTCAAATGAAATGATCAAAGAGTTTGAGATGTCTATGTTTGGAGAGATCAAGTTCTTTCTTGGTCTATAGATCATGCAACAAGATGAAGGTATTTTCACAATCCAAATACAACAAAGAAGTATTGAAAATATTCAAGATGGAAGTGTCTAAACTAGTTGGAACACCAATGACAATTGGATGTAAGCTAACAAAGGAGGACAAGTCATTAGAGGTAAATAAGAATTTGTACAGATCTATGATTGTAAAACTCATGTATGTTGTACATACTAGACTAGATATTGCACATGCAGTAGGAATAGCTGCAAGCTTTTCTACTAATCCCAGAGAATCACATATGAATGCTGTGAAAAGAATTCTAAGATATCTAAAGAATACCAAGGAATATGGCTTATGGTATAGAAGAGAAGGCAAATTTGAACTTAAGGTCTTTACCAATGCTAATTGGGCTAGAAATATTGATAACCAGAAGAGCACAACTAGAGGAGCATTCTTTATGGGTGACAGACTTGTCACATGGATTAGCAAGAAGCAAGGATGCATCTCTCAATCTACTGTAGAAGCATAGTATGTTGCTGCTCCTGCAAACTGCTCAAATATTGCATGGATCAAATAGTTACTGGTAGGAATGCATATGAAAATTCTTGAACCAATAATTATCTATTGTGATAGTACAAGTGTAATAAACATTTCCAAGAATCCAGTCATGCATGCTAAAACAAAGCATATTGCCATCAAGTATCATTATCTGAGAGAACAAGTTAAAGAAAAGGAGGTGATACTTGAGTATGTGCAATCCAAGGAAGAATTAGCCGATATCTTCACCACGCCACTTCCCAAGGATGCATTTGAGTACTTGAGAAAGAGACTAGGGGTTAGACCCTTGTCTACTAGTTAGTAAAATGACTAGAAGGTTGCATCAACCTAAATATTATCAAAATATCATTCATGTTGATGCAAGCAAAGAGATAGACTTCAAAGATAAATCTATATACAACAAGGTATTTACCTACTTCGAGCACCAGAGTTATTGTATTGTTGATGGATTGGGAAATTCAAGGAGTATATTATGGATAGAAAGGATCCATTTGGCATTACTGTCAAAAATATTTGTTTGACATTGCTATCAAAGGGTGAGATTATATCCATTATTACTTAAGGGAGAGATAATATCACTTCAGGGAGAGATTACATCCATGGGGGAGTTTATACATAAAGGAGAGATTATATCCATCAAATTATCCAGAGGGAGAGATGTAACAAGAAAGGGAGAGTACATAAAAAGAGAAGAATTGCTGACAAGAGACATCAAAAGAAAGGAAAATAGTTAAAGGGAGAGAGTTTGACAAAAGAGGAGAACACATCACATCATAGAAAGAAAGATTCTACATCTATCCAATGAAGGGATTGAAGACAGAAAGAAAGCTACAAGAATCAAATCTAAGTTGTATGAACTTACCGAGGACCAGATATTTGTATCAGTTATAGTACATAAGATTGGTAGTTTGATGAACTTCAAATGTTATATTTCATATTGTATTAGTGATAATATAGTGTGATAATGTAGTGTGTTTCCATTAATGCCAAAGGGAGAGATTGATGAACTATAATTGATTGAATGTTTGAAGATGTCAAGTTCATGATCATGCAAGGCATTAAATCAATTAATGTATTGTATTGTCATTGATGTCAACTTGATATAATATGTAGGGTCATAGACATACTGCCAAAAAATTCAAAGAGCCGATGAATCAAAGGCTATGCTATCAGTAATGCATATAAGTCAAGTATTCACAAAGTGACTATATACACCAATGGTTAGAGTAAAAGAGCAAAGTCATAGTGTTACCCGATGAGAAAATGCACAACATTACCAACGAGAAAAGTCACAGTGTTACCCAATGAGAAAATGCACAACATTACCAACGAGCAAAGTCACAGTGTTTCCCAACAAGAAAAGCACTGAGTAACCTAACATAAAGAAATATAGTGTTTCCTGATGGATGGAGATCCCGAAGACAACTGAAGTCACACTGACAGAATAGTCACTTATCACCGATGACTAACTGAAGTGTTGACCGACAAAATAGAGAGTTTAGAAATGACAAAATACTTAGCTGTCAAGAGCTATAAATAGAATTAACTAATAATTATCATTGTTTTAATTGACAAGATAAAGCCAAGGATAAGTAATGGATTTAAAGCTACTTTATCCAGCTGGAAAGAAGACCTCTTTGAGATAAAAATGGAGTTTTCTTTAAATCTAATTGGTGAGAATTGTGGATCATGCCAAGAATCAAGAAAGCCAAGAAATGGTGAAATATGTCTATAAAGAGACAAACCCAATTCATTACGAATTGAGTGGGGTGAAAAAGAGAGAGGATAATAGATGCTGAAGAGATTCTAAAGGAGAAGAAAGTCTTCATTTAGACCCGATCAAGAAGCTAAGGAAAGAGCTAGATTCTGTAGACACCGACGAACAGTGAAACAACATCACAGAGCATAACAACATGGAGCAAAGGTATTGTATTGATTATATTGATCAGAGAGGTAATGTAATTACAATAGATCTGAAAATCTACAATTCAAGTTGTATGTGTGAAAAAATCACTTTAATGTTTTAGTTTAACCATTGAAGCATCAAGTCTCTTAACTGAGCAGGACTTAAAAGTCTTTGGCAATTGAGATACATCCCAAGGAGTATCAAAAAGTTTGATCATAGAAAGTAGCATTGGATATGCCCAATACCTATTGGTAGGCCAAGTGAGTGTTTGATCAAGGATGGTAGCATTAGATGCCATATACTAGGTGAAAAACTATCTTTTAAGTCCTCTAACAAGGTCACATTTAACAGTGTATTTGTAACCTTTAAGAGGGTTGGCTCTTAACCGAGCTCACTTTAGAAGAGTGAAAATTTGGGGTACCGATCCCAGTGGTTTTTCCCTTAATAGGGTTTCCACATTAAAAATCCATGTGTTATGTATTTATGTTTCATTACTTTACTGATTTACATTTCACATATGCAATTCTAGATTGATCGGTATACTCTAGCTATTTATTATGTTTCGGTAAATGAAAGACTGCTTATCGGTAAACATAAAGAAGAAGGATTTACAAAGCATTCTGACAAGTATTAATTTGTTATAAGTATTTCAAGGCAGTCATCTTGTAGGACTAAGTATAACTAGAGGCTTAAAAGTGGTAATAAGTTTTAAGGGTTGATTTAAGGATTAATTTTTGAGGCCACTGATTCACCCCCCCTCTCTGTTATTACTAACATAGGGAAGAGTACCAAAGTTTAGTAAAGAGAGGAGCCTTTGGTAAGACAAATGCATGGCCATTTACTATATATCCTAAACTGATTAGAAAAGAGAAGATGCATGAATATAGCCATAAATATATAATTAGCTATGACACCTTTGTCTTTGCAATCATCCATTCAAACAAAGATGATTATGCATAGAGAGTCTCAAAGGAAGTGGCTGCTAAGGTCACCAAATTGGTAGATATGATGGGTAATGAGGAAGGACTAAATTTTCAAATTGAGAAATGACAGAAGGTTCTTAAGGACCTAAAATTAATAAGGAAGAAATGCTTCCAAATTTTGGTCAAATTGTAAGATGGATTAGAGGTAGAAAATTTTGACACCTGGATTAAGGACATAGATAAAAAAATAAAGGTCTATATGAAATGATTGGACAAGATCAGAAAAAGGCATGAAGGAGTCATCATGTGGGTTGAGCAGATAGAGAAATTGTTCTATGACATTGATCTAGACTTATATGAAGATGAGGGAAACCAAATTTTGTACCTAGTGAAGAACATTGTACAAAAATTCATGGGGATTTTGGTTGGTATCAATACCAGAGAGGACTTCCAACAAATTTTCTATTTCAAGGAGGATATATAGAGAATGTTGGAGCATGAGGAAGAAATCAAGTTATTTTCCTCAGATTTGATCACTTTTAGGGAGAACTAAGAGAAGCGCCTTAATGATATCCATGTCATAAAATTTGAAGAGGTGTAGGAGATAGTGTAGAGACTCTACAAGGCCCATCCAACCATCCTCCCAGAATGACCAAGTGTTCAGTTTTGGACAGTCAAATTTTGGAAAAGGAAGATTTGTTTTTGGTACTTAGCCATTTGGACAACTCAAGTTTTTCATCCTTTCAGTCTATGAAAGTCCAAATTTTTTTTAGTTATAAGGATCCACACTTAGCCAATTTTCAGCTTTTTCATTTTTGAAGTTAGGGTCAGGATCTGAGTTTTCTTGGTCATTTTGACAAAAAAGAAATTTGCATGAAGAGTCTTCTCCAGGTCAGATTGCCTTCATGTGTGGTTTTTTTCTTCTTAGACTATAAGATATCAATCAGTGGTTTTCATGAAAGGGAGCCAAGATGAATATTCCAAGGAAGAACTCCAGTTCAAGAAGAACACTCTAGTTCAAGAATGGTGGAACTCCAGATTTGATCTTTGGTTTGCTGGGCGGATTTAGCTTTGTTTTCTCTTATGAATGAAATGCAAATGTATTAAAAACCATACAAGCTTGTTAGCTTCCATCTTAGGAGTATTTTTTATTTAGTAAGCTCCAGTTTTAGATTTTTTTCACCTTTTTAGTGTAAATGAAACCCTATTTTTAGGTTTTCTGAGTTTTTTAGTTGAAGTACTATATATTGGATCAAACCAATGTAATGAAGGTTAGGTATTTTTATGCAATAAAGTTATATATTGTTGGTGCTTCATTCATGGTAAGATTTGTGCTGTGAATTAAATATAAATCTATCTTGTGTGTGCGTGCATCTGGTGGCTTCACGATATGATAGATTTTGGAAATATTGCATTTGGGTAATTTTTTTTTTCAAAACATTGCATCTGCTGAACATGGAATTGTGATATGGTCTGATTCATGTTTCATGGGTTTCCATCTGTTTCATCATTTAATTCACAAGCGTGACTCAATGACGGTTTATGTCTATTAGATTTTCACTTCTGTAAATTTCTTATAATTCTTATTAATCAAATCTTTGATCTTTGTTTGAAATTGATTAAAATAAGTAATCATTGTAGGTTTTAAATTTAGATTTTCATCATTAGGAAATTGCATGCATTGGTAAAAATGAGAAAATACAAAAAGTACTAAAGTTTGTTTTGCAGCCTGGAGTTGAAATGTACCAACAAAGGCCTCTTTATGAACATTCACATTTATCTCAACTCAATTTACCAAGCGGTTGTACCTCAACCACAAAGAACCTTTGGAATAAATTCATTATTCTTTCAAGAGATGAAATCAGATCTTGAATTCCTAGAAATTAACTTGTGTAAAAAAATGCTCAACAAGAAGGATCTGAGGAATTTTGTACAAAGTTGTAAGGTATTTCAAGTTGCAAAAGGAAGTAGTCAGAATGTGGGGTTGTATACATCTTTGATAGTACCAGTTAGACCTTGGGAGGAGATTAGTATGTATTTTGTGCTTGGATTGCATAGAACACATATAAGATATGACTTAATTTTTGTGGTTGTAGATATATTTTCTAAGATGACACATTTTGTTCCTTGTAAGAAGACTAGGGATGCAGTGCATGTAGCTGATTTGTTTTTCAAGGAGATTGTGAGATTACATGGATTACCTAAGAGAATTGTATTAGATAGGGATAGTATATTTGTTGGTTATTTTTGGAGGACGCTTTGAAAGAAGATGAAAGATGATTTGAAGTTTAGTTCTACTTTTCATCCACAAAATGATGGACAGACATAAGTTGTGAACAAGAATTTAGGGAACTTGTTGAGATGTATGGTTGGAGATAAGCCTGGAAATTGGGATTTAGTTTTACCTTAAGGAGAGTTTGCTTATTATAATTTAGTAAATAGAAGAACATGGAAGAAACCATTTGAAGTGGTTATTGGGATTAATCCTAAGGGAATAACATAATTAAGGGATACAAGTCATGAAAAAGAGTTTTCTAAGGTTATGAAGTTATTACATGAAGGAGTGATACATCATTTGGAGGAAATGAATCAATTTTATAAAAGGAGAGAAGATGTGAAGCAGAGACATAAGGAATTTCAAGTGGGAGTTGAAGTTATGGTATAACTACAGAAGGGTACATTTCCAGTTGGTACTTATAATAAGTTGAAGATGAAGAAGATTGGTCCTTGTAAAATCTTGAGGAGATTTGATTCATAGTAATTATTAATTGTTTAGTATTAATATATAATAAATATTATTAATGTATATTAATTTAAAATCTTAAAAAAAATAGAATATAATTGTAAACAAAATTATGTTCAATATTTTTTAGTGTAAATTTAGAAACATAAGAAATTTAAGATTTTTTATCATATTACTAATATATCATTGTTTTTTTTAATTTAAACATTGTGTGTGTGTATGTGTGTTTGAAGTAATAATTTCCTTAAATTCTAGGTTTGTTTGGGTTTCTAATAAATGTCAAAATTTTAAATTTAATCTATTGTGACAAGTTTCTAAATTCATATTTAAGATAAACTTAGTAAGACTATTTTAAATATTAAACTATGAGAAGACTCTCTAAATTCATATGATAAAATAAAAACTATTCAAAAAATTCATATTAAAATACTTTAAGAGTAGACACAACTATATCTTATATTTCAAAACAATTTGATTCAATTTATATTTTTATAATAATATTATCAAATAATATAAATGAATATTATGAATTATTTTTATATTTATGTATAATAATTTTTTAAGTTGTCATATAAGGTCCAAAAGTGAAAAAAATAGCTATATAGACAATGTTCCTAAATATTTGCATGCTAGAACAAGGTAGAGTTTACTAAACCATTAATGAAAATGAAATAATTTCTTCTTTCTATATGAAATTTAAAAAAGGATAATGATAACAATATGTAGTAGTGATAGTAGGTCTAGAATGGCTGAGAGGTCCATTTTATTAGTAAAAAAATTTATAATTTTAGGTAATTTTCTAGCTAAACTAAGTACACTTTTATTTATACTTATAGTTTCTTGGAGTTGCATGTCTATATTCTAGATAGTAGTTATTATTCTAATTGTTAGTTTCTCATCCATAAATAAGATCATCTATTTTTGAATGTATTTCATGATGGAATAATGAGATAGTATGTGTGAGCTTGAATCATACACCTCAATTAGTACTGACAATGTATTCAATAATTTTGGTTTTGACTTGGTATTAGAACATGGTTCACCATGAAAATTCAGTTTGGTTAATATTACAAGTTTCTGAAGAATTTCGCCACTGGAAAGAGTGAACTGTTGAGGGATTTTTGTGAAAAAGATTTTCCCGCCCAAAAGAATTTGGTGGCTGAAGCTGTTGATGAAGATGAGAGGATTCGCCCTTTTCAAAATAAGATGAGAACCCAGGTTTAGATGTCAGCTGCGACCTACGATCATGAAAACAAGGATTAAGGAAAAATGGTTTTGCAGGCTGCACAATTGCCTTCCCTTTGAAGATTGATTTATCAGTAGTACTTAGAAGCCTTTTGGAATTAATATCTCTGAAAGGGCATCTCTGAAACGGAAAGGTGGAGTCGATTTACACCAGTTGTACAACCAATTGACTCCACCTTTCCGTTTCAGAGATGCCCTTTCAGAGATATTAATTCCAAAAGGATTCTAAGTACTACTGATAAATCAATCTTCAAAGGGAAGGCAATTGTGCAGCCTGCAAAACCATTTTTCCTTAATCCTTGTTTTCATGATCATAGGTCGTAGCTGACATCTAAACCTGGGTTCTCATCTTATTTTGAAAAGGGCGAATCCTCTCATCTTCATCAACAGCTTCAGCCACCAAATTCTTTTGGGCGGGAAAATCTTTTTCACAAAAATCCCTCAACGGTTCACTCTTTCCAGCGGCGAAATTCTTTAGATTCATTGGTCCCCGCTAATCCAAAAATGCAATTTAAATCTACTTTCACACAGAGGAGTCAAAAGAGTAAGATGTTCAAAAAACAACCAGTATTTGATATCTGTGAAGGTGCTCCCTTCGATTCATCTGTTCAATTGCAATCTGACCAGATGCAAAAAGATTTTGATAGACAGAAGTTAGACTCGAGCACTGATAGAGCCCCCTTCATACCAAAAAGGATCTGGAGAAAAAAAGTTCAGGGTAAGATAGATCAAGGTCCTCAGAACCCTGCACATGGTCCACAGTTGCATGATACCAGTCAAGAGAAGCCTCAGAATAATGTGGATCAAAATTTTGATCAAGATCCTCTGAATCCTTATCAACAACAGTTGCATGTTAATTTTCCAAATCAAATGTTACAAAGCTCGATTTCTACTCTTCAGCAGAGAGCTCTCTTGGGTAAGTTTTCTCTTGCTTCGTTATCTTTTTTGGATATCAAGAATTGGGCTTTCAAATCCTAGTCTGGACTTAAAGATATTTTTTATCATGACTCGAATTCCAATTTCTTTATTGCTATCTTTAATTCGAAAGAAGAAAGAGATGCTGTTAACAAGCAGAAGGGGTGGTTTTGTCATGGAGTGGGATTATATACCATGTTGTGGATACCAAATTTTAATCCCAAAGATATAAACACCCACTTCTTTCCATATTGGATTTCTTTTCCTTCTCTGCCTTTGGAATATCGTGATCCTGAGATATTGGAAATTATAGCTAACAAATTGGGTATTTTTTTGAAGCATGATTGGATTCCGTATGAATGCCCTC
>MU224686.1:1055464-1110163 GCA_018584345.1 Thuja plicata | reverse complement strand
TTTGTACAAAGCTGCTATTTTTGGAAACTTACTATTTTTAGTAAGTTGGTTGTTTGAACTCAGAATGTTCTAATTTTCCAGGTGAAGGTTCATCTTAGTCATATAAGAATGCCAGTTGAATTTCATTTCCATATCATCTGTATTGGCAAAGTTATTAAGGATTTATTGTTGAGATTTTAGGGTGCAAAACCTTTGAGCTCAATTTTCAGGACCTTAGAGGCTCCGGATTGAGGTTGAACCTCTAGCTGACTAGCACTTTGCTAGTAAGGCACTGTAGATTGTGATCTCCCCTTTCTGAAAAGTGGTTATAATGGCCAATTGGAGCTACGGTTCAAAAGTTATGGCTTCCGAAAGTTGGGCTACCTAATCTTATGTTTTGTAAATATTTAAAGCCGACCCTTTTGTAATAAAAGTGAAAAATAATTAAATGCTAAGGGTAGTCAGCCTTAATGGCTAGATTTCTGGAACCTTCTTGGGCGGTGGAAAATTGCCTATTTAAGGAAGGCCTGTGGTGTTTTCTAGGGCAGTTCTGGGTGGTTATTTGAGGCTTTGTCCTACAGATTATTGTAATGGATGCCCATGTGGCTTTTGATATTATAATTCTGAAGTTTGTAATTCCACATTTGTGGAGCTAATAAGAAGCCAATTTTCTATTCTTGCAAATTTCTATTGTTTCTCTTTGTTTCTGTCGTGTACTTGTGGTATTAAGGGGAGTCCCTTCATCAGATGCATATGTCTTGTATTGGAGAGAAAGAATTGGATCATCTCACAACCAAGTATGTTCAACCTTCTAGCACCCTAACTCCTGATGAAATAAAAAGAAAGATTGAACATAACTCTATAATGATAGATATTGCAAGTGCTCTAGGTGAAATTGAGTTTGTAGATATCAATAAAATGGATAATGCTAAATATATATGGGATAAGCTGACAACAGTCCATGGTGGTGATGTTCATGTTTAGAAAGAAAAGGTAGACAGTCTCAAAGGAAAGTATGACGAAACAAGATTGTAGGAAGGAGAGAACATTGTTCAATACAAAAAGGCTAAAGGAAGTTGTTTGTACTATCAAAGGAGCTGGTGCTCAACTTGAAGAAGATGATGTGGTAAGTAAAATCTTGAGAACCCTTTTACCATAGTATGCTATTAGAGTCTCTGCTATATAAGAATCGAGATCTATCAATCCTACTAATGTGACTCTAGATTCTTTGATTGGAAAGATTACAGCTTTTGAGTTAAGTAACTTTGATAACAATATTCCTAGAATAGAATCCACATTTAATGCTTCCCTAACTATTGGTTCATCAAAGAAAGGAAAAGGAAGTATCTAACCATTTTAAAGGAAATCATGGCTATGATTCTATCTTATATGAGGAGAGAGAACAAGAAGAGTTGGAAGCACTGCTAGAAAGAAGATTACCTAGAGGAAAATGAAATTACAAAGGAAAAATTCCTTTAAAATGCTTTTCATGTAAAAAAATTGGTCATATTGCATCTAGATGTCCTGACAATGATAGGAAGGAAAATTTCAAAAATTTTAGGAACTTCAAAGACAAGAGCAAGAAATCATGTTATCTAGCAGAAGATGGAGTGACTAATGAAGAATCATATGGAAGAGATGATGAAGAAGAAATAGTTTTTGTTGTAGTAAAAGAAGATCCCTTTACCGGTGTAGATGGAGATAGTGAGGAGAAAACATTGATTTCAAGTGTGAATTACAATGGTGACTGGATAATAGATAGTGGGTGTACACATCACATGACTGGTGGAAAAATAAAATTTATTTCAAGTGAAGAATGTGATGGTGGTGCAGTCAGATTTTGTAATGGTTCACCATGTGTAGTAAGAGGTAAAGGTTCAATAGAACTTAATGATAAAACTAATTGTGATGATGTTTATTGGGCTAAAGGATTAAAGTATAACTTGTTAAGTGTTTCTTAGTTGAATAACAAAGGCTTCAGATTGGAATTGAATAATGGTGTTTGCAAGATCTTAGGAACATCTAGAGATTTGATTGCTACTAGTAAAGAAACTAGAGATAACCTATTCTGATTGAACTCTACTAATAAAATTTTCTTATTTACTAAAGTTTTTGATTACGGTAACCATAGGTTTTGAAGGGTCCCCAAAACCCTTTAACAGAGCAAAAGAAAGATAGACATTTCTTATTTTCTAAAGTTAAAGACTGCTGGCTATGGCATAAAAGATTTTATCATGTTAATTTTATTAATTTGGTAAAGGTCAGTAAGAAAAAATGTGTTATAGGTTTTCCTACTTTAGCTAAGGCTGAAAATGCTATGTGTGAAGAGTTCCAGTTGGGAAAGCTAAATAGATCTAGCTTTTCTAGTAAAGTATATTCATCTTAGAATAGTCTTGACCTTGTACACACTGAAATGTGTGGAGTGCTGAGAACAAAGAACTACTATAGGGATAAGTACTTTATCTTATTTGCTGATGATTACTCAAGAATGATGTCTATTATGTTTTTAAAGGATACAATTGATGCATTCAACATGTTTAAGGTGTATAAAGAAAGAGTTGAAAAAGAAATAGGTAAAGCACTCAAGTGTCTTAGATCTGATAGAGGAGGTGAGTTTACTTCGCACAAGTTTACAACATTTTGTGAAGATCATGGAATCAAGAGACAAATTCTAGCATCAAGGACACCACAACAAAATGGAATTGCCGAGAGAAGGAACATATCCATAATTGATTGTGCAGGAAAAATTTTGATACAAAAGTGAGTGGCTCAAGATTTTTGGAGAGAAGATGTAAGTACTGATGTTTATACTTTGAACTGGGTACAACTTAAAAAAGGTACAAAAAAACACCTTATGAGCTATGGTATAGTCATACTCCTAGTGTCAATTACTTCCAAATTTTTGGAAGAAAATGTTACATAAAGAAGGATGATCAAGATGGTAAATTTGATTCTAAGAGTGATGAAGGAATATTTCTTGGCTATTCTACTAGAAGTAAAGCTTATAAACATTTGAACAAGTGTACTAACAAGCTAATTGAAAGTGAAAATTTTATAATTGATGATTTTTCTAAGAAAAATGAGAAAGATAGAAAGAAGGAACAGGAAGACTATAACATTTTTGTTTATGTTCAATCGGTGGAGCCATATATAGTACCACATGTGACTAAAGTGATAAATGATGCACAACCAATGAATGATGATGAAGGTAATCAAAGAACAGAATTGGTACTCCCAAGGTATATGAAACTTAATCATACACAAGATCAGATTATTGGAGATTAAAATGTTGGAGTGATGAAAAGGAGAAAGGTAAGAGAAAGATCTTGTCTGCTATTTTAATTAGAACCTAAAACTATTTTTGTTAACAGTCAGGCTTTTGCTTATAATATGGCTCAAGCCCTTGCAAAAGTCTTACTATTATCCATAATTGAACAAACTTCTGAAATAGTTTGATCTCTGAATTGATAGGTATGATGAACTATAACTGATTGAATGTTTGAAGATGTTAAGTTGATGATCACCAAGAGATAGAAAGTTAATGCAAGGCATTAAATCAGTTAATGTATTGTATTGTCATTAATGTCAACTTGATATAATATGTATAGTCATTTACATACTACTAAAGGCTTTAGAGAACTGATGAATCAAAGGCTATGCTATTAGGAATGCATAAAAGTTAAGTTTTCACAAAGTGACTGTATACACCGACGGTCAAAATAAACCAATGAGAGAAAAGTCACAGTGTTACCTGACGAGCAAAATCACAACATTATCGACGAGAAAAGTCACAGTGTAACCCAATGGATAGAAGCATAGTGTAACTTGACGGACATAATTACAGTGTTGTCCAACGGATAGTCAAGGATGGAGATCATGAAGACAACTGAAGTCACACTGATGGAATAGTCACTTGTCACTGATGACTAACTGAAGTATTGATCGATAGAAAAAAGAGTTCAAAAACAAAAAAATGCTTAGCTTTCAAGAGCTAAATATAGACTTAACTGGTACTTATCATTGTTTTAATCGACAAGATAAAGCCATAGATAAGTAAAGGATTTAAAGTTGTTTAGTCTAGTTGGAAAGAATATCTCTACGAGATAAATTAGGAGTTTTGATTTAAATTTAATAATCAAGAATTTTGGATCACGCCAAGATCAAGAAAGCCAGGAAATGGTGAAATCATGTCTATATAAGAGACAAGCTAATTCAATGTGAATTAGGGGAGTGACAAGATAATAGATGCTAAAGAGATTTTGAAGGAGACAAAAGTCTTCATTCAGACTTGATCAATCAAGATGAGGAAAGAGCTAATTTTTGCAGACATCGATGAACAGTGATACACCATCATAGAGTAGAACAATGTGGAGAAAAGGTATTGAATTGACGAAATTGATTAGAAAGGTAATGCACTTACAATAGATCTAAAAATCCACAATTCAAGTTGTATATGTAAACATATCAATTTACTGTTTCATTTTAACCATTGAAGCATCAATTCTCTTAATTAAGCAGGACTTAAAAGTATTTTCTAATTGAGATACATCGCAAGGAGTATCACAAAGTTTGATAATACAAAGTAGCATTGGATATGCCCGATACCTATTGACATGCCAAGTGAGTGTTTGATCAAGGATGGTAGCATTAGATGCCAGATACTAAGTGAAAAACTATTCATTTAAATCCTCTAACAAGGTCACACCTAACAGTGTGTTTGTAACCTTTAACAGGGTTGGCTCTTCACTGATCTCACTTCAGAAGAGTGAAAATTTGGGTTACCAGTCCCAGTGGTTTTTCCCTTAACAGGGTTTCTACATTAAAAATCCATGTGTCATGTGTTTATGAGTCATTAATTTTTTTTTTTTCATTTCACATAAGTAAATCTGGATTGATCGATATACACTAGTTATTTACTGTTTTTTGGTAAATAGAAAGAATGCTTATCGGTAAACATATAGTAGAAGGTTTTACAAAACATTCTGACAAGTAGTAATTTGATATAATTATTTGGAGGCATTTATCTTATAGGACTGAATGTAACTAGAGACTCATAAATGTGGTAATAAGTTTTTGGGTTAATTTAAGGATTAATTTTTGAGGCCACTGATTCACCCCCCTCTCAGTTAATCTAACAATTGGTATCAGAGCTTGTGCTCTTAGAAGGAAGGTTTCAAGACCTAAGCTAAAGATCACAAGATGAAAAAACAAGATGTGCCCAAGTTGAACAGAGACAACTTTGCTTCATGGTAAAGTAGGATAAGACTCCACTTATTAGGTATTGGAAATGATGTTACTCAATACTTAGATACTGAATATGTGTTGCCCACAGAAGCACTCACAATTGAAAAAATGAGAGAGAAGCATGAACACAACTACATGATAATAGATCTTGCTTCCTCACTCTCCGATGCTGAATTTGAAGATGTAAAAGCATGCAAAAATGCAAATTAGATGTGGGATAAATTGAAGCTTGTACATGGTGGTGATAAAAATGTTTTGAGAGCCAACGCAGAAAGCCTTAGAGGAAAGTTTGATGATCTTAGAATGAAAGAAGGTGAAAACATCACATAGTACAACACAAGAATCAAAGAGGTAGTCAATGCTATCTGAGGAGTTGGAGGTGTACTAGATGAAGAGACAATGGTAAGTAAAATTCTAAGAACCTTACTGCCTACTTATGCTATTAGAGTATCTTCCATACAAGAAATGAAGGCAGTAGCAAATAAAATTGTTACTCTAGATAGTTTGATTGGAAGACTGATTTCATTTGAGATGAATTAATTTGATAATAGTGTCTTACCAAACATAGATTCTGCATTCAAATTTTCTTTGAGAATAAGTAAATCAAGTCATAAACACACTATGAGAAAAGATAGTGATAGTGAAAGTGAAGAAGAAGATCTTGATGAAATTGAAGCACTTATGGTTAGGAGAATGCAGAGAGGAGAAGGTAAATTACCACTTGTATGTTTTAATTGTAAAGAGATTGGACACTTTTCTTCAAGATGTCCTAACGAGAGAAAATATGACAGAAGTAATGACAAATCATTTGAAAAGAAGTTTGACAAAGGTGAAAACCGAGATTACAGAAGCAATCGAAAATTAGAAAGAACAGATACCTGAGACTACAAGGATAAAGGAAAGAAGGCTAGTTACCTAGTTACATGCAAAGATGAAGATACTGACACCAAATCTAATGAAGACATTGAGATGGTGTTTGTGGTAGTAAAAGATGATTCAGATGAAGATGAACAAAGGTATGTAGAAACTACAATCATATCTAAAGTTAGTAAAAATGATGTCTGGATCATAGATTGTGGCTGCACTCACCATATGACCAGTGGAAAACAAAATATTGAGACTTTTGAATACTATAATGGTGGTTCAGTAAGAATGGGTAATGACACACCTTGTCCAGTTGAAGGTAAAGGAACTATAATGTTGAATAACCTGATAAAATGTGAAAATGATTATTGGGTGAAAGGATTGAATTATAATCTATTGTGTGTTTCTCAGCTAAATAATTTAGGTCACAGAGTAGCATTTGAAAATAAGAAGGCAAAGATCTTCAATGAATCATGAAGGTTGATTGGTAACAGTGAGCAGACAAAAGGTAACTTATTCTATCTGAATGATACTGACACCACTTTCTTAATGGCTAGAAATGAAGATATATGGTTGTGGCATAAAAGATTGTGTCATGTAAACTTTGACAACATGATAAAGATAAGCAAAAATAAAAATGTAAGAGGCTTACTGACGATGACTAAGCCCGACAATATCATGTGCAAAAATTGTCAAAAAGGTAAGATGAAAAATTCTAGTTTCAAAAGTAAAACCCATACATATGATGCCATTCTATAATTATTCCATATGGATCTATGTCTACCCATGAGGACAAAGAGTTACTATGGTGATAGATATTTTATTCTCTTTGTTGATGATTACTCTAGAATGATGATAATTATGTTTCTAAAAGATAAATAAGAAGCATTCAAGATGTTTAAATGGTACAAAGCAATGGTAGAAAAAAAGTGGTAAGGAATTAAAATGCTTAAGATTAGATAGAGGAGGGGAATTTAATTTAGATGAATTCACTAACTTTTTCAATGAGCATGGAATCAAAAGACAGGTTTCTGCACCAAGAACACTATAGAAAAATGGAATTGCTGAAAGAAGGAACATATACATTGTTGATTGTGCAAGGACACTGATGATAGAGAAAGCCATTACCTAAATCTTTTGGAAGGAAGTTTTCAGTACTAGTTTTTACACATTGAACAAAGGACAATTGAAGAAAGACACCAAGAAGACACCCTATGAGCTATGGTATGGTTATAGAGCCAATGTAAGTTACTTCAAAATCTATGGCAGTCAATGTTATATCTTAAAAGATGATAGAAATGGAAAGCTTGACTCTAAAAGTGATGAAGGTATCTTTCTAGGGTATTCCACCAAGAGCAAGGCTTATAAATGTCTCAATAAAACCTCTAACAAAATTGTTGAAAGTGAAAATGTAAAGATAGATGAATTTGAAGAGAAGAATGAAAAGGAGAGCACAAAAGAACCATAGGACTACAACAGGTTTGTTTACAATGAAGAATCTGACACTCTACCCAAACAACAATGTATATCTCCCAAGCAAAAAAATATTGCACCTGAGCATTAGGCTACAAATACTGAAAAATAAAGATATTGCTCAAGATGATGTACCAAGCGATGGAGATTAGAATGAAGGACACAATGATGATCAAAATGATAGACACAAAATTGAATCTATACTTTCCAGGTATGTCAGAAGGAACCATCCATAGAACCAGATCATTGGAGACAAGAAGGCTGGTATGAGAACCAAAAGTAAGTCTCTAAACACAAGATGTCTAATTTGTGATTTTAAGCCAAAATCAGTCAATGCTTCACTTGATAATGAAGAATGGATTAGTGCTATGAATAAAGAAATTGAGAAAATAGAGAAAAACAAGACATGGAAACTTGTAAGGAGACCAGATGACAAGAATGTCATCGGTACAAAATGGATATTCAGGAATAAAATGAATGAGAATGGAGAAGTCACCAGAAATAAAGCAAGACTAGTATGTAAGGGGTATGCACAAGAAGAAGGGATTGACTATGGAGAAACCTTTGCACCCATTGCTAGGCTAGAAGGAGTAAGAATATTAATTTCTTATGTTTCATTTAAAGGTTTCAAGGTATACCAAATGGATGTCAGGTTTGCATTCCTAAATGGGATACATGAGGAAGAGGTATACATTGAGCAACCAAAAGGGTTTGTTGATCCAGATAAGAGGAAAATGGTATGTAGAATACACAAAGCCTTGTATGGATTGAAACAAGCACCAAGAGCCTAGTATGAAAGACTTCATTCCTATCTAATAAGTATTGGATTTGTGAGAACTAGTGAAAACAATAATCTTTGTTTAAAGGAAGATACTGATACTAACATTTTGAATGCTGAAATATTTGTTGATGATATCATATTTGGAGGCAATGATATGCCATGCAAATCATTTGAAAATGAAATGAGAAAAGAGTTTGAGATGTCTATGTTTGGAGAGATCAAGTTCTTTCTTGGTCTACAGATCATGCAACAAGATGAAGACATTTTAATTACACAATCCAAATACATCAACGAAGTGCTGAAAATATTCAAGATGGAAGATTCCAAGCCAGTTGGAGCACTGATGGAAACTAGATGTAAGATGACAAAGGAAGATAAGTCATCTGAGGTAAATTAGACTTTGTACAGATCAATGATTGGCAAACTCATGTATGTTGTACATACTAGACCAGATATTGCACATGTAGTAGGAATAGTTGCAAGATTTTCTGCTAATCCCAGGGAATCACATATGACTATTGTGAAAAGACTCCTAAGATATCTGAAGAATACTGAGTACTATGGCTTATGGTATAAAAGAGAAGGAAAATTTTAACTTAAGGTCTTTACCGACACTGATTGGGCTAGAAACATTGATTACCAAAAGAGCACAACTGGAGGAGCATTCTTTATGGGTGACAGACTTGTCACATGGATTAGCAAGAAGCAAGGATGCATGTCTCAGTCTACTGTAGAAGAAGAGTATGTTTCTGCTACTGCAAATTGCTAAAATCTTTTATGGATCAAAAAGTTACTGGAAGGTATGCATATGAAAATTCTTGAACCAATATTATCTATTGTGACAATAGCAGTGCAATTAACATTTCTAAGAAACCAGCCATGCATGCTAAGACAAAGCATATTGCTATCAAGTATCATTATTTGAGAGAACAAGTTCAAGAAAAGGAGGTGATAATTGAGTATGTGCAATCAAAGGAACAATTAGCTAATATCTTCACCAAGCCACTGTCCAAGGATACTAAGTACTTGAGAAAGAGACTAGGGGCCAGACCCTTGTCTACTGGTCAGTAAGATGACTAGAAGGCTGCATCCACCTACATATTACCAGAATATCATTCATGTTGATGCAAGAAAAGAGATGGACTTCAAAGATACATCTTTACACAACAAGGTATTTATCTACTCCAAGCACTAGAGATGTTGTATTGGTGATGGATTGGGAAATTCAAGGACTATATTATGGATAGAAAGGATTGTTTGGAATTACTGTCAAATATTTGTTTGGCATTGTTGTCAAAGGGAGGGATTATATCCATTATCACATTATCCAAAGGGTGAGATGTAATTAGAAAGGGAGAGTACATACAAAAGGAGAGATTGCTGAAAAGAGAGAAAAGAGACATCAAAAAGAAAAGAACAGTCAAAGGGAGAGAGTTTGACACAAGAAGAGAACACATCACATCAAAAGAAGAAAGATTATACATTTATCTAGTGAAGGGATTGAAGACAGAAAGAGAGCTGCAAGAATCAAATCTAAGCTATGTGATCTTACCGAGGACCACATATTTGTATTGGTTATAGTACATAAGATTGGTAGTTTGATGAACTTCAACTGTTATATTTCATATTGTATTAGTGATAATATAGTGTGATAATGTAGTGTGTTTCCATCAATGCCAAAGGGAGAGATTGATGAACTATAACTGATTGAATGTTTGAAGATGTTAAGTTGATGATCACCAAGACACATAAAGTTAATGCAAGGCATTAAATCAGTTAATGTATTGTATTGTCATTAATGTCAACTTGATGTAATCTATATGGTCATTTACATACTGCTAAAGACTTCAAAGAACTGATGAATCAAAGGCTATGCTATCAGTAATGCATAAAAGTTAAGTATTCACAAAGTGACTATATACACTGACTGAGTGCACATCGATGGTTAGAATAAACCAGTGAGAGAAAAGTCACAGTGTTTCCTGACGAGAAAAAGCACAACATTACCGAAAAGCAAAGTCACAGTGTAACCCGATGGACAGAAGCATAGTGTAACCCGATGGACATAATTACAGTGTTGTCTGATGGATAGTCAAGGATGGAGATCCTGAAGACAACTGAAGTCAAACTGACGACTAACTAAAGTATTTACCGACATAACAAAGAGTTCAGAAACAAAAAAATGCTTAGCTTTCAAGAGATAAATATAGACTTAACTTTTACTTATCATTGTTTTAATCAATAAGATAAAGCCATAGATAAGTAAAGGATTTAAACCTGTTTAGTCCAGTTGGAAAGAAGATAAATATGAGATAAATCAAGAGTTTTTCTTTAAATATAATTGGAAAGAATTGTGGATCACGCCAAGATCAAGAAAGCCAAGAAATGGTGAAATCATGTCTATATAAGAGACAAGATAATTCAATGTGAATTAGGGGAGTGACAAGAGAATAGATGCTGAAGAGATTCTGAAGGAGAAGAAAATCTTCATTCAGAATTGATCAATCAAGCTGAGGAAAGAGATAAATTTTGCAGACACCGACAAACAATGATACAACATCATAGAGAAGAACAATGTGGAGAAAATGTATTGAATTGATGACATTGATTAGAAAGGTAATGGACTTACAATAGATCTTAAAATCTACAATTCAAGTTGTATATGTGAACAGATCAATTTACTTTTTAAGTTTAACCATTGAAGCATCAAGTCTCTTAACCAAGAAGGACTTAAAAGTCTTTTCTAATTGAGATACATCCCAAGGAGTATCAAAAATTTTGATTATACAAAGTAGCATTGGATATGCCTGATACCTATTGACAGGCCAAGTGAGTGTTTGATCAAGGATGTTAGCATTAGATGCCAGATACTAAGTGACAAACTATTCATTTAAATCCTCTAACAAGGTCACACCTAATAGTGTGTTTTTAACCTTTAACAGAGTTCGCTCTTCACTGAGCTCACTTCAGAAGAGTGAAAATATGGGTTACCAGTCCTAGTGGTTTTTCCCTTAACAGGGTTTCCATGTTAAAAATCCACGTGTCATGTGTTTATGAGTAATTACTTTATTGTTTTTCATTTCACATAAGTAAATCTGTATTGATCTGTATGCAGTAGTTATTTACTGTGTTTTGGTAAATAGAAAGACTAGTTATAGGTAAACATATAGTAGAAGGTTTTAAAAATCATTCCAACAAGTAGTAATTTGATATAAGTATTTGGAGGAATTCATCTTATAGGACTAAAGATAACTAGAGACTCATAAATGTGATAATAAGTTTTTGGGTTGATTTAAGGATTAATTTTTGAGGCCACTGATTCACCCCCCCTCTCAGTTATTCTAACATGGTACAACTCCCTAATATAGATATGCAATAAATTAATTTCTAAACTTAATTGAAATAGGGTATGCTCTTGACCAGAGAGCAGAAGAGGAGTCTAATGGACATTCATCACCTTGATGTATCCACGATGCAATATAAAGTGTGAATAAAAATAAACTCAAAGATGTGCTTATTTTCTCAAAAACCATGAAGAAACTAAACATAGTTTAAATATCAACTCATTTCCACATATACACCTTCACAACTGTAAAGATCATACATACAACTAGTCCATTTGAAGAAATAAATCTGTTAAATAATATGAACCTTGTTGGGTCATTTTTGAGCTTTGGCATTTTAAAATGTAAAGGATATTGTGAAATAAAGTATGGAGGCATACTGGAATGGAAAATATATGATATAACCTTGGAAACATTTGAAGGATTCATTTTTTCTATTTTGCGGGTCATGAAGTTGGCAGCTGCGACATGGTGAAATTTTTCTATTTCGCAGGCGCAAAAACAAAGATCGAAACAACAATTGTTTTGCTATTCTGTGAATGGAATTAAGGGGAGTAGTAAAACATTAGTTTTCACAATTTCACGGTGGACTTTTAATAAGTTTTGAAATGAAAAAAAGTGAATATTAAATAGGAAGCTTGCTGAATTAATGATCATATTGAGTTGATAGATTTCACACATTTAAAATATCTTGAGAAGAGTACTGGGATTGAATGGGCATAAAATATAAGGAGGTGAAGTGATATTTTTTAGATTATCAGATATATTAAAGAGCGAGATTAATCAAAAGTAAAATGTTAAAGAATAGTAATCAAGGTTGCATACATCTAGATTTAAAAATATGGACATGACAAGTTGTCATTCCCTAGAGAATGTGTGACGCGAGAAGTAAAATTTGAATGTGTGAGGCTATCAAATCACACTTACATTTAATGAAGACATGAGATTGCATGTATTAAAAGCTGGCAGGTTTCTTAAAGTGTCTTTATAAAGGGACAATGATTAACTTAAAAAAGACAATGAATTCAAATTGCGAGTTAAAGAATGGGTTTGCTGATAGTTTTTGATCCTTGGAATGAAAATCCACATCAAGTAATGTAGCCTATTATGCTAGGGGTAGATGAGGATCAACCATATTTTCTTAATAAATTAATGTTGGTGGCATGGGAACTCTAGACCAGTTATGTAGCCTATGAAAGTGACATGTTTGAGCTAGAAGCAGAGCAAGACTAGGTAGAGTTGCATGAACTTGCATGAGAAATCTGGATGAATGACAATGACTGGGTCCACGATGAACTTGATGATGAATTATTGGACATGCTCATGGTAATCCAACTAAATAGACCTAATTTTTCATAAATTAGGTATAAGACTGTTATTACTTCTCAAAATAGAGTTTTAGTTAAGAATAAACATTTTTGTAATGGTCCTTAGCTTGTCGCATCCCTTTGTATTATATAAAAGGGATACCAAGACCATATAGAGGAATAGATAAAAAAAAATAATAGGTAAGAAAAAGGATGAAGATGGTAGTATAGGAAGATAGCATGGATGGTGGATACAACTAAAATATAAATCAATTATATTCACTTTTTTGTTTAATACAAAGAAAATTTGTTTCCTCTCCAAGATTGAAGAAGTATGTTCGTTGTTTTTAACTAGATTGGTCCTTTACATTTGTAGTTACACAAAGTTTTCTCTTTTTTGTTAGATTTCAAAAAATTGAAGTTTTTAACATTAGTTTTCGAGTATCAAGTATTGTATATGAAGTTCTCATCTATACAAATCCTTGTCTAATTGGTTTCCTGTCAAGGAATTAAAATTCATTTAGACTAAAAAAAATATTATCACCAATTTATCCTTGATGTCATGGGGGAGAAAATATAAAATTGAATTGTAGAGTATACATGAGGGTTCAAACAAAGCTTGACTACATTCTGCCCAATTAGTTGGATAAGGGACTAGCCTGTGTATCTCCTCATAGAAGGATTTTTACAGTCGTATGAGAATTGAAATTCTTTCATTTCATCCTTGCAAAATATATTATCTCGTACCCAAATAATTTTCCTTATACACAAATACAAATTCAATTACAAAGCAGTCATAAGCATTCATAATATTCAAACACTAAATAAGAATAAAATATTCTTATTTTGATTAGACTCAGGGAATATTTTCCATCCTGAGAAATCAAGAAATTTTAAATTCTCTATAGAAAAATACCTTTTTTGTCTGGGGTGAGGGTTTACCTACTTGGGTTTAGAAAAGCATAAAGTATAGGGGAATAATATTATTCTTGTTCATTGGCCAAACTGATTGAAGCAATCCTATAGGAGAATTGGCAAATCTCTTGGATTTCCAATCTGCGGTTTTGGGAACTAATAGATTGGTGACTCTACTAGGGAATTGTATAAAAATATTTTTGAAGTTTACCTAGAAGCCATGGTGTTATTTTTTTAAAGATTGGATTGTTCAGTTTTCCCCATCCGAGTCACACAATAGATTGGCGACTCTACCGGGGAATTGTTAATAAGTTTTCCAGAATGTTTGGTGACAGAAGTTTACTCTGCTAGAAGGAGGAACCCAAAAGACCAGCAAACAATATTTCCCCTGAAGAGAGGTGGTGACTCTATTCAGTAAAACATTTCAGTCCATGACTCTACTGAGGGAGAAGACTCATAAGGAGATAAGGAAAGTTTTCCTCTTTGAAGGAGGTGGTGAATCTATTGATAAGAAACTAATATATAAAGAAAGAAGTTATTAAGAACTCAGATATTCAGAACGTACTAAAATAAACAGCCATTTTAGAGAAAACCATTTGTTCTAGATGGCATCATGCCATTGGATCTCAGAAGATTTCAATGTATTCCTAAAATTTATTCTGTAAACTTTTACAACTAGTACCAAATTTTCATGGGGAATGGGATGAATCAACACTTGAGTACGTGGATGTATTTTATACATTTATAAAGGATCATGAGATTAATATAGAGGATCAAGTGATGAAATTATTTATCAGAGCTTTAAAGGATTATGCAAGAAGAGCATATGAATCTCTTCCTACACAAAGCATCTCATCATGGAGGGAGTTTGAGCGATTGTTTTTAGATGAGTTTCATGGCATAGTTGGAGAAGGTGAGTATTTGTATACACAAGAAGAATCTTAGCATCACACTATGGATGTGGAGCTTTGTGTAGATTCTTCTTTCAGCATATACAAATAGAATGATAACCTTGGATGTGGTTACATATCCCAGATACTCAAGCATGCATTTCTTGGTACAACAAGAGAATTCATTAGAGAAGAGGAAGTGAAGGAAAACAATAATTCATGTGATAGGACATGTGAAATAGATGCAGATGTGAAAAAGGATTAGGAAAGGGAGAATGCATGCTCCATGATAGAAAAAAATTATAGTTGCACTATGGAAGAGGAATCCTATATGTCTCCCTTGGATGAATTTATGAATACAAAAAGATATGAAGATGAAACTGCAACACAAGTATTCATGAGGATGTTTAAAATTTATAAAGAGATACCCGTGGATACAAATCCTTCATTACCATATAAAATACATGAATTAGAGATTTAGTATAATCCTTAGGTAAGGATTCTTGTCAAAATTATATATGAAGGCATTCTAGAAGAAGAATCTATTAATGTTTAAAATTTAAATAAGGAAGATGAATGCACAAGTCATGTAGAAGATAAAGAAGCATCCATACTTGAGAACCACGATGACACTTGTGTTGGAATAAATAAAAATGAAGAAAACTTCATAAATAGTAAGATTTGTATGGAAATGCATATCAGTGATTATAATGATAGTGGGGAGGATCTCCTCAATGTAGAAGAGGTTTCAGATTTATAAGATATTGAATATTAGAAACATGTTCAGAGAAATGGTGCAAATATTTTCTTAGCCCACTAGAATGAATAGACTAGTGAATCAATACACATGTGAGAGGAGGAAATTTCCGTAGATAATGAAGATATTGGCCTGGTTTATGAAGTACATGATGACACTTAAAAAGATGACCCATCTAGTGAAAGTGTGCATTATGATCAACATACAAGAGAGAATACATGTAAGAATGACTGCAAAATTCTTTCAAATCCATTATATAATGAAACAATGGAAAAAGATCATGAAAAATATTGTGATAATTTTTTTTTAAAGATGATTTCTTTGTATACTTAAATCCATTATATGAGAAGGGTGAAGTATGTTTAGATAGTATGGTTATTATACTGAGTTTTGCAAATGAACACTACAATTTTGAGAGTATGATATCATCATCAGAAGAACAGGCTAAAGAAATACGTGATGTTTCAAATCTTGAAACTGTGGAAAATCTAGACATAAATATTTTTATGAATTTTTTAGACATATGTAAGGAAGAAGATGATCTTGGGGAAAAGTCTAATCTCATAGTAGAGAACATGCCTCTGTAGAATTGTCATGATCAAAATAATGAATTAACTAATTTTTAGGGACTCCCAGGTTTGATGTCATGTATTAATCCTTTCTGTGATGTGATAAATAACTATGGAAATCAATTTGGATATGTCTCTAAGTCAGGGAAAGGTATATTTATACACAATAGAGAGGTTGGAAAAAAAAAAAAATATCGCATATGGTTATGCATTCTATGGTGACACAAGACACTATAAGAAGTATGGATTTGGCTTGTATAATAGTAATAAATATAACTAGATGAAAGGAAGTGTCAACATATTTTATCAAACATATCTCAGCCTTATTTTCAGATTGATGTCTATGGAATGTGATGAATACAAGTTTTTTGACAGAGGCAAGTATTGCTTTTGCATTTTGGTAGCCTCGGGTTACCAAATTATATATGATATGATTTTACATAGTGATTCTATAACCCAATTGATTGGCACTTGGTCTACTTCTTCCAGAGAAAATTGATTTGTTCACTATACTCACAAGGAGCATACATCCCTAGAAAGAGCCACTATTGAGCCATTTTTGAACTTTGGCATTTTACAATGAAGGCAATTGTGAAAAAAATTATGGAGACATACTGAAATGGCCAAGATATGAAATCACCTTAGAAAAATTCAAAAGGAATCATTTTCTCTATTTCACAAGTCATGAAGTTGATAGCTGCGAAAAGGCAAAATTTTTTCTATTTCACGGGAGCAGAAAATAAAGATAGCGAAACAATAATTTTTTGCTATTTCACGAATGACATCAAGGGGAGTAGCAATTTTTTTTTTTTCTATTTTGTGGTGGAATTTTTAACAACTTGTGATATGGAGAAAAGTGAATATTAAATAGGAAGTTGGCAGAATTAATGATCGTATTGAGTTGACAGATTTCACACATTTGAAATATCTTGAGAAGAGTACTGGGTTTGAATGGTAATTAATTATAAAGAGGGTGAAGCAATCTTGTTTAGATTACCAGATATATTAAAGTGTAAGATTAATTAGAAGTACAAGGTTGAAGAATAATAATTGAGGTTGCATACATCTGGATTCGAAAAGATGGACAAGACAAGTTGTCATTCCCTAGAGAATGAGAATGTGTGACGCGAGAAGTAAAATTTGAATGTGCGAGGCTATCAAATAATGCTTACATTTAATGAAGACATGGGATTGCATGTATCAAAAGATGGTAGGTTTCTTAAAGTGTCTTTATAAATGGACTAGTATTAACTTAAAAAAGACAAAAAATTCAAATTGCGAGTTAAAGAATGGGTTTGCCGACAATTTTTGATCCTTGGATTGAAAATCCACATCAAGTAATGCAACCTAATATGCTAGGTGTAGATGAGGATAAGCCAGATTTGCTTAATATCTTAATGTCAGTGCCATAGGAACTCAAGACCAGTTATGCAGCCTATGAAAGTGATATGTTTGAGCTGGAAGTAGAGTAGGACTAGGCATAATTGCATGACCTTTCATGAGAAATCTAGATGAATGATAATGACTAGGTTCACGAAGAGCTTGATGATGAATTATTGGACATGCTCATGGAATCCAACTAAATGGACCTAATTTTCCATGAATTAGTTATAAGACTATTATTATTTCTAAAAATAGGGTTTTAGTTAAGAATATATATATTTGTAACAGTCCTTAGCTTGTTGCATCCCTTCATATTATATAAAAGGGATAACAAGACTGTATAGAGGAATAGATATAAAAAATAATAGATAAGAAAAAGGAGGAAGATGGTACTACAGGAAGATATCATGGATGGTGACTACAACTAAAATGTAAATCAATTGTATTCACTTTTTTATTAATAAAAAAAATCAGTTTCCTGTCCAAGATTGAAGAAGTAAGTTCGTTGTTTTTGATTGGATTGGTCCTTTACATTTTCAGTTACATAGAGTTTTCTCTTTACTGTTAGATGTCACAAAATTGAATTTTTTAATATTAGTTTCCGAGTATCAAGGATTGTATATGAAGCTCTCATCTATACAAATCCTTGTCTAATTGGTTTCCTGCCAAGGAATTAAAATTCATGTATACTAAAAAAAATATTATTATCAATTAATCCTTGATGTCAAGGGGGAGAGAATATAAATTTGAATTGCAGAGTGTACATTAGGGTTCAAACAAAGATTGACTACATTTCACCCAATTAGTTGGATAAGGGATTGGCCTGCGTATCTCCTCAAAAAAGTTTCTTTCATTTCATTTCATTGAAGTTCTTTCATTTCATCCTTGCAAAATATATTATCTCATACCCAAAGAATTTTCCTTATAAAAAAATACAAATTAAATTACAAAGCATTCATAAGCATTCATAATATCCAAACACTAAATAAGAATCAAATATTCCTATTCTTATTAGACTTAGGGAACATTTGCCATCTCGAGAAATAAAAAAACTTTAAATTTTCTATAGAAAAACACCTTTTGTGTTTGTGGTGAGGGGTTACCCACCTGGGTTTAGAGAAGCCTAAAGTGTAGGGGAATAAGATTATTCCTTTTCATTGGCCAAAACTAATTGAAGCAATGCTATAGGAGAACTAGAAAATCTCTTGGATTTCCAATATGTGGTTTTTGGAACCAACAAATATAACAAGAGAGAAAAAAATAGAGATTCACAGATCACCTTATAACTATAGACTCTCAACAATAGAGTATGATATCTATAACCAATTTATTTCATCTACCATACATCGATTCATTCAACAATAAAACAAAAATTACCAATGAATAACAACCATAAAACAATTTTGATTCTCACATAGTTGTCACAACAAAAGGGGGAAAATTGTATTAAAACTTTCTGATCCATATTTAGTGATCAACAAAGATATAAATTTTCTATTCTCCTTCTTAAAAAGGTTACAAAAAACATTGTCTTAAAAATAGAAAAGTAGTCAACTTTAATATATGCGGTCTTTGGCTCTTATTCTTTTTCAACTGATGGCTCTGTGGAAGCCTGGTGGCTGGATTTGAATGACTGGAGGGCATCAAGGACACCTATCATTACTTCATCTTCTAATAGCTTGAAAATATCATTATTGGTTGTCTAGTAGAGGTGGTTTTCCTTGAAATCCTCTACTTTCTCCTCAAAGTATTGCATTTCATGGCTGATCTGATACAACAAGGCACCAAGACGGGTAAGCTTTTGAATTTCTATTTTTTGATATGTAGAGGGAATGGTTATCTTGTTGAAGTTTCCTTGATATTTTTCCTTCATACTAATAATATCAATGACTTCGTCTCCCTTGCCCTGATATGAAGCACATCCCAAATTAGTGAAATGCTTTTCTGTTCTCTGGATGTCCTCTCATAAGTTATTCATCATTTCCCTTAAATTTTTAAGGGTTTTGGTCACACACTTAGGCTTAAAGGTTATAGGAAACATCCATTTTTGCAAGGGTTCATCAGGTGATTGTAAAAGACCAAGCTTGACTACATTTTTTTTCTTCATATCCACGACTTATTTAAGAATTAAGAACTCCTTTTCATAAGAATCTTCTCCCGCTTTGATGATTATGATTTCGGTCTATATGCTGTCTCTTATTTGAAACAAAATTTTGTACAGGGATCCGTGAGGTTCAATTTAGGGTAGCCCTTGGATATTAAGATCTTCTATCTAATCCCTACCAATTCTTTCCAGATGCCTATCTTCATGTAGCTTGGCAATTAGGGTTTGGTTATTGCTTGTTGTCAGGTCTAGGATAGAAGAGGAGGAGGTTGGTTTTTGAAAAGATAGGGGCATGAGAAATTTTCAAAGGTAGTCAGAGAGTTGAGAGACTACCTTTTTTTAACTTGTCTTTCTCCTGTTTATCTTTATCGATCTCTTATTTCACCTCTTGGTCAGAAAATTCCCACATCTAAACTATCCCTTATGTTGGGTCTTTTTCTTGCACAACCCTCAATCCTAAAAGATAAAATGGGAACTAGACCTAGGGATCTTCATCTAATTCCCAAAATCTACATCATCAACAAATTGAAGACAGAAAAAGCCAACATTGAAAAGACATATAAGCCTTTCTCACTTTGAGTTCCACACACTTAGGAGGGTTTTCCTAATAACATAAATCTGCATATATAATAAACCTCTTTCTAAACTACACCATGTAGACATACATCTATGGATAATTATCAGACTTGTAGGTAATGGGTATTTAAAACTCTACCAATCTTATGCAAGATCCCACTTGCATTAAGCACGCTGAGAACTAGATAAGACTAGTCCTACACTAATCAACATAAAACTAAAATGATCTGAATATGATTGGAGATTGCTTCTAAAAATACTTCATATCCATAAACCAGTGCCTTTTTCATGGGCTACAGAGTGAAACATATAACCATAAAAGAAATCCACATGAAGAAAATCTCAACCAACCAACTTTCAATATGTTACTTCCTTGCACTAAAAAACCTACTTATATCATCACAAAGCTCTACTTATGAAATCCAATTCAGTATTTAGACTTACTAATAATTGCTCTTAGAATTTAACTCTTCCCTTAGAAGAGGCCCATGAACATGTATTACAAAACACACCACATATGTGCAAACAAATTCCAATATCCTTAATATTCAAATTTGTATAAGTCTGAATAAAGTCACTTGAGACTATTGTTTTTCAGACAAATAAACTTAGTCCTTTCCTAGAAAGAGATCAATTTTGAAACAACACTACCACAAATATATGTGGAGATTAATTGATAATACTTGATACCTTCAATATAAAGAGTCTAAATGCACACAAATTGAGACAACTCCATGGTAACAACCGTTAACCTGCACTAACTATTCTACCATTGTTCATAAAAGAAAAGTATTACAATAACATACTACGTCTTCAACCTACAACTAAGCACACATTATTTACATGGAATTGAAGAAATTTTTTTAGAACTGGAACCTAAAATTGGAACCCCTGTACAATGAAAGAAGAAAAGATATATAGAGAAGAAAAGAATATTCCAACTTATGCTTTATGTTTCCACTTGTCTCTTTTCATTACAATTTTTATTGGTTGAATATTATCCTTCCTCCACATGTTGAAAACATATGATTCTTCCTTGTGAATTTTCCTCCTTCATCCAAATTTTTTTTTTCACAGTCACTTTGCTTATCCAACTAAAAAATAATATGTCCTTGTCCTTCATTTGGAAACTATCTAATTTCTTGCTGATGTGTCCCTTTGTTTCCACTTTCTCCTCTACATGAATATTCATGATGAATATTATTATAAATTTTATCCCATATGCATTTACATGCTCAATCATTTACATCTTGATTGAAAATATTTTCATTCTTGGTGAAAATAAAATATCTCATCCTGCTATTGGATTTGAATATACTTCTACTTTGTAAAACAATATCCTCCCTTCATTACAATTTTACATTTCTTTTATTTTGGAAATATATCTTATTAACATCCTTTGTGAAAGTTTTTTTATACTCACTGGTAAATCCATTTCACCCTTATGTGAAGATATTTCACCTAGCACTTGCATTTTCTATTAAAAACATTTTACACCTTCTCTCTTCCAAGTGAAAATAGTTCCACTATGATACTTTCCACTTTCACTTTTGTCTTGCCATGATCCTACCATATATCGCACCCTAATTGGTCTAGAACCCACCTATCAGCCACCTAAGAATCTCATTTACTTTCCACTTCCGTCTTGTCAGCCTGCAACATGTCACTCAGGCATGAGCTCATGATGAGTATCCCCTGAGCAGCTTTTGGATTATGGGGTCACACCCACCATTTGATCTCTCCTCTGGATTCACACATCATATAAGGAACTTCACCATGTGTCACTCGGGTGTGATCCCTCTATGGTAGTCACTAAGCACCTTTTGGATCAAGGCACTACGCCTATTTTTTGATCTCTACTCTAGATTCACGCATCATATGAGTAACTTCACCACATGTTATCCCTCAAATATTCACTTTTTGCTCTGTCAACACCTCTGCAAACTGCCACATCACCTCCACCTGGGTGCATTCATCAAGATGACCTTATCCTATTGAAATCCACCTCAACCCTCAAGCTGCACACAGTTGTCAAAATCCACTTTCTTTTATTCATATTACATGCAAAGTATTTTCATATAAAAACATTTTGAAACCTCCTCCCATCACAAATGTGGGATGATGCCCAACTAATCCATTTAAAAAACTTCCACCTATGTGTAGCAATTTATTGAAACCTTTTAAGCCTACTTCATATCTCTATCATGCATAACATATTCAACCAAAGGATGTACATCCATACTCTGCTTCTAAAGCATCCATTTTACCACACAAACCACTATGTTCACATGCATTTGAAATATCCAAACTTAACTCTTTAAGCGCTGGCTCACACTAGTGATTTTATGGGAAGCTATCAGTATCCATGTAAATTTAGCTCCACCCAGTCATTGGGCTTGAATGACTCACCGTTTAGAGGAGATGAAGAAAACCAAGCTCTCTAGTCACCCAAAGCTTATGGATGAGCACAGTTTATTTCTTCAAAAAGAGTAAAGAACTAGTTTTTTTTTTTTGAGGGTGGGGGGGAGAGATACTAAAGGTCATCAAACTTCCAGTTTCATTCTGATCCTTTTCTTAGGATGGATCACTCATTGCACATAAAAAGGTGGCTCAGAAGTAGATGCCCTCTTTATGTAGTCTTGTTTCATCTCTTCCTCACCCTTTCATCTTCTTCCCTAATGAAAATATTCTATGAATTTTATTCTCTAAAAAAGGGTGGTCCATACTCTGCTTCTAAAACTTGTGTAGCTCTTGATGGATGTCCACATTCTGGGGAGGAAAATGGAAAAGGCTGTGGAACGTGGCTTTTACAATAGCCAAAATCCATCCCACGAGCCAATCAATATTGATACAATGATTAGAGATTGCCAGAGCGTGTTCTATTATCATGCATTGCAGTGTACTAGGCTATGCATATATACTTATCTTAACATTTTCCCTCCAGTCAATAAGCCACACAAGCTTTGACCAAAGTAACTTTGTTACAACTCTATTAGCCATCCGACATAGACATTTTGAAAATGGCCACAAAATGATATAGAATAGAGCATGAAGAAAATTTGATGATTCCTTCATAATAGAAAAAGCACCATCAAAGAAACCAGAATGATGGAGAAAAAAAATTCATTCAATGGCCATTAAAATGAGCTCTAATATCTCTGTGTTGTGTCCCAAAATATGAAAAATGGCCTCCGGAATAGGCTTTAACAACTCATTGAATGATCAGTTCGGGAAGTGAAACCTGAAGGATATACTTGTCTCCAACATGTAAGCTCACATGCCAAATAAATTTTCCTGACACCCTCAAAATTGTGAGATGCTCATGTTCAAAGTTGGCTAATTTGACATTTATGCCAGTGGGCATATTTGAGCTCTTTTGGAAACCCACTTAATCACTTTCTTGTAAAATATCAAACTCTACAATGGGAGACTGCCACCAGGTACAAGCACTTAACTAGGTACAAAGAACAAGTGTCCAAAAGGGTTCAACCCAATTCAAATCTGGGTGCAAGTTATCACTAACTGAAGTTGGTCATTCTGAAACACTGTGGTAAATGCAGATGTACAAATAGAACAAACTACCTCTGGAATCATCTTGTGAAAAATAGAAAATAAACTCTTGGATCCTTGAAACTTTCCAAGTTAGTATACATTCATACATAGAATGTAGAGAACCAATTCAATTATCATGACCATCAAGTGACATTGAAATCTCAATAGTCAAAGTCGGCCTCCTGGATGACTAGTCATTGAGTACACAGAAAAATAAATAAAATCCACTTGGATTTGACTTCACAAAAACATCAACTGAAACCCTGGACATATATTTAATTACATACAAAGAGAACGTGGTTTCAACTATCTTTTCCAATAATCAACTGGTCAACCAACATTACCTCTTAGAGTTAGCCTTTTAACAACTTTCTGATATCAAAATCAGTAAAACTGCATAAATGTGATTTGGAATTGGCTGAGGAAAATGGACAAATGGATTGACCATGGTATGGAAATCCACAAAATTGAACATTTTCATGATTAAAACACAGGGGAGAAATCAACACCTCATGAAACTCAATTAGGTGCAAATTGTAAGACCTCAAAGTAGGGTACTCTATACCTTTGCAGTTCACACCTGGAAAAACAAAATAAATTGCAAACCAAAAGAGCCCCAGAAAACCTATCAAATGAAACCACAAGGATCATAAAATGAATATGAAGACTCAATTTCATTCCTATAATTTCTTGGAACACTCCTTATGCAATATTATTCAAATGGGCCTAAGATGTGAACCTCCAAATTGGATCACTTAGTAAAATCTGAAACTGTGCAAAGTGCAGATTTGGGTTAACCTCTAAACAACTATCTCAAAAACATATCCAATCTGACTTCTGAAAGCTTCAAACTAGTACATTTTCTCCATTATAGGTTATGAACACATTCCCCAAGTGATTTATTGATATAGGCTATCAAAGTAGGCCTCTGAAAATAGTTTATAAGAGTGCACTTTTCAACCTTAGACAAAATTTTAACATGGTACTATAAAAATTTTTGATAGTACCAACAGTGGATATTTTTGGGGACACATACCCCTTGTGGGCATGGTAAGGTTTTAGATCTCTAGAAGAGAAGACCAACACACCTATAAGATTACTTCTATTCACTTCAATATCGGGTTCCTTATTGAAAACTATACACCAAACACTGCTAAAAACAAAGCAACTGCACAAATATATAAATTATTTACAAATGGCCTCAAGCCGCAAAACTGAAATCAACACTCACCTCTATCAAATATCTGATTCTCATCTCCATGTACCAAATGTAAACTGAGATTACTACTTCCGTCTGCCTGGCCAAAAACACTACCATATGTTTTCAGGATATCATATAAAATGAAATCAACATACTCACCACCAATTGGCAACATAAAATCATAAAATTGTTGAGAGTGTTGATCATTGTGTGACACAAAATTGTCACACCCTTCACTACCACCAACAAGTTGAAAAGAGAAAAAATCCAACCCCTTTGCATGGATGGAAACATCAGATGCATTATGTATACTAGTTTTCACCAAATAATGAATCTCATTTATAACAAAAAATCACAAACTAGAATGAAACACATCCAAATAAAAATTTGACTGCATAAAATTGGAGACAACTTGCTGATCAAAACTTCTATCAACATCTTCCAAACATGAGAATGTATTGTCAAAAAATGACTCACTTATCATTTGCAAATCTGGAACACACATTCAGATTTATCACCTTCTTTAGCATCAATCTCTATATAAGAACCCTTCACACTAAGATCATCAAAATATGAATCCATAACAACATATGATCATCATATTCATCATATTTGACATTATCAAATTCCTCACACTCATATGCATTTTCATTGTACACATTATGTGACTCAAATGTAGGAAAAGAAAAATCAACACATGTGTCATACTTCACACCCATCAACATGCCATCTTTATCAAAACGTATATCAAGTCGATACTGCAAAGTAGAGTCCACTTTAGGTGCATAGCTTTGAAAATCAGCAGCTAAGAGCTCAAAAATCTGTTCACTTCTTAATGAACATTCCTCAGTGCTTTCATTTTCTTCACCCTCTTGACTGAAATTATTTTGTGGAATAAATTTTTTAGCACTATTACTCTTATCTTTCAAATATGAAAACTCAAAAGATTCACTATTATGCACATTAGAACAAAAAATCACATCATCATTATCCTCTTCTTGCTGGGAACAAACATCAGCAACATCATACTGAGAATAAATGATATTTTTAGAATCACAAGAGACATCATCACTCCTAGATTCATCCCTGTCAATTTGGTATCCACCATTTTCATTATCACCATTACTAAACTCATTATTATGTGCATTTTTAGATTCCTATTTCTTATTCCAAGCTATCCATTTTATAACATGTTCAATACCTTCTTCTCTAAGGGATGCAGACCAATTGACTGATTCAGTTACACAAATCTCTAGAAACAAATCAATACATGTGGACTCTTGAATTCTGACATTCACTATGTTAGTGATTTTTCCCTGATTCAATCAAGGAAAAGGCTAATTAAAGAGGATCAAACAATCCTCCTTCACTTTGATCTCAAAGGCTCAGGTGGGTGTACCTATTGGATTCCCTTCTTTTAGTGAATCATGGGATGGATTTTTGCCCATCAAACTAGATCTGACAATCACTCACAACTCTTAAAATAGAAAGGTAAAATGATTTGATATTTATGAATTGATGATGAGACATGCATAACCAGCAGAGACCAGTACCTCATCCATTGGGAAAAAGAGTCAAATAAACATATATCCCCATAAAATCCTCTAAATCAAAACACACAAAAACCAAATTAAATGCCTTACAAGTTACTCTTTTCACTCCAATACCTAGACATTAGATTCATGTGCAATCCCTAAATTCTCAGAATTTCTATTCAAGATTGACTCTCTCCTTGAAAGAAACTCAAACACAGATTAACAACTACCTTATAACCAGTATATTAAACTACCTTACAACTTAATACACAAGATTTCAAGACCAGCCATGAAGACATCACCAATATGGAAAGGGATTCCAGTGCATTTCATTAAATTTCTATCTAATTCAATACATTTACAAAACAAAGAACACAAAAACAAAACTAAGCAATCAGAAAACTGCCCAGCAACATTAATTTCACCATCCATGAGACATTTATTTTGACATGCTACTTGCAACATCTCATACACCCAAAATATTATTATTTAAAACATAAAAGATTTAAAATAATAATGTACTTTTATGACCCCATAAGTTGAGTACTGGACCTCACAAATAAATGACAAGTCCCTGAAATATTGGTTCAATGATTTCCACTTCTTGAAAACCAATTTCTTTTTGAAAAAACAAACTTGATTGATCATGAAATTTGGACCCAAAAACACTGAACTAGAGATCACTTAGAACCAACTTGTATAACTCTGCAAACTTGTCCCACAAATAACAAATGGCCTCAGGTTCTGGCCTTAAAAACTGACTAGGAAGCCTCACAGAATCATGTATTCTAAAACAAAACACTAATCTCCAACATGTGAATATGTGTGCCAAAGGGATTTGTATGAGAGCAATAGGGTTGCAAGATAATAACATTCAAAATGAGCAACTTAAAAAATACTGTGCAAATGGAGATGTGAAAACACTAGAAACCGATTATGGACTAGCCTTTTCAAAAATAGAGAATCACGCCTTGAGGCCTAACCAATAATCATAGTTACTAAATTTAGATAAAATGAGTATAAATCCATAAGCAGTATCCAAAGACAACCATCTTACGCAAAAATATAACCCTCTGGAAGTGACTATTCTGTAAATGTTATTTTGTCCCACATTGGAAATCTGTATAAGCTGCTTTTAGTTTTGAATTCACAAACCAATCAAAAGAGACTTTATAGTCTGATACCTAGAACATAGATTCATTTTCACAAAAGGATAGAAAAAATTCAAGTGGATTTCTCTATCAGTCAATTGGTCATTTATCATTGCTTCTCAAAATCAACCACTTAACAACTTTTCAACCCAAACACAGTAAAGATGCAAAAATCTGATTTGGAATTAGTTAGGCAAAGTGGTAAAATGGATTGAACCAAGTATATAAATATCCAAGGAGGTTCACTTCCAGGTTTTAAATGTAGGGGAACAATCAATTGTTTATGTCACTGAATGGGGTACAACTTGCAAGACCTCAAAGTAGGTCATTCAAGAATTTTTCATTTGACACTCAAGAAACTAGAATAAAATCCAAACAGAATGGTTTTGGAAAACTTGTCATCCGACTTCACTGGGATCTAAAAATAGGCATGGAGGTTTAATTTCATATCTAAAACATCCTGGAACACTCCATAATGTCATGCCTATCCATCTGGTTAGAAATGTAGACCTCTAAAGTGGGTCATTTGATAAAACTGGGAAATGTGCAAAAATGTAGACTTAGGTAAACACCTCCAAATGTCCATCTTCTAAACATGTCCAAGCTAAGATCTGAGAGTTGGGACCTATTGCATTTTCCAAATGATAGGTGGTAAACACATATCCCAAGCAGTTTCTCATTAAAAACAATAAGCCTCTTTCTACATGTATTCAAAGTAAGCCTTCTCCACAATTTTTTTTGGGGTATTCATCTTGCCTTAGAGAAATTTTACTTAGTAACTCTAAATTTCTCCAAAATTTGAGAGTACTAATAGTGGCTCTATCTGGGGACTCATACCCCATGTGGGCATGCAAAGAATTTAGAATCATTGGTAAAAGTAGACCATTCCAAAAAACAAATTAGATTTTTCTCTTCTCTCTTCTCTTTTCAAAAACTAAGAATCCTTATTGAAAGAAAACACACCACACAACTGTAAGGAAAGAAACTATAAAAGATATAAAAATTATTCACAAAAGGCCCAAAGCCCCAAAATTGGAATTAGCTCTTACCTCTATCATAGATCTAATTTTCATCCACATAGATCGAAGGCAAACTGAAAATATTACTTCCTGCAACATAATAAAAAACACTGCAACAAATCTTTAGCATATTACATGAAATGTGATCAACATACTCATTATTAAGAGGAAACACCAAGTCATCAAACCACTAAAAATGTTGATCATTGTGTAACACCAAATTGTCACACCCTTTACTAACACTGACTTGCTAAGAAGAGAAAGACTCCTACTCCCTCACAGGGCTGGAATCAAACAATTACTCATGAACACTAGTTTGCACCAAGAACAAGTTTCTTTTATAACAACACTTTGCAAACTAGAGTAGAACACATCTAAATAAAAATTTGAATGCATATCATTAGAGACATCTTTTTGATCACAACTCCTATCAACATCTTGTAAAAAAGTATTGTCAATCAATGGTTCACTAATCATTTGCAAATCTGATAAAATATATTCAGATTGATCATTTTCTTTAGCATCATGATGTACATAAGAATCCATGACACTAAAATTATCAAAATATGAATCCATACCAGCATATGGATCATCATACTCATCATATATGACATTATCAAATTCCTTATATTCATATGCATTATTATCTTGCGAAGCATTCAAACCAAGTATAGGAAAAGAATCAAAACCACATGTATCATACTTCACGCCATGACTAATATCATCATTATCAAAACATATATCCATTGGGTATGAAATTATAGATTTTACATTAGGAACATACATCTGAAAATTAGCAGGAAAGAGTTCTGAAATTCTCTCACTGCTTAGTAGACATTGCACTTCATCCTCACCTTATTTGGTCTCTTGTTCAATGCTGCAAACATTTTCCTCCTTGGAAACAAGGACTGAGATTTCTTTTCTCATATCATTTTGTGCAAATGAATCACTACAACAACTGACATCTGCATCATAATCATCCTTTTTTCTATACATTATTATGCTGAAAAGATAACAAATCCACAAATCCAACGAAAAAATCCACAAATATAGATTCATCTTCCTCATATTGATGTTCATTGAAATAATTGTCAACATCATAATCATTATCATCAACATAATTAGATTCAACATCACTACCACAATCAGACTCATATTTCACATAACGAGATTCATATTTTTCATAACTAGATTCATATTTTTCAATCAAATCTATCCAATTTCTAGCACGCTTAATACCTTTTTCTCTAATGGATGTAGATCAATGGGGTGATTCAGGTATACACAACTCTATAAACAAATCAATACAAGTTGATCCTTCAAATTTAATATCCATTGGAATCTCATCAAAAAAATTACAAAACCTCTTATAAAACAAATACACTGATTCTCCATTCCTTTTTCCTATCAGTGTTCTTAAAATCAATATGGCTTCCTTTCGAAGGATTTTATTTAAAAATGCATTTTCCCTATTAATTTATTCAAAATATGCCATATTATTATAGATCTAGGAATCACATCTAGATCCATTAAATTTAGAATCTCATAACGAAAACATACTTCTTATTCTGATAACTGAAACTTAAATCAAGAAGTATGACAAAATTAAAAAATATTTTCCTTTCTTTAGTAACTTCACCTCATAAGGAACTTTTCATTCATACAAAAATATGAGGATTACCTGGAAGGAAATTGCAGCTGCTGCTCTTATTTCTTTGACTGGAAACTTGGCAGATCTAGAGCCTTCTTTATAGCTCCATCAAGTTCATTTCTCATAGAGTTTCCACCTCCTTGCAGAGGAAAATTTTCAAACAACAAAAGCCATTTGACACACACACACACACACACACACATATATATTTATGGTTTTTCTCCAACCAGCAAAGCCACATATTCTTTCTTACACTTACTACAAATGAAATCACTTCCAAGGTATCCTTATACATATCTGAAATAAACTTCAGATTCCATTACTTGAATCTTTCTTTCAAAACTAGAGATCCTAGGACAGATTTAAACATGATTGACTACAACCAATCCCTAGTAGAGTCACCATTTTGTTAGTGCAACTCAGATGGGAAAACTTGAAACTGGATTGAAAGATTTGGAAATTAGAAAACCAGAGATTCTAGGGAAATTTGAACAAGATTATTGCATCTCTTAAATCCCTAGTAGAGTCACCATTCTGTTAGCAATTTTTTCCAGATTAAATCAAGGAAAAGGCTAATTAATGAGGACCAAACAATCCTCCTTCACTTTGAGCTCAAAGGCTCAGGCGGGCATACCTATTGGATTCACTTCTTTTAGTGAATCATTGGATGGATTCCTACCCATCAAACTAGATCTGACAATCATTCACAACTCTTAAAACAAAAAATATAAAATGATTTGATATTTATGAATTGATGATGAGACATGCATAGCCAACAGAGACCGGTGCCTTATCTATTGGGAAACAGAGTCAAATAAACATATATCCCTAGAAAACCCTCTAACTCCAAACACACAAAAACTAAATGAAATGCCTCACAAGTCACTCTTTTCACTCTAATACCCAGACATCAGATTCATGTGCAATCCCTGAATTATTAGAACTTCTATTCAAGATTGACTCTCTCCTTGAAATAAAATCAAACACACATTCACATCTACCTTATAACTAGTATATTAAACTACCTTACAACTTAATACACAAGAATTCAAGACCAGACACGAAGACATCACCAATATGGAAAGGGATTCCAGTGCTTTTCATTAAATTTCTATCTGATTTAATACATTTACAAAACAAAGAACTCAAAAACAAAACCCAGGATCAGAAATCTGCCCAACAACATTAATTTCACCATCCATGAGACATTGCTTTTGACATGCTACTTGCAGAATCTTATACACCTAAAATATTATTATTTAAAACATAAAATATTTAAAACAATAATGTACTTTTATGACCCCATAAGCTGAGTACTGGACCTCACAAATAAATGACAAGTCCTTGAAATATTGGTTCAATGATTTCTACTTCTTGAAAACACTTTCTCTTTGGCAAAACAAACTTGATTGATCATGCAATTTGGACCTAAAAATACCAAACTTGAGATCAATTAGAACCAACTTGTATACCTCTGCAAACTTGTCCCACAAATAGAAAATGGCCTCAAAAATTGACCATGAATCCTCATAGAATCATGTATTCTAAAACAATACACTCATTTCCAACATGTGAATACGCGTGCCAAGGGATTTGTATGAGAGCACTAGGGTTGCAAGATAATAATATTCAAATGAGCAACTTAAAAAAAATTGTGCAAATGGAGATGAAAAACATTGGAAACTGATTATGGACTAGCCTTTGCAAAAATAGAGAATCATGCCTTGAGGCCTAACCAATAATAATAGTTAGTATAGTCAGATACAAAGAGTATAAATACATAAGCGGTATCCCAAGAAACCATCTGACGTAAAACTACAACCCTCTGGAAATTACTATTCTATAAACGTTACTCTGTCCCGCATTGGAAATTTGTATAAACTGCTTTTAGTTTTGATTTCACAAACCAATCAAAAGAGAATTTATAGTCTGATACCTAGAACATAGATTAATTTTCACACAAGGATAGCAGAAATTCAAGTGGCTTGATCTATCACTCAATCGGTCATTTATCATTGCTTCTCAAAATCAACCACTTAACAACTTTTGAACCCAAACACAGTAAAAATGCAGAAATTTGATTTGGAATTGGTTAGGAAAAGTGGTCAAATGGATTGACCCAAGTCTATAAATCTCTGGGGAGGTTCACTTTCAAGTTTTCAATGTAGGGGAACAATCAATTGTTTATGTCACTAAATGGGGTACAACTTGCAAGACCTCAAAGTAGGTCATTCCAAAATTCTGCATTTGACACTCAAGAAACCAGAATAAAATGCAAACAAAATGGCTTTGGAAAACTTGTAATTCAACTTCATAGGGATCTACAAATAGGCATAGAGGTTTGATTTCATGTCTACAAAATCCTGGAACACTCCATAATGTCATGCCTATCCATCTGGTCAGAAATGTAGACCTCTAAAGTGGGTCATTTGATAAAACTAGGAAATGTGCAAAAATGCAGACTTAGGTAAGCACCTCCAAATGACCATCTCTTAAACATGTCCAAACTATGATCTAAGAGATGGGACCTATTAGATTTTACAAATGATAGGTGGTAAACACATATCCTAAGCCGTTTCTCATAAAAAAGAACAAGCCTCGTTCTGCATGTATTCAAAGTAGGCCTTCTCCATAATTGTTTTGGGGGTATTCATCTTGCCTTAGAGAAATTTTACTTAGTAACTCCAAATTTCTCCAAAATTTGAGAGTACTAACACACTAGAATTTCATCAAGTGTATTAAATTTTTTTTTATAAAACAAATATATTGATTCTTCCTTCCTCTCTCCTACCTTTTTTCTTAAAAATAATATGTCTTTCTCTTGGAGGCTTTGATTAATCAATGCAATATTATTATCAATTTCTTCAAGACGTCCCATATAATTTACAGATCTAGGAAACACATATAAATCCATTAAATTTGGAATCTCCATTGAACCATTTATCTAACAGTACATCTAATCCTTTCACAAAATCTTCTATCTAACTTATGAAATCATTTTCTTCTAGATGATAACATACTTATGATTTGATAACTGAAATTTAAACCAGGAAGTATGACAAACTTCAGATCTATTTTCCTTTCTTTAGTGACTTCTTCATCTTATAAGGAACTTTTCTTTCTCATAGAAATATGAGGAATACCTGGAAAGAAATTGTAGCAGCTGCTATTTTCTCTTTTACTAGAAATATGGTAGATTTGGAGCTTTCTTAATAGCTCCATTGGGTTCTTTTCACTTAGACTCGCCACCTCCTTACAGAGGAACAAAAATTCAAACAACAAAATCTATTTGCAACACATATTCATTTCTGGGTTTTCTCTAACCAACAAAGACACACAATCTTCTTTACCACAATTGATGCAATAAAATCACTTCCAGGCTGACATTACACAGATCTGAAATAAATTTTAGATTCTAGACACCTTGACTCTTTCTCAAAATGAATTTAACATTAGTCCCCAGTAGAGTTTCCATTTATTTTGGGTGTTTTTCTTTGAACCCTCAATCCTAAAAGAGAAAATGGGAACTAGAACTAGGGATCTTCATCTAATTCACAAAATTTTCATCATCAACAAATTAAGACAAGAAAAGCCAACTTTGACAAGGCATACAAGCCTTCTTCACTTCGAGTTCCACACACTTAGGAGGATTTTCCTAATAACATAAATTTGCATATATAGTAAACCTCTTGCTAAACAACACCAGGCAGACATACAACTGTGGATAATTCTCAGACTTGTAGGTAATAGGTATTTAAAACTCTACCAATATTATGCAAGATCCCACTTGCATTAAGCACGGTGAGAACTAGATCAGACTATTCCTACACTAATCAACATAAAACTAAAATGATCTGAATATGATTTGATATTTCTTCTAAAAATACTTCATATCCATAAACCAGTGCCTTTTTCATGGGCTACAGAGTCAAACATATAACCATAATAGAAATCCACATGAACAACAAGCTCAACCAACCAAATTTATATATGTTACTACCTTGCACCAACAAAACTACTTATATCATCACAAAGATCTACTTATGAAGTCCAATTCAGTATTTAGACTTACTAATACTTTCTCTCAGAATTTAACTCTTCCCTTAGAAGAGGCCCATGAACATGTATAAAAAAACACACAACATATGTGCAAAAAAATTCCAACATCCTTAATATTCAAATTTGTATAAGTCTGAATATAGTCAATTTAGACGATTATTGTTCAGACAAATAAACTTAGCCCTTTCCTAGAAAGAGATCAATGCTAAAACAACACTACCACAAAGAGATGTGGAGATGAGTTGAGAATACCTAATACCTTCAATTCAAAGATTCTAAATGCATAGAAATGGAGAAAACTCCATGATAATAATAGTTAACCTCCACTAAATAGTCTACCATTGTTCATAAAAGAAAACTATTACAATAACATACTACATCTTCAACCTACAACCGAGGACACATTATTTACATGGATTATAAGAACAATTTTTCAAAACTGGAACCTAAAATTGGAACCCTTGTATAATGAAAGAATAAAAAGATATATAGAGAAGAAAAGAATATTCCAGCTTATGCTTGATGTTTCCACTATCTCTTTTCATTCCAAATCTGATTAGTTAAATATTCTCCTTCCTCCACATGTTGAAAATTTATGATTCTTCCTTGTGACCTGTCCTCCTTCATCCAAAATTTATTTTGCATAGTCACTTTGCTTATCCAACTGAAAAACAATATGTCACTATCCCTCTTTTGGAAAATATCTAATTTCCTGCTGATGTGTCCCTTTGTTTCCACTTTCTCCTCTAAGTGAATATTCATGATAAATATTATTATAACTTTCATCCCATATGCATTTACATGCTCAATCAATTACATCTTGACTGAAAATATTTTCATTTTGGGTGAAAATAAAATATCTCATCTTGCTATTGGATTTGAATATACTTCTACTTTGTAAAACAATATCCTCCCTTCCTCACATTTTTACATTTATTTTATTTTGGAAAAATATCTTATTAACATCCTTGGTGAAAGTTGTTTTATACTCACTCGTAAATCTATTTCACCCTTATGTGAAGATATTTCACCTGGCACTTGCATTTTCTGTTTAAAACATTTTATCCCTTCTCTCTTCCAAGTTAAAATAATTCCATTGTGATACTTTACACTTTCACTTTTGTCTTTCCATGATCCTACCACATGTCACACCTTGATTGGTCTGGACCCACCTATCAACCACCTACGCATCTCATTTACTTACCACTTCTATCTTGTCATCTTGCCATGTGTCACTTAGGTGTGATCCTATGATGAGTATCCCCTAAGCACCTTTTGAATTGTAGGATTGTACCTATTGTTTGATCTCTCCTCAATATTTGTGCATCATCTAAGGAACTTCTCCACATGTCACTCAGGTGTGATCCCATGATAGTATCCACTGAGAACCTTTTGGATGAAGGCATCACGCCAGTCATTTGATCTCTCCTCAGGATTCGCACATCATCTAAGGAACTTTTCCATGTGTCATCCCTCAAATATTCACTTTCTTCTCCGTCAACACCTCTGTAATTTGCCACATCACCTCCACCTGGGTGCAGTCATCAAGATTACCTTATCCTCTTGAAAGCCACCTCAACCCTCAAGCCATGTGCAGTTGTCAAAAGACACTTTCTTTTATTCATATTACATGCAAAGTGTTTTCATATAAAAACATTTCAAAACCTTCTCCCACCAAAAATGTGGGATAATACCCAACAAATTTTTTTAGAAAACTTCCACCTGCATGTAACAATTTCTTGAAACCTTTTAAGCCTACTTCATATCTCTATCATGCATAGAAAATTCAATGATAGGATGAAAGTCCATACTATGCTTCTAAAGCTTCAATTTTACCATACAAACCACTTTGTTCACACACATTTTCAAGCTCCAAACTTAAATCTTTAAGGGCTGGCTCACACTAGTTCTTTTATGGGAAACTTTCAATGTTCACATGAATTTAGCTCCACCCAGTCACTGCTCTTGAATGACTCACTGTTTAGAGGAGACAAAGAAAACAAAGCACTCTAGTCACCCAAAGCTTATGCATGAGAATAACTTATTACTTCAGAGAGAGTAAAGAACTAGTTCCTTTTTTTATGTGGGGGGGGATACTAAAGGTCCCTAGAATTCCAATTTTATTCTAATCCTTTGCTTCCATTAAATCTCATTGATACACCACTCTTCCTCTAGTTCACATTATCCCTCTAGACCTCTTCACTTAGGATGGATCTCTCATTGCACGTAAAAGGGTGGCTCAAAAGTAGAGGTCCTCTTTATGTAGTATTGTTTCATCTCTTCCTCATCCTTTCATCTTCTTCCCTAACAAAAATATTCTATGAATGTTATTCTCTAACAAAGGGTGGTCCATACTCTGCTTCTAAAACTTGCACAAATCTTGATGGATGTCCACATTTTGTTTCAAGCTTCCATTCGGCGTGGGAAGGGAGGATAATGGAAAAGGCTATGGAACACGGATTTTATAACAGCCAAAATCTATCCCATGAGCCAATCAATATCGATACAATGATTAGAGATTTCTAGAGCATGTTCTTTTGTCATGCATTGCAGTGTACTAGGCTCTGCATATATACGTATCTTAGCATTTTCCCACCAATCAACAAGCTTTGACCAAAGTAACTCTGTTACAACTCTATTTAGCCACCCAACATAGACATTTTAAAAATGGCCACAAAATGATATAGCATAGAGAAGGAAGAAACTTTGATGATTACTTCATAACAACAAAAGCACCATCAAAGCAACCAAAATTATGGAACAAAAACATTCGATCAATGGCCATTAAAATGAGCTCTAATATCTCCGTGTTGTATCCCAAAATATGAAAAATGGCCTACGGAACAGGCTTTAAAAACTCATCGAATGATCACTTTGCGAAGTGAAACTTTAAGGATATACTCATCTCCACCATGTAAGAACACATGCCAAACAAATTTTCATGACACCCTCAAACTTGTGAGATTCTCATGTTCAAAGTTGGCTACTTTGACATTTCTACCAATGGGCATATTTGAGCTCTTCTGGAAACCCACTTAATCACTTTCTTGTAAAATATCAAAATTTGCAATGGGAGACTGCCACCAGGTATGAGAACTTAACTAGGTAAAAAGAACAAGTTTCCAAAATGGTTTGAACCAATTCAAATCTGGGTGCAAGTTATCACTAACTGAACTTGGTCATTTTGAAACACTGTGACAAATGCTGATGTACAAATAGAACAAACTGCCTCTTGAATCATCTTGTGAAAAATAGCAAATCAACTCCTAGATCCTTGAAACTTTCCAAGTTAGTATACCTTCATACATAGAATGTAGAGAACCAATTCAATTATCATGACCATCAATTGGAATAAAAATTTCAATATGGAAAGTTGACCTCCTGGATGACTAGTCATTGAGTACTTAAAAAACTAAATAAAATCCACTTGGATTTGACTTCACAAAAAACATCAACTGAAACCCTTATGGTCTAAAACCATGGACATAGATTTAAATACATAAAGAGAGAATGTGGTTTCAACTAGCTTGTTCCAATGGTCAATTGGTCAACCAACATTACCATTCAGAGTTAGCCTTTTAACAACTTTTTGATTTCAAAATCAGTAAAACTACATAAATCTGATTTGGAATTGGCTGAGAAAAATGGCCAAATGGATTGACCATTGTTTGAAAATTCACAAAATGGAACATTTCCATGATTACCACATAGGGGAACACTCAAAACCCCATTAAATTCAATTAGGTGAAAATTGTAATACCTCAAAGTAGGGTACTCTATACTTTGCAGTTCACGCCTAGAAAATTAGAATAAATTGCAAACCAAAAGGGCCCCAAAAAACCTATCAAATGAAACCAAAAGAATCTAAAAATAAATATGAAGACTCAATTTCAATAAAAAATGTCTCAGAATACTCCTCATGCCATATTATTCAACTGGGCCTAAGATGCTAACCTCCAAAGTGGGTCACTTAGTAAAATCTGAAACTGTAGAAAGTGCAGATTTGGGTTAATGCCTCTAAACAAATATCTCAAAAACATATCCAATCTGAATTTTGAAAATTTCAAACCAATACATTTTCTCCATGATAGGTGATGAAAATGTTCCCCAAGCGATTTCTTGATATGGGCTCTCAAAGTAGGTCTCCAAAAATAGTTTATAAGGGTGCACTTTTCAGCCTTGGACAAAATTTTAACATGGTACTATCAAAAAATTTCATAGTACAAACACATTCATGCCTGGGAGGCCCAATGTCTATCCTAGTCACTATGAAATCAGATCCATCCAAGTGAGCTAGCTTGTTAGTGGCTTCAATTTGGGCGATTTCCATGACAACATGTCTTGTATCCTGATCTTTCCCCAAAGCAGCTAGAATTAATGATTTCTTCTCCTTGTGAGGAGAAGAAGGATTTCTTAGGATTTGATCAATCATACCTTAAGGGGGAATGTTGTTTTCTTCCCTCTTCCTTTTCTTGTCAATTGTCTATTCTATCTAGGAAGGGGTGGATAAAACATTCGAGGTAGACTTGAGGCTCTCCAAATCAAATAATTTCCTCATAAAATGAGGAGTATCCTTTTAAGAAGACATGAATGGAAATTTGAAAACTTTAGAAGAGGAAGAACTGGAAGAGGCTAAAATGGGGGTACCTATGAGTCCATCGAGGGATTTTATTTTTTCTCCTCTTGTTTATGATCAAGAACTCCATGTTGCATTTTGTAAATCTCTCCCAGTGGAATATTTCCTTGTAATGAGTCTTCTTTATCTTTAAGTTCTTTTCCATCCATTAGGTCTATAAATGGAAGGGATTCTTCTCCAAAGGTAGGCATAGGCACTAATTCTTTATTTGAAGGCTCATCATCCCCTCTCATGGCTTGGGAAGAAGTATCTATGCTAATATGCCCATTGAGGTAGCAACATCATGTGCAAAAGACTGAATCTGCATTGGATTGGGTGGCTTTTGTGTAGAGCTTCCTTTTCTCTTCCTAGTTTTCTTCCACTCAACCTAGTCTTGAGTCCTTTTCATTATTAAAGACATATGAACATCAAGGTCATCAATTTTGGGATATCCCAATTAATAGGCACTAACGGGTTTCCTTTAATCTTCTCCAAGTATCATGAAGCTACAACTTAGACCCATCATCCACTAAGCCATCCAAATTTAAATACTCTCCATAGAGTTTTATTTGGTCTATGGTGAGCCTCAACCAAGACCTTTCTCTCATTTCAAAATCATCTATACAATTTTCCCAAAAATCTTCTATCACTGGCACATGCAGGAAAGGTAACCCTAACTCCAGATTATCTTCAAAATTTTTTTTGGGATCAGATCGGGTCTGTAGAACCTAGTATTGGTAGAAGGGATAGCAATCTATTGCAGCCTTGAATGCATTTATAGAATTTGAACTAGAACATTATGAATATGCCCCTATTGTAATAGGAAAAGGAATCCTGACTTTGTGCCTTTCTTCGCACCTCTTATTTGCTTTGAGTAATTTCTGACACAACTCGATCAAAACCATCTTGTCATCAGGATATCTGGGTAGCTTATTGGGGAAATCATCAAATGCACTAATTCAAAAATATGTAAAGGTAGAGAATTGGGTAAAGTAGCTTCTGTACTTGAGAATTACTCCCATTGATTCTGTAGATAATCTCTTCTTAGGGAACCCTTATAGTTCCTGAGTCAATTTCATGGTAAATGCATCATTTACCCTCTTGAAATCTGCATAACTTTTGTGCAGATATAAGCATGTATAGAAATCATATATTTGTATATTCTCATCAAAATATTCAATGTGATTTAGACCAGGCCAATGTTGTGTGTATGCTAGGGCATAAATAATGTAATAGGACATGAAAAAGGAGTTGAGAAACTTAGCCTCCATTATTATAGTCTCCAGTCTATCACTAATGAGATCAGCCCAATCTATGTACCTTTCCTTAGTGAGCATATTTTGTACTAAAAATAAATTCCATTCCTCTAAATTGAGAGCTTCCTCACTACCTCTTGTTCTATACAATAAGACCAACATATCGGTGATTTCCCTCTTCAGATTCGTGCCATAAATGGTCTTGGGAAGCTTTGAATTTTGGGACCTTTCTTTCTCAAACCATTCTCTTGACATTATGACTCTCCATTTTGTCTTATTCTCATTAAACAATGAAGCTGAGCGGTCATAGTCCCAATCTGTATATTCTTCCCTCGCATGAAGCAAGAAGAAATTCTGAGTGGTGATCCTATCCAATGTGAGGAGAACATCCCGATTGGCCATTTTGATATGTTTGGTATATGTTTCAAAAGAGGAAATACATTCCCTAATCAATTCTATAGATTGCATAGAGATAGGGAATCCAATTGCTTCCATGAGCCCACTCTTAACCAATTTTTCTATGATTGGATGCCTAGGCTCTCAGAGAATTCTCCTATGAAGATCTCCCAAGTCAAAGTGACTTAATTTAGTATCATATATTTCTTTCCATTCGCTCTTGATGTCATTGAGGTGATAATACCCATGATATTTGAGAACCATCCTATTTATTTGCAAGTCACAACAATTTTCTACTACTAAGAGGAAAATAGTATATAAAAAGAAAAATAGCTTCTATAATTGCTAATGCGATGAAGTTTTGTTTTAACTTTCTCCACAAGATATCTTGCAATCAAGGTAAATAGGAGAAGATCAAGGTGCATTGATGACATTAATTGCATTAAGTGCTTGATAAGACATCCATGTAAGAAAATTGTGCAGTGCATTTATTATCTCAATCCATGGTGGGATACTTACATCACTCATAATTTCCAAAAATAGGGATTGCAAAGTACCCACAATCGTCATGTAAAATTTTAGAAAGAGCACCCCAACACCACTAAATCCAATCCTTCTCTTTTTTGTTAGGCGGAGTGTTGGGGAGCTCCAACTCCTAAGAGAAATCTTTCTCTTTTCAAGACCTTTTCTTTGGTCTTCCTAGGGTATCTATCTCCACCCTAACCAGAGGACACTCCTATGGTCCCCTACTCCTCTTAGAGCTCTCCACCAATTTCAAACTCTCTTCATGTCCTTAATCCAACTATGCACCCATAGGCTCAATTTAGCCAATTCTGATCCCAATATGTTCCTTGAAATTATAATAGGTATCCTAACTATTCCTAGGTCTCTTTCAACTAATTTTGATCTACTTTTATGGATTCTTCTGATGGTTTCTCATTGAGTTCCAAGGTTTCTTGGTTCTAGGCCTTGTAGCCTTTTTAGCCCTATTAGGCCTCCTAGAAACTGTAATCTTTGATTTCCTTAAAATTATACTTAGAAACCCCCTAAACTAACTGAGGATTCTTTATAGGACTACCCTAGGCTCAATGGTTATCTAGGTCTTAGGTCTTCAAATTTTCTGTACACTAGATTTCCACCAAACACCTATTTTCAAGGGTTTATTAGGCATGCAGTCTAGTCAAGTTTCTTTGCTTTCACTAGTTTCTCTAATGGCCTCCTCTGATCTTCTCCTTGCATCCACATATCAAGGACACATTACCCTACACTAATCCACCATTCATTAGCTCGAAAAAATCTATATGGAAATCTCTCTTGCTTCTATTTTGTTCAAGCTCCTAGCCAGAATACCACTATACTTGCCTAGGGCTTGATGGAAAAATTAACTCCCCTACACACACAAAATCTAAAAGACACATTTACACTACTTACATAGTCCCCTACTTGATTCCAAGTGTCCATTCAAGTTCAACCATGGGAACTCAAGTGGGACTCATTTTCACATGACTGGCTCTAAACAAACCAATGAACTAGTGAAACTAAAGAATTTACAAAACAAGTAACAAAAGTGACAAAATTATCAAACTAAAACAATGCAGAGTAATTAAATAAAAAATAATGAAGGCTCACATGTGTCAAACCAAGAACAAGAGAGGAAACAAAAGTGAAAATGCTTTATAAAGCAGTGTAGAAGCGACAACATGAAATAAAGCAGGTTTTTTGCCCTAATAGTCATAAGGGTTTGATGTCTAATTCTGTGTGGGATGATGGTGCTTTATGCTCTAGGCACTTGTTCAACTGCATCTCTAACCAGTCTCAATGGGTAAAACACCAACAGCCTTCGGCTTTGATGGAGAAACTTTGACCTTTTGCTGAATTTCTTTCGGCCATGCCTCCTTATTCTGATCCCCTGTAGCATTATGGAAGGTATTTTACTTCGGTTAAAGAATTAAACAAACAGTTCTTTGTTTTACATAGAACCAAGTATGCACATTTTCCTTATCTTTTGGGCTTGAAATATACACAGAATTTAGTTTCTAAAGAAGGATGTGTTGGTAGTTTTCTTTTCTCCTCTAGGGCTTCCCCAAAAGTTATACCCCAATCTCTACCATCCTCTAAAAATGAATGGCAACTGGCATATATGCAGAATGCACAAAGATTTAGAAGCTTTCAACATAGGAAGAATAAGCCTAATTTATATCGATGAAGTGGCAAATTTTTTCTCCCAACCTTTAACTAGTTTGAGTCCCTCATGGAGAATAATGTAGAAGATAGGGATATCTATACCCCACCTCATCGTAGAAACATAGGTCAACCTAATAGTGCAAATATTATACTAAATCAACACCAAACCCTAAATTCCCAAATCTTAGAGAACTCTAACAAGGAAAATATCATCATTAAGGGAGAACACCGCTTTATAGATGGATTTAGGGCTCACTGTGCAGTTTCAGGTTTGTATGGGAAATGGTATGGTTTAAAACTTGAAGGGCATAAACTTAGAGCATGGCTCCTTGAATCCTTTGGAGAACAGGTAAGTATGACGATTTTAAGTGATAATTGCTTTTATGTGGAACTCAGAAATGTAGATTTAAGAAATAAATTATTATCTGAAAAGTACATTTTTTTTCAAGGGCATGCAATCAAATTTATTAAATGGCAACCAGATTTTAATAAAGACATGTTTGATAATATTTCCATTCCTTATAGGTTTAGAATTAGGAATATGCCTGTTGAGCTTATGCACAGTCAGGTTTTATCCCAAATTGGTGATAGATTTGGGATAATGCTGGGATTAGAGCTTAACTTATTAGATTCCTCTAATGTTAATATCCTGATTCAAACAATGGACAATCTGTCCTTTCCTAAGAATTTTGTATTTAAAACCGACCAAATTACATATAATCTAAACATAGTTAAATAATATGGCGAGATATCGCAAAAAATATGGTCAAGACCTAGGACTGATATAAATAATAACTTTATTAATAATACAACAGACCTTAAAACCTTTTTAAAGGATAATTCTGATAATGTCATTAACAAGAATAATGAATGTAGGTATCCTATATTTCCATTATCTTCTAATGGCTCTCCTATAACGTTCTTTTTAGATGGAGGAGGGTTTGCTATCAAATATCAAAATTCAACAATTCTAGATCCTCAGTCTAAGACCTTAAATAATAAAATAAGCACTATTAATAAAATATCCAAACAACAGTTTGGTAAACTAACAGAAAACACGAGAACCATAATCCAAGAAGACAATGCAGTGACCAATCAATCTATACAAGCATATAGAACTTCCGGGAAATTAAACTTAGAGCCTAAATCTAATTCAATTTATTTAATAAAATTATGTTTTTCTTTGATTCTTCAGATGAAGAAACAAGTGATTTAGAGGATAATTATAGGAGGAAACTCTATTTGATAAAAAAAATTATAGATGTAGATAAAAATACATGAATAGAGGATATTACCTTATACCATTTAGAGGAGAAAGAAAGATTAGCAGCTGAGGAGAAATTAAATGAACATGTCACCTTTTTGAGATATAAACAGAATACCTCCACCCAGGGGGAGGGTAAAGTAGTAAAAAATAGACTTACAGAAAATATAAAATCTAATACCAATGAGGATTTTAGGGAGGATATAGAGGAATATGAAATGGAAGATATTAATGAATTTTTAGGGCTAAATAATGATACTGGCGATATGCTCATTCTCAAAGTCATGGTTTCTTTGAGTGAAAATATCTTAGCAGAAAACCATGCCCTAGATCATGAAGAGGTAAGTAAGGAGGTAAGAAACTTAGGACTTGCTATTTCCACTACTGATAAATTGCTTCTGGCCTTTCCAAAACAAACTAAAAAAAGGGGAAGGAAATCTCTTAAAGAATTGTGACAGAAAGCTGGAGGGGCTTTAGGACAAGCTAAGATCACTGATATTATACATGATGGGAAGGGGAAGTGCCTTCCCAAGGCATTATGAAAATAATATCGTGGAATGTTAGGGGCTTGAATGCCCCTAACAAACAACGCCTTCTTAAGAGAAGTTTAACTTCTCTAGAGGCACACTTATATCTAATACAAGAGAATAAGCTAGGAGAGGAAGGATATATTAATCTTGGGCGTAAACTAGGAATTTGGGAAATTAAAGTTGAAAATTAAGTAGGAGCTTCTGGAGGATTAGCCGTTATATGGAACCCAAGGTTCATTTTACCAACTTTTATCATTTCTAGGCCCCAATGGATGGTGGAAAAGATTAAAAGTTATTATACAAATGTGGAATTCATAATTATAAATATTTATGGACCTAAGTTCCTCCATGAAAAAAAAATATTTTGGAAAGAAATCGATACTTTTATCCAAAATAACCAACATATGAACATTATTTTGGCAGGGAATTTCAACTCAGTCTTAGATCCTACAGAAAAATTAGGAGGTTTTAAAGGTTCAACTCCAACAATGCATGAGTTTAAGGAATGGATACGAGTCATTAATGCAATGGGTATTCCATTTGATAATGGGTTGTATACATGGTCAAATAAATGAATTAACTCAGAACTAATCAATGAGAAACTAGATAGATTTCTTTTTATAGGTGATCTAACTAATCTGAAAGCTAATATTAGAACATGCATTGTTGTGCACTCAGGATCTGATCATTACCCAATTAAGTTAGAATTAATAGAAGAAATAAAACCAAAAAAGAATCCATTTAAATTTGAAAAAATGTGGCTTAAAAATGAAGAATGTCTATTCAAAATTAAGGAATGGTGGTCAGAAAAAAGTTTCAAAGGCTCTAAAACCTTCATCCTAAATGCAAAACTAAAATATCTAAAACATAAGCTTATAGAATGGAATAAATCACAGTTTGGGAACATTTTTGAATAGAAGGAGGTACTAGAAAAGGAAATTAAAGAACTCAATGAGGTTATTATCAGAGAGGGGATGAATGAGGAAACATATACTAAGGAAAAGAAACTTCTAGGGGAGTACCCGGACATATTAACTAAAGAAGAATTATACTGGAAACAAAGATCAAGGGAAGTATGGTTAAAAGAAGGAGACAAAAACACAAATTTTTTTCATAATAGTTCAAAAGATAAATATAACTTTAATAAGATTACTAAAGTTAGAAAGGATAATGGTACTATTGTAGATAATCCTGAAGACATAGCAGAAGAGACAGTTAGGTATTTTGAAGGTATGCTGAATATTTATGAGGGATCGAATAGAACAGCCCAAACTAAAATTTTAAATAACATTCCTTGTGCTATTACAAAGGAGCATAACAAAATTATTAATGCCAAATTCACTAGGGAAGAAGTTGAAAGAGCTTTAAAATAATTACATCTTGACAAATCCCCTGGGCCTGATGGTTTCCCCAACTTCTTCTTTCAACAATGCTGGCACATAAAAGGGGATGAGGTTGTTGTGACATTAGAGGGTATGCAAAATTCAGGTAGGATCCTTCAAGAAATTAATAACACCTTTATTGCACTAATTCCAAAAAAAAGTAATCCGAAAGGTTTAGATGATTATAGACCTATCTCTTTATGTAACACAATTTACAAATTATTAACTAAAACACTAGCAAATAGACTTAAAATGTTTTTACCTATGATTATTTCGGAGGAACAATCTGGCTTTATTCCTGGGAGATCCATATTAGATGGAGTTATATTAGCACAAGAGATGATACATACTATCCAACACAACCATAGTCCAAGTATGCTTATAAAACTTGACATTAGAAAGGCTTATGATAAAGTAGATTGGTGATTTTTATGCAAATGTTTGGAAACATATGGTTTCTCTAAACAATGGATAAACCTAATCTTTGATTGCATATCAGGGGCTAAAATGTTGATTATGGTGAATGGTAATCCTATAGGTTTCTTTAATATAACACAAGGAATTAGGCAAGGGGATCCATTACCGCCTTTTCTTTTCGTCATTATGGCTGATGCATTAGGTAGAACACTTACTAAAGCAAGAAATGAAAATCTAATATGTGGTGTCAAAATTACAGAAGGTATGGATGCATGCACACATTAGCAATTTGTTGATGATAATCTTCTTTTTGGTCAAGCAAATGTTAGGGAAGTTGATGCATTCAAACAAGTACTTAATCTGTACTCTTTGGCCTCAGGTCAGCACATTAATAAAGATAAATCTGAGATATACTTTCTAAATACGCCTAGAGAGGATCAACTAAGGATCAGCAAGATTCTAGAATATAAAATAGGAGAATTTCCATGCAAGTACCTAGGATTGCCATTAGATAAAGGAAATAGATCAACCAACTTATGGAATAAGGTTTTAGAAAATATTGATAAAAAAGTTGAATCTTGGAAAGGGAAGTGGTTAACAAATGTAGGAAAAACTACAATGATAAAATATGTGCTTTCAGCTATACCCATCTACCAAATGATGTGTCTAAGTCTACCAGGAGGAATAGAGAAGGATATAAATAAGAAACTAAATTTTTTTTTCTGGCAAGGACCAAATGATAAAAAAAGACTAGCATTAATAGCTTGGGATAAAATATGTAAACCTATAGAGGTTGGTGGACTGAATGTTAAAAACATTAAACAACAAAACCTTACTCTTGGGGCCAAATTAGTATGGAAAATGTATAAAGACCCGGAGGCAAAATGGGTTAAAATACTGAGATTTAAATATTTAGATGGCAATGACCCGTTGAGTATATTCAGACACCAATCTCCTCCTAAAGGTTCTAAAACTTGGAACTTTATCCTGAAATGTAGGGAGATCATTACTAAAAACATAACTTGGGATATTGGGAATGGAAGTGATGCTCTATTTTGGGAAGACTCTTGGAATGCTTTCCCTCCCCTTTGCAACATCGTCAATAATGATCCAAAAATTAACACGGTGAAACATGCTATAGGTGCTCATGTGAATGATTATATAGAGATAGATGGTGATAATCCAGCTTTAGGATGGAAGTGGAAATCACTTGACAACCTTGGTATTTTAGATGCCTTTAAAAATAGAGTGGAAAAAATTATTTCTAATAGAAGTATAAATCCATCTCTAGATCCTGAAATGGGGAATACAATACAAAGGAAGGTTATAACTCTTTGAACCTAGTGGAACAAACTTTGACACCTTTACCTATTGACCTATGCTGGAGTAAGCTTTGCTTACCTAAAGCTAGTATGTTTACTTGGGCTGCTACCCAACATAGGATCCTGACAGCTGAATGGTTTCAAAAAATAGGATATAATGGGCCTTCAAGGTGTGTTTTCTGTGAGAAGGAAAGTGAGTCTATTGACCACATATTTATTAATTGTGATTATGCCTACAAATGCTAGATGTGGCTAGCTAAGAAAATGGAATGGAAAATGGTATTACCCAATAATTTGATGAACACTCTTACTGCATGGCCCCGATGGAAAGAATCTGGTATGTTTAATAAGATTTGGGTCATTGCTCCTTCCATAATTATATGGGAATTATGGAAGGAAAGGAATAGAAGGATTTTTAAGGATAAAAAGATAGATCTTGATCAATTACTTAACAAAATAGAGGCAAATATTGTAGAAGTGGTAAATAACCGTAATATGAATGGCCAAAAGGATATGGTTTTCTCCCATTATGACAAAAAAATACGCAAGTTATGGTATGGTATTAAAATACCTCCCTTTTTTGGACAAAGTAATATTGATAAAGAGATTATAAGACAAAATTTTAAATGGTTACCACCTACGGAAGGATGGGTAAAGTTAAACTTTGATGGGGCGTCCAAAGGTAACCCAGGTAAAGCAGGATTTGGGTGTTGTATTCATGATGAATTAGGAAATTTGATTGCATCCAAAGTGGGATGTATAGGAATTGCAACCAACAATGAAGCAGAATGTAATGCGCTGATAGAAGGCCTATTACTTTGCAAAAGGTTAAATCTAGAAAATATAGAGATTGAAGGTGATTCTTCTTTGATCATCAATGGCATAAGAACAGGTGGAACACAAAATTGGAAACTAAAGGGATTAATCAAAAGAGCCCTAAATATACTAACCTTATTTAAAAAATATGCTATTAATCATACCTACAGAGAAGGTAATAAAATTGTTGATGGCTTAGCAAATAGGGGAGCTGAAGGAAGGAATGAAGAATTCATGATAGGATAAACATAGAATAAGTAGGAAGAAAGGTAGCTATAAAATATAGTAAGACAAAAGACCAATTCATTAAGAAGAAGAATTAAAATATTAAAAATATAAAGCAAACAAAGAAATTAGTAATTTGAAGTCCCATGCATTTCAGGAAATAAAAAATTAAATAAGGAAGACAAACAAAATAAGAAATATGAAACGATTTGGGATACAGAAGGCCAACCAGCCTATGTACTAAAGTGTACCTTTAGTTATATATTGCGCATCGACCGTATTCTAAGATGAGGCTAGATAGAAAGAAGGAAATGGCTACGACTATCAAATTAAGGTGTTCTAATCCTCAGATAGCCTTTGATGGAAAAATATCACTAAAGAGAATTAAGAAGGTTCTGCTTGACACTCATGATATAATTGTAAGGGCAGTTTATATCATCTTAGGTAGCGAATACATAGAAAATGATAATTTCTACAGGGTTAACTCAGTCATTCCAACAATGTTTATAGCTTGAGCCCTACATGCAGACCCAAACATCAAGGATATTGGGACACTTTGCAGAAGAATATTCAAAAGACAATATCTGATCGACTTAGAGAAGGTAGTGGCAAGCATTAGAGAAGATCTGACAATACCAAGGCCGCGTGACTATCATCAATTATGGGGGGAATGTATTAACATTCAAACTTATCCTATATTGATGATTGCATACAGAAATAGGTTTATGGAAGAAATGCCAACTATCTCAAGAAATCTGAATTTCTTATTTACATATAAGCTTGTCAGAACCACACAAGATCTGGAATGGTTTGATAAATTTGTAACTGAGGATGATGTTGGATTGAAAATCCACTTTGATGAAATGTATGAAGATGATTAATACAATGGAGTGATTGATCAAATCTAGGGATAAAATATCACATAAGTAATTTTATATGAACTATTTCTCATTATTCCTATTTAAGCATACATGATGTAAGGATTTCCATTAAGTAATATATTTTAAGGACAAATATAAGATAAATTCAAAGGGTACGTATTATAAGAGGGCCTAACCAAATTTTGCAATATCAACTTAAGAAGGAAAACCAGACAGGAAAGACTTTAAAATATATACCTAATTCTAGGCAAGGATAATTCCAAATCTAGAGTACTCTCAGACTTACAGGATTTAAAAGAAGGCACTATGGCTTGGCTAATATAGATACTAATGCTTAAAGATGAAAACTTGAGAAATGACTCATTAATATTATAGGGAAATAGGAAGTATCTGAACAGACATGAACGATATTAAGATATACAAGGAATCATAATATAAGTATAATTTCAAGAAATATGCTCTGAATATCTTTATATTTTAAAGATTATATTAATCTGTAAATATATATATACCAATGGACATAGATATAAATATGTATATAGTTATATATATGTAAACATATATATATATATATATATATATATAAAATCATATATGGATATATTTACACACACACACACATATATATGAATATATATGTATGTGTGAATATATAGCATATATTATCTATCGATATGTATATATATATATATATATATATATATATATATATATATACACCCATTTATATATATCTTTATGGGTATATATATGTTTTCTAATATATATACACAGGAAATTGATGGACTCACTTAAAAAACAATTGAGGCTCATTTCGATTATGAACTCTTAATGGTAAGAGCGGGAATAGCTCAAATCTAAATGATCTAATAAAGTGGAAAGGGATTCAAGGTTCATTGAGTCTTATTTAAGAAATATGGAAGCTTAGATAGGTATTAGGATTAGATGGCATAGAAGATGAAATAAACTATCTCATATTTTCTTTAAACAAACAAATGAGGACGAACACTAAAACAATTATGATTATAGAATATGTAGAGGAAACTTTAGAGTCATCATCACAAAATGGTAGTTAAGATGGATAAGGATGGAAGTATATTAGAATCGAGGCTCTTAAGAAATAATAATTCCACGAGCAATGATAGAAACTTAATAAACCTAATAACTGTTCTCAAAGATGGAAAAAGAAATGATTGCATAAGATATGGTATTTTATTAGGTGATAACAATTATTAAACTTAGAAATCAAAGAATACCAAGAAGCCTTTTAACTTAAAGTAATAATTAGAAGAAATGATTAAAACAATAGGAACTTTAGCCTTTTGAAATCATAAAAGCATAAAATACACAAACGTGAGAAATCATAAAATGACAGGATGGTAGAGTCATTAATAGAAAACCACAGGGACGATTAAAAGGAAGAATATGATAGAGACTAGATAAAACCAATAAGGCAGAAAGAAAGGAGAGACAAAGAAAATATACACTAATCAGAAAACATATACAGGGAGATATTTTTCTCTGGTTTGTAGGATCTAATAGGATGTTTACCAATGTAAGAACCTTCCATGTTAAGTTGTCCCAGGACATGACATTTTTGGGAAAAATAATGCTCGAAAGATGGAACAGAATCCTGTTACCCATGGACAATTTGGCTAGAAGGGCAATAGAAAGGATTATTAGAGACACATTTTATGACTACAACTTCACAATGCGTACTAATGGGGACATTTTTGGAGTTTTTATATCATGCATGCTAAGAGCTAGATATACGAAGGAAGAAACTATTGCGCTTAGTAAGAAAGTCTTTTTGAGAAAAATACTGAAAGGATTGGAAAATGCTTTTAGCAGCATTAATTTCAATCATATGATCCTATACCCAGAATTATGAATACTGCAATAGGACAATTGGAATTTGATGACAGAATCAAACGCAGACCTTGTCTTATTATCAAAGATATAGATATCTTTGATGAGAACTGGGAACAGGTAAAGAGAAATATTCATTTCTTGGTTATTTGGAAGTATGTGAAAGAAGAAACAGAGCCAAATTGGCTCATTCAGTACTTCAGGGCACAAGGTTTTAGTATTCCTATGACAGTTGACAAGCTGGATATGGAGCAAATCCAAAACAACCCACCACTCTTTATCAAGAAAAGATGGATGAGCCAAACTTCCAAAGCTAAAGATGGACAGATGGGTGAAGTAAGCTCAGATGAGGAAATAATGATCATTAAGAAGAAGGATTAAAGAACCAGGTCAATTTTTGATAGTTTTCTTTGGATTGCTAAAAGTGAAATTTGATTAATTTGCATAAGTATGCTTTCTTTAAATTGTATAGGGAAGGAAGATAGTATGGATATAGTTAAGTATACAGATGTACAGAGACTCTGGAAGGTATTTTATGAAGTAAACGAAATATGAAGTAAACAATGCTGTAACAGAGATAATGTTCGGGCATTAATATATTTAGAAATATATATATATATATATATATGTATATATATATAGACATATATATATATATATATATATATGTCTATATATATATACATATATATATATATATGTATAAATATATATGTATACCTATATATACTTATATAACATATACATATATACATTTGTAATTAGAGATCTTTCCTTTTAACATCGAATATCTATGGGTCTGTAAAGGACAAGAATCTTAGATGATTTGTTATCATTAAGTAGCTTAAGATTTAGTTATAAGGCTGGTAATACAAGGAATGGGAGGTATATATTTTCTACTCTGATAAAATTTAGTATAGCGTTTTAAAATTCGTAAGATAAGTGAAAGAAGTATGAAAATAGGAGGAATCAGAAGGTAAGATGGAATAGGTACACAAGATTAGTATACATACATACATACATATATATATATATATATATATATATATATATATATATATATTTATATGTCATAAGTGTACAAATGGAAATAATATGAATTATATCGTACAGATATATTCAATGATTATAAAAGGTACTCAAGATTATTTTTCAAATTTTTTTAGTATAATAAGAATTAAAATGTATATTTCAGCTTTCAAAGTTTTCACAATGTTGAAAGGATTCAAATGATATTTTCAGAAAGATAAAACAAATATAGGAAAAATAATAAATTACAGAAGAGGAATAGATAGAATGGTAGGAAGATATGATAGAAGTAAATTAGCAAAGTTAGAAGAATTATAATGACAACAGTTACTGAGCTAATAATCAAACATATCTGTATTCTTATCTCATCCTTACTCTTAGATATATGTAGATAGATCTTGATGTTATTATCCTAAAGGTATGTTTTTAGATTAATTTAGAGGACAGTCATGCAATAATATTATGTTTCTGGGCAGAATAAGCTTGATTTTAAGTAATGAACTGTATTACAAGTTTCTTTGTTGAATGATTCAAAAAGTATGCGTAAACTAGAGTAGATTTTATGAATAGACAAGATAAATAGGGCATATATTATAAGGTGTATTGACTTTTCCAATATAAAGGGAATTTATATATGAAGGAAAGCCATATGCTTTTCTAGATATATTCAGACAGATCCTTTTAATATTGTTTCAAAAGAAAGATTTCAAACTGTAAGGTTTTTGTATAAAGATTAGCCATGCAGGAACAGGTATGAAAGTGCACCAGAGTATACTGATAGCACATATAAAGACTGAAAAGGAATTGATTTAGAGAACACTAGTTTATCACAAGAGGACTGATCAGAAGAAAGACTGCAATATGACAATGGGGAATTGATGGATATACTGTAAAAGTGGATGTACTTATATATTTTCTCAAAAAAATGGATAAGATCCATAGTTTTTCTGTAAATGGGGGTATGCCCTCATAATTTTGATGTAAATTTGATCTGGTCTTCAGTCCCAGGCTAGACTGGAGGTTTTCTTCTCCATTCTTTCCTACCAGTGCCCGCAGCGAATGGAGTTTTGTAAATTTGTGATATATACTATTAATAAAATCTTGGCCACGACCTTTTACTGACCAAAAAAATAAAAAATGAAGGCTCAATGCATTAAATTAATCCATTCAATCCATTAAAGTGTTAGAATGAATTTAGAATAATTGAGAGGGGAGGGGTGAATTAGTTATCCTCAGGTCTAGACATAGCAAATTAAAACTTTCTATATTTCAGATCTACTCAGCAACAGTAGCATAAGTCAGCAACTTTAATCATGCAATTTACTATCAATTGAAATTATCTTGTAGAAACATAACAGTAAAACAAACCATAAGCATTCACACAAGTTGACACAAGTATTTAATGTGGAAACCCAATATGGGAAAAACCACCAGTAACATGCTAGAAAGTTTTCACTCTTCTGAAGTGATGCCCTGTGAGGAGCCAACCTTATTAAAGGTTACAATAACACACTGCTAGGTGTGACCTAGTTAAAGGATTTAATCACCCTATCAGGAGTGGCCTTGTTAGAGGACTTAGAACATTCCAATCTGAATGTCACCTTGTTAAAGGATTTATACAAATGACTATTAGGTCAACCTTGTTAAAGGATTTAACTGATATAATGGTAAGAAAGTAATTAGAAGTTGTGATCTGGTACATACTACTTACTTTGAAAATTTAGATCCAATTACAGCTCTGATGTTAACTTACTGGATAGTTTGCATTGTCATTTCAACCTTCTGATCTTCTTGGAAATCCATCAACCAATCACACATACAAATCTCTGCTTCTGTATTTAGCCTTCTCTACTAGATCATGCCAAATAGTAAATCAACTATGCAATCCTCTTGCATACACATCCACTCATCCACACTTCATGAATAACCCCTTGAGGTTATCATATATCTCTCTATCTGGGTTAGGTAAATCTTTTGCCGCTTAAACAAGATCATATATCTTAGGTTAGGTAAGATCCAACGGATCATTCCGTCTTTGCATTACATTTACTTCTCCAAAGTAGTCTCTAATTAAATCTTGAAACCATGCATTAATTATGGTTACCCATACATTAAATGACATGGATCAATCTTTAATTAACATTACATATCCCAATAAA
>MU224686.1:1031218-1046167 GCA_018584345.1 Thuja plicata | reverse complement strand
TTCACTTGGTCTTCTTGTTAAATCTTCTTCATCAACAATAGATATGGTACTCAAATAGATAACAATAGTCTCACCAGTCAAGGTTTGACAGCAATGACAAAATAACAATTGCTTGCATTGTCACTTTTCAACATAAAGATATGGATGAAGACTCTATTACAAAACACAGTCCAATTCTTTACTTTCCAAAATATAGTTCATACAATGAAACTTCCAACCCCTATATTAAAGTTTTTATGGGATTATATAGTCTATTCCCACATTTTTGGACCCCTAGGTCAGGATTAGAACACCATTAAAGCCCTTTCCTAGTTTTTAGGAAATGTTGTCATGACAACTTTGCAAAGTTGCAAAGTTGTCATGAGCAAGTTTTACAACTTTTGCTCATTTCATGTTCCAATAAACCTAAATTGATCCAGTCAACTCTATATCATTTTATTAGACCTTAAAACACTTAAAAACATCAAAATTATAAATGCCACTCCATTTTGGAGACTTGTTCAAACTTTAACCCATGTTGACTTTTCTAGGACTTAAACACCTAGAGCCTAATTGATCACACAAAATTCTTGACTCTAAACACTATTACCTCTACACACACACCAAAAAACCCTAATAATTTATCCTTAGTCCTTATTACCTTAGTGTTTGGATAAAACTACCTACAAGCCAAAATTAGCAAAGATCTACCTTGAGACCTTAAGGTGGTGTTGCACCATTCTACCCCTGCAACAAGAAAATCAAGTTACCTAAGGTGTGACAAAATCTAAACTAATTCCATGCTTCTTAAAGTCGCCATCTACTATCTATGTAGCCTCTGCTTCAGGTTGGTGTACCCATTTGATTAGATTCTCCATGTAAGTCTTACTCCTAGTCTTCTTCTTCACTCTTGAATCTAGAATTCTCTCCACTTGTGGCTTGACCTGATTAGGCACTTGGAGTTCTTCCACATCCTTATTCACCTTTGTACTATACTTTCCCTCATCTATCTCTGGTCCCTTGTACTGAATCAAGTCCTTCACATTGAAAATGGGAGAAATGGACATATCCTTGAGTAGATCTACCTTGTAGGAATTAGGGCCATACTTAGCCAACAACTTACGTGGTCCAATCCTCTTCATCTATAGTTTTATTGGTATACCCTTCTTTAGCCAAGCCTTGTTCAATAATACCATCACCAAGTCTCCTACGTCAAACTTTAAGTCAATTCTCCCTTCATCCTTCTTAGCTTTAAGCTTATGATTTGTCTACATTAGGGTCTTCTTCACTTGCTCATGGACCTCTCTCATTGACTGAGAAAAATCATCTGCATGACCATTGATCCCCTTATAACCTTTCAGATCTCTAAGCTCAAAAACACCCCTTGGATGTAACCCATACACAATCTCAAATGGACTCTTACTAGTAGTCCTGTTTGCACTATCATTATAAGCAAACTTTGCTTGTGGGATGACTTGTTCCCATCCTTGTCCATACTCCTTAGTTAAACATCTCAACAAGTTACCAAGAAACCTTCTAATTACCTCTGTCTGACCATTTGTTTGAGTATGATATGTAGAACTATGAGCCAAATTAGTACCTAACCTTTTCTAGAGGGTCTTCCAAAAGTGCCCCATAAATTTCACATCTCTGTCTGCAACTATGCTAATTGGAAAACCATGTATCCTTACTATCTCCTTGAAGAAAATGTGGGAAATGTGACTGGAATCATGTGTTTTTTTACATGGAATAAAATGACTCATCTTATTGAATCTATCCACTACCACAAATACATTGTCCAAACTAGTTGGTGTCCTAGGTAGCCCTACTATGAAATCCATACTTATGCACTCCCATGGTCTATTTGGGATGGGAAATGTTTGATAAAGACCCACATTTGATGATGTTCCATTTTCCTTCTGACATACTCCACATTGCTCAACATACCTCCTTATATCTTTCTGCATTTTAGGCCACCAATAGAATCTCTCCACTAGGTCTAGGGTCTTATTTAACCCAAAGTGTCCATTTAAGATACCATTGTGCTTCTCTTGGATGAGGTTATCCCTGATGGAACCCCTTGGAACACATAGTTGTTTCCCTTTAAACAATAAACCATTCTATAAAGTATAGTCTGCATATACACTACGAAAGTGATTTTCAAAATCATTCCATACCTTAGATATCTCTGAGAAATCTGCATCTCCTTCATAAATATCCTTGAATACTTCAACCCCTATGCTCTACAAATGTATATCTTGAACAGTAAGAAACCTCCTACTAAGTGCATCTACAACCTTGTTATTTACCCCCTTCTTGTTCTTGATAGTAAAAGTGTATGATTGTAGAAACTCCATCCACTTTATATGCCTCAAACTAAGCTTCTCTTTTGTGTTTATGTAGCTTAAGGCCTGGTTGTTAGTGTACACAACAAATTATTTTGGCAACAAATAGTTTCTCCACTTCTTAAGAGATTTCACCAATTCATAAAGCTCTAGATCATAGGATGAATACCTAGAATTTTCTTCATTTAACCTTTCACTAAAGAGGGCTACCGATCTTCCTTCCCAACTTAGGACTACACCTACTACTATGTTGCTAGCATCATATTCCAGAATGAATAGTTTGTCAAAAATTGGAAACACCAGAATTGGTTGAGTAGCTACTTCCTTCTTCAATCTTTCAAACCCTTCATTGGCTTCCTTGCTCCATACAAACTTTGTCTTGACTCCACCATTTATGATATCTAGGACAGGTGCACAAATTTTACTGAATCTTCTCACAAACTTCCTATAGAATTGGGATAACCCATGGAACCTTCTGACTTCATTCCCTATCTTAGGAGTAGGCCAAATAAAAATGGCTTCAAATTTACTCTTATCCATCTTCAAGTCACCTTGGGATACTATAAATCCTAGGTAGACTAGTTCTTGTTTCATAAATTCACTCTTTTCAAGATTTATGGTGAGCTTCTCTTCTTGTAGTCTTTTCAACACAAGTTCTAGGTGCTTCATGTTCTCTTCTTTTGTTTTACTAAAGATGAGGATATCATCCAGGTATACTACCACAAATACCCCTATATAATCCTTCAAGACTTTGTTCATGACCCTCATAAAAGTACTAGGTGCATTTGTAAGCCCAAATGGTATTACTAACCACTTATATAACCCCTCTGTGGTTTTAAAAGCTGACTTCCACTCATAACTCTCTTTCATTCTAATCTGTTAATATCCACTTTTAAGATCAATCTTTGAGAAGTACTTAGCACCCCCTAAGAAATGCATTAATTCTTCTATTATAGGAATGTGAAATCTATACCTTATTGTGAACTTATTTATTGCCCTAGAGTCAGTACACATTCTCCACTTACCTCCCTTCTTAGGAGCCAATACCACTGGAACAACACATGGAATGATTCTCTTTCTTATCAGACCTTGGTCCAAAAGCTCCTACACTTGCCTTGTAATCTCTTTATTCTTCTCTTGTGTCATCTTGTAGGCAGATTTGTTTGGCAATGATGCCCCTGGCACAAAGTCAATTTGATGACTAATTTCTCTTTTTGGAGTTAGTGTAGCTAGTGTCCATTCACATATGATGTCTTGGAACCGATCTAACAACTGCTTGAGCTCTGCAAGAATAGGTGCTTGTTTGGGTGTCTCCTCCTCCTTTGGTTTCACCAAGATTGCATAACCAATTCCTTCTTCCTCCTTCATGTCTTTTAGGAATTCTTTCCCACTCATTAGAAGAGTATTGGAGTCCATCTTCTCCACTATTTCTTCCTCTATCAAAGACTCTATCTTATAAGTCAATCCATTCTTCTTGAATGAGTACTTATTCTCCTTGCTATGGTGGACTACCTCCCTATCATATTTCCATGGTCTTCCTGGGAATAGATGGCATGCATCCATTGGTAGTACATCACAAAGTATCTTGTCTTAATACTTGCCTATGGTGAAATAAATCCATACTTGTTCATTGACCAATATGTTTTTCCCCTTATTCAACCAAGTTACTTTGTAAGGACAAACATGAGGTATCTTAGCCAATTTTGACTTCTACACTGCTTCCTCTGAGGTCACATTATTAGTAGACCCTGAGTATATTATGACCCTATACACTTTTCCAAGAATCTTACACTTGACCCTAAAAAGAGTCCTCCTTTGTTTTTGTTCATCTCTGGTAGGTTCTTTGATCAAAATCCTCCTAAGCATGAAGTTCTCTCCCTTTTCTGAATCCAAATTTATCTTAGACTGTTTGGTCTTGTCTTCTTCTTGCACATATGGAATCTTCTTCTCACTTTGTGAATATGTTGGATTATCCAGACACCTATAGGTAGGGTGACCCATTTGGCCATAATTATAACACTTCACTGAAGAAAAATGTGAGCTTCTTCCAAAACTACCTAATCTTCCTCTTCCACCATTGTGAAGACCTCTTCCTTTGTTATATCCTCCTCTATTGTTTGACTCATGAATTTCTTCAACAAACTTGGAATCTCCTTGGCCTCTAGTCTCATTGTTCCTTCCACTAGAACCACCTCTATGTCCTCCTCTAGAATATCTACCTCTTCCTCTACCCCTAGATTTGAAATCTTGCTTTTTTCTAAGTTTTTCTTCCACCTTAAGGGCCATTTGAAAACACCCATGGATAGAAGTTAAAGTGAAGAGGCTTAAATCTTCTAAAATGTTCCACCTAAGGCCATTGAGATACCTAGCAACTTTAATTCTCTCAACCTCTTGGACTCTGGACCCAAGGAATAGTTTCTTGAATTCTTTGGTGTAGACTGCCACATCTAAATATTTTTGTTTAAGATTCTATCTTCTTTTGTGTAGTTGGATATCATAATCCTCTGGTAGGTAGTTTTCCTTCACCTTAGCCACCATAGCTTTCCAATTGGCTATTGGATTCTTCCCTTCTCTTTCTCTTTCCTCCTACAAGAACTTCCACCAAGTTAATGCTTGTCATCTTAGCATTGGTTTGGATATCTTCACCTTTTGTGCCTCTGTGATACCATCACACTCAAACTAATTTTCCATACCCTCAATCCACTCCATCACCAATTTTTCATCCATTCTGAAAGAGAATACTGGAATGCCTTCTAATGCATTATGACTTAATTATTTGAGGGATTTAAGGAAAGGTTCCTCAGGTAATGGAGGATCTGGTTATGGTTCTACCTCCTCTTAAAATTGACTCTTTCCTTTGTCTTTATCTTCTCCTATCTATTGTTTTGTCTTGCTTGCAGTCTCTACAACTTCTTATAGCTTCTGCTTCATCTCCTCCATAGCTTCTTCTAGAAGTCTATTCTTGAATTGCTGCTTTGAAATGTCCCTTTACAACTCTACATTGGTCACCATGGTGCTTTCTCCAATGGATTCACTTCCTTCTATCATAGACTATCCACTTCCCAAGCCTTTTAATGGCTCTGATACCACTTTGTTGGGGAGCTCCAACTCCTAAGAGCACTCTTTCTCTTTTCAAGGCCTTTTCTTTAGTCTTCCTAGGGTATTTATCTCTACCCTAACCAAAGGACACTCCTATGGTCCCCTACTCCTCTTAGAGCTCTCCACCAACTTCAAACTCTCTTCATGTCCTTCTCAATCCAACTATGCACCCATAGGCTCAATTTAGCCAATTATGATCCCAATCTGTTCTTGGCAATTGGAATAGGTATTCTGACTATTCCTAGATCTCTTTCAACTAATTTTGATCCACTTTGGGGGATTATTTTGATGGTTTCTCATCGAGTTCCAAGGTTTTTTGGTTCTAGGCCTTGTAGCCTTTTTAGCCCTATTAGGCCTCCTAGAAACTATAATCTTTGATTTCCTTAAAATTATACTTAGAAACCCCCTAAACTAACTAAGGATTATTTATAGGACCACCTTAGGCTCAATGGTTTTCTAGGTCTTAGGTCTTCAAGTTGTCCATACACTGGATTTCAACCAAACCCCTATTTTCAAGGGTTTATAGGGCATGCATTCTAGTCAAGTTTCTTTTCTTTCACTAGTTTCTCTAATGGCCTCCTCTGATCTTCTCCTTGCATCCAAATATCAAGGACACATTTCCCTACACTACACCATTTATTGGCTCAAACAAATCTATATAGCAATCTCTCTTGCTTCTATTTTGTTCAAGCTCCTAGCAAGAATACCACTATAATCGCCTAGGGCTTGATGGAAAAATTAACTCCCCTGTACACAAAAACTCTACAAGACATATTTACACTACTTACATAGTCCCCTACTTGATTCCTAGTAGCCATTGAAGTTCAACTACGGGGACTCAAGTGGGACTCATTTTTACATGACTGGCTCTGAACAAACCAGTGAACCAGTGAAATTAAAGAATTTACAAAAAAAGTAACAAAAGTGAAAAAATTATCAAAATAACACCACATGGAGTAATTACATAACAAATAACAAAGGCTCAATGAATTAAATCAATCCATTAATTCCATTAAATATTTGGATGAAGGCTCTGTTACAAAACACAGTCCAATTCTTTACTTTCCAAAACATAGTCCATACAATGACACTTCCAACCTCTAGAGTAGGGTTTTTCTGGGTTTATATTTTATATTCCCAAATTTTTGGACCCCTAGGTCAGGATTAGAACACCATTAAAGCCATTTCCTAGTTTTTAGGAAATGTTGTCATGACAACTTTGTAAAGTTGCAAAGTTGTCATGAGCAACTTTTACAACTTTTTCTCATTTCAGGTTCCACTAACCTAACTTGCCCCATTCGACTCTAAACCATTCCATTAGACCTTAAAGCACTTAAAAAAATAAAAATTATAAATTCCACTCCATTTTAGAGTCTTGGTCAAACTTTGAGCTATGTTGAGTTTTCTAAGACTTAAACACCTAGAGCCTAATTGATCACAAAAAACTCTTGTCTCTAAACACTCTTACCTGTAAACACACACCAAAAAACCCTGAGACTTTATCCTAGTCCTTATTACCTTGGTGGTTGGATAAAACCACCTACAATAAAAAAATTTCAAAGATCTACCTTGAGACCTTAAGGTGCTCCTGCACCACGGAGATCAACATACCTTGCTTCGATTCCATAGGTGGAGTAGCTATAATGTGGGAATTTTGAAAGTGCGCTATTACTTTGAAAATGTTGGGAATTACCCTTCATGACTTCTAATTTTTGTAATTTTTGAACTCTTACCACCATACTCCTCCTTACGACCACCTTACTACGCCGACCATCAATTTTATGAAGGGAGACTTTAGTACTTTTCTCTTAGTTTTTGATAGTTCAAATTGCGCCCAAACTACAATAGTGGAAACTCCTTATTCCTGACACTCAACACTCATGCTTTCCTTTATTTAACTTGAAGATTCAATGTTATTCATTGGGTTTTGATGTGAGTTAGTACAAAGGGAAAATACTTTGGCGAATATTGAAAAAAAAATTCCTAAAATCTGACTTAAGGACAAGGTTCAAAAATATTTTGATAGAATGGAAACATTGGAGCACTGGGAAGACTCATTTTCTAAAGGTAAAGTCAAGTTCACAATATTTTGATTCCTAAGCGAATTTTACAATGAGAATAAAATATGACAATAAACTGTTAAATATGCTTTGGACAATCATGGTTGGATTAAGGCAATCAAGAATAAGAATAACACTTGGAATTTAGTACCTTGACCTACCGACAAGAATGTTATAGGTACTAAATGGATTTTCAGGAATAAGCTAAATGAGAAAGGAGAAGTGATCATAAACAAAGCAAGGCTAGTTTGCAAAGGGTATGCACAAGAAGAAGGACTAGACTATGGTGAAAATTTTGCACCTGTTGCTAGACTTGAGGGTGTAAGGATACTTTTAGCATATTTTTCTTATAAAGGATTTAAGGTATATCAAATGGATGTAAAATCTACTTTTCTAAATGGTGTGTTAGAAGAAGAAGTGTACATTGAACAACCTGAATGATTTGCAACTGATAAAGGTAAAGACATGGTATTTAAATTGTATAAATCATTGTATGGATTAAAGAAAGCTCCAAGAGCATGGTATGAAATATTGCATGCATATCTTATCAGATTGGTTTTACAAGAACTAGTGACAATAGCAATGTATATCTGAAATCTGAAAGTGAAGACATAACATTGATTGCTGAAATTTTTGTTGATGACATAATATTTGGTGGAAATGAAGCACTGAGTAGGTCATTTGAAGAATAAATGAGGAAGGAATTTGAAATGTCCATGATAGGAGAAATCAAATTATTTATTGGACTTCAAGTACAATAGATAAAGAAAGGGATATACATAAGCCAATCAAAATATGTGAAGGAGATTTTGAAAAGTTTTGGCATAGATGACTCAAAACTAGTGAGAATACCTATGGTCACATGCTGCAAATTATCTAAGGGGGATGAATCAAAAGAGGTAAATGAAACTCTGTATAGATCCATGATTGGTAAACTATAGTATGTTGTGCACAGAATAACACATATTGCACATGTTGTTGGTATTGTTGCAAGGTTTTCATCAAACCCAAAGGACTCACAGTCAGTTATAGTTAAGAGGATATTCAAATATCTCAAAGGAACTGAAGATTATGGCTTATGGTATGGTAAGGATGGAATTTTTTCTTTGAATTTATTTACTGATGTAGATTTGGCTGGAATTGTTGATGATAGGAAAAGAACAAGTGGTGGAGCATTCTTTCTTGGTGCAAGATTAGTCTCCTGGACTAGTAGGAAGTAGAAGTGTATTTCTCAATCTACTGTAGAGGTAGAATATGTTTCTGCTACTCTTAATTATCAACAAGCAGTATGGGTAAAACAATTTATTGAGGAAACTCATGATAAGGTCACATAACAAATTTTTATCTATTGTGATAACACTAGTGCATAAAGTATCTCTAAGAATCTAGTGATGCACTTGAAGACAAAATATATTGCAATAAAATATCATTTTCTAAGAGAGTAGGTAGAAGAGAAGGAGGTAAGGCTTGACTATTTGTCTATGTGTGGTAAAATGTGTGATCAATATCTATAACCAAACACTTATATAAATTATTATATCAAAAGGGTTACTGAAAACATAAGATTCAAAGCACTATCATAAAACCCTAGAAACTGACTTATAGATTCCTAGTTGAAGTGAGTATGATTCTCATGGATGTCCATCAGATTTGGACATAGATAAATTAGTGACTTGACTACTCCAAAATGGAAGATTCAATGCAAAGAAGGTGAGTAAGATTCATAGACTTGCATGCTTGGCTCTCAAAACTTAGAAAATGAAAGATGCAATGAACTATCAAACTATGAATGACATTGAAACTAGAATGCAAATGGAAGCTACTAATGTAAGAACAATGCATCTACTATTAAGCTATGAAAGTAAACTATAATGCCATTAATATACAAATGAAACTACAAGTGCAAGAATGCAAGAAACTACTATGAAAGAAAAGAAACATGAATGCAAGAGCTCTTGGATAAAAATGACATTATAACTCTACTTCTCCAAATGCTTGATTATTATGAATCAAGGGAACCATATCTTTTATAGAAGATCCAAAGAAATGAGTGGTTGAGATTAAGAGGAAAAAGAGATTGATCAATGGTTGAAATGCAATTCCCCTCAATCCATGTGAAGTGCATTGATTGGTCAACTTTGTCTTTTCTTTTTTTTTTATTTGAATTTTGAGTGCACACACATGTAAATGGGTTCACTTTTTGAACTTAGGACTATTGATTTATCCCAATGTTTTATGATTTTTGGGTTTAGGCTTTGATGATTGATGATTTGATTCCAGTCAAGATTTTAGAATTTTGCAAGAAATTTTGATTAAATGCTCAATAATTTAGAGTCTAGCGATAACGTCTTAGATTTAGGATCTATTAAGACCAACTATTTGAGAAAAGGTGGCTATGGGTTTTCTAGACCATTTTTAGGTGATTACATTTGCCCCTCTTTGACTAATGTATGATCAATTTGGGAACAAATTGGGTCAAAGAACATTTGAAGCTTGATTGAATCTAGAAATATCTTGATGTGAAGTGATGAAACTATCCCATAGATCAAAACCAATTCCAAACTTGATCAAATGAAGATCGATTGGAGATTTGAAGATATCAGCTTTGGACTTGATTGAGTGAAGACTGGTAGAGAATTGAAGACATCATCTTTGGACTTGATTGAAAAAATAATGATAGAGAGATCTGAATATATCAGCTCCAGGCTTGATTGAGCAAAGACTAATAGAAGAGTCTGAGAATTTATCTTGATGTGAAGTGATGAAGCTAAATGTCAGTCCTACAAGCAGGTTTCCCAGTTTAAGATTAAGTTTGAATGATGAACCAACCTGATGTGGTGTGATGCGACTCATTTCCATTTGATTGATTGATGGGATAATTGACTTGATATGGATCTTGATGAAGCCAATTATCAGGTGAGGGGAGTTCTCAGATTGATATGGTGTAATGAACCTGATATGCCCCTAGAGATCTAGATTTTGATGTGCAGTGATGAGAATCACTTGATTGGATCTTGATTTGAGTCTGAGCCTGATGCCCCTAGATGATACTAGTTGATGTGAATCAAATTGTTGATATAGTGGTACTACCCCCTCGGGAATAAAATTGAAAGGAGAGGAGCCTTAAGCCCTGAATGATCAAAAAGTATTGAGATATTTGAGATGTGAGCTTGTTTGAGGTCCAATTGACCAATTCTGACCAAAAATGACTTAAGTTGACTTTTTGAATTAAAGAGGGAAATGCAAAATAAATTTGATCAAAAGGAATCTTGAATCAAAATCCCATGAGAAAAGCATCAATGATCAACTGCATTTGTGAAAATAGGTTAAATTACATTTTTGAGGATCAAAACATTGCCAAATTTTGATTTCAATCCTAAAAATGGATTTAGAGCAGGCCGATTAGCCAAGGGTACAATTTTTGTGTCCATAGGAGCACTTTGAAAACTAGGAAAAAATTGCTTCCTTTGTTTTAAGTTTGAGAAGGTAAGTTGTTACAATGCTATCATGCAAGCCTATGGAATGCAAAATGCAACCTGTGACATGAGTCACATTAGAAATTTTGTTAGTCACTATGTTTTCATCATTTGGACGATTTGGGATACCAGAGTCAATAAAATCCTTATTGGCACCAGCGGAACCATAAGGATATGAATATGAATCTTCATCAGATAGGTGTGAGAAACCAATGTAAGCATCTAGGCATAAGAGATGAGATGATCTGAACATTGTTTCCAATTGATATAACAAGAGGACACCAATATTGAGGCATTCAGAGCAAAGATAACCATGAGTGCACTATTGTTGAAACAAGCAGAATAAAAAACAAGAAGATAGGACCAACCTCACCTCATGGTGCAAGATAGTAGGGTCAAGGGATGTGTGACTTATCCACCTAAGTGCGGAAGCTCTTACCACATACACAATACAATCTTGACATAAGGATCATTGGAACTACACCAACAAGAAAAAATCAAAGAAAAGATAGGAAATCATAGATAATAGACAACATACAATAAAATTGTCAGCAAACATTCAGTCTGTTTAACTTGTTGATGTGGGTGTTGAGAAACACCATCGTGTTTGTTGTTGTGTGTTATTGAGTTAATTTTATGCATTTTATTCGATGTTGTGTTGAGAAAAACAAGTTTGTTTGAAATAAAGTGTTCAGAAATACTGTTGATTAAGGTGTTAAGAAACACCAGTGCGTCAGTGGCAAACTATCCAGAAAAGGAGACCAATTGTAAGCACTTGAAAGGTTGACCGACATGATGTTGAAAACAAGAGGCCTATAAGAAACCTAAGAGATGATTCAATCAGTGAAGCAAGGTGTGTCAAAAAGAATTAATTGATTTGATAGCTCAGAAAGCACAAAGGTCATCCCATAGATGAGATCAGCCAAGCTATGTGTTGATAAATGGAGCATTGAGTTACAAGTGATGCCTGTTTACCAGGTTTTCACCACCTGACAATTTATTTCTTTTTCTACCAATGCACCTGTTTCCAGGTTTTCACTAAGGCACATTTTCTTGATTTTTTTCAATTTTTTTTGTACTTTTCAATTTTTATTTTATTTATTTTATTTTTCTCTTTTTTGGTTTTTTTTATTAATGCATCAAGGTGCCTATTTTCCAGGTTTTCACTAAGATGATCATTTTTTTAGGACTTTTTGAATTTTTTTTTGTCTTTTTCTGCTTTTATACTTTTTTTTTGTTCTATTTTCATGATCATATATATGTACATGCTACTGACCAGCGAGAATTCTTAAGTATAGAACTTTTGCAGGTGGAGAGTATTGAAGGTATCACTAAAAGTATCTCCCTCTAGAGTTGATAGTTGATAGGCCCTAGAGCCAAATGCCATAGTGATCACAAAGGGACCCAACTAGTTGGGTTAAAACTTTCCCTTTTTTTTCACGATGTTGTTGATTATTTGGATTCTCTTTAAGTACAAGGTCCCCAACCTAAAATTATCTATCTCACTTTCTTGTTTTAGTCTTGAGACATTCTCTTTTCATAAACCCTCAGACAGTCAAATTCTTCTTTTCTGCATTCATCGAGTAATTCAAGCTCCCAGATTCTAGCAATCTGATAATCTGAGTCTATGTAGATTGAATCAGAGTGAGGGTATTTCTACCTCAATGGGAAATACAACTTCCACACCATATACTAAAGAAAATGGCATTGCCCCTATAGGTGTTTTGATACTAGTTTTATAAGCCCATAAAGCTGGATTGAGTTGAAGGTGCCAGTCCTTCCCTGTCTTAATCACTGTTCTATGCAAGATATTCAATTTTTTTTTATTGGAGGCCTTAGCCTATCCATTCTCTTGAGGGTAATAAGTAGAAGAACAATTTTGGGTAATTTTAAACTTTCCACATAATTCATCCATGTCCTTATTCTTGAATCACCCCCCATTGTCTGTCACAATGGATGAGGGTATTCCATATCTATGGATGATGTAATTTAGGATGAACATATATACTTGTTTTCTTGTACCTGTAATTAGAGGAACTGATTCAACCCATTTTGTGAAGTATTTAGTGGTAGTTATGATGAATTTGTGCCCACCAGAGGATGAGGGATAAGTCTTCCCAATTAAATCAAAGGCCCAGTGTTGAAATGGCCAGTGGGTAATGAAAGGTAACAGCTCACGTGCAGGAGCATGAATCAGGTTACTGTGAGTCTGACACTTTTTACATGTTTAGGAAAAATGCACAACATCCTTTTCCATAGAGGGCCAATAGTATCCTTCCCATAGGAGTTTCTTTGCCAAGGAAAGGCTATTCGAGTGAGATCCATAGACACCTTCATGGAATTTCTCTAGCGTGCACTTAGACTCATCATTTTCTAGACACCTAAGGAGAGTACCATCAAGACCTATTCTATACAAGTCATCATCCATATTCAGGTAACGTGAGGAATTCCTTATAATATTTCATTTCTCATTTTTAGATATGCTATTAGGTAAGGTCTGATGAGTAAATATGAGCATAGCGGGAAGAATTAGTACTCATGAGGGAGCACATGAATTGTGATTCAGGGGACTCATAGGAAAGAAAAAGGAGATCTTCCACTAGAAAGTCTTAGCAAAAGTAATGTTCCTCTAGTTGCAATATGGAGGCCAAGGTGACCATAACATTAGCTGCACTGTTATCTTCTCTTGGTATTTGATGAAAAGTGACAAACATAAAGTATTTCTTAAGGTCATCAATCATCCTTTTATATGGTAGAATTTTTTCATCCCTTTTTTGATATTGATCATTGATTTGATTGATCACTAGTTGTGAGTCACCGTAAATATGCAATTCAGTGATTTTCAATTCAATGACCATCTTCAAACCATTCACCAAAGCTTCATATTCCAAAGTGTTGTTAGTATAAGGAAAAATCATTTTATAGGCCTTGGGGAACTTACACCCTTGTGGTGTGATGAAAAGGACTCCAACACTAGATCCTTACTGTGTAAATGATCCGTCAAAGAACATTTTCCAGGTATGCTCCGTAAGGTGTAAAATAGCTTCATCAGGGAACTCAATTAACAATGGCTGTGTATCTTGTAAATGATAATCAGCTAGATGATCAACAATAACATGTACTTTCATAGATTTTCTATCAACATATTCAATATCAAATTCACTCAGTACCATAACCCATTTAGCTAGCCTTCCAGTAGAGTTACTCTTCTTAATAGGTACTTGAGAGGGTCGATCTTAGCAATCAACTTAATAGAGTGTGCTAGCATATAGTTTCTTATCTTCTAAGAGGCAAATATCATTTCAAGGCAAGGATTTTCAATGATAGTATAATTATTCTCATAAGAGACCACAGTCCTGCTGATATAGTAGTTGGCTCTCTCTTTTCCCATTTCATCATGTTGAGCTAGTAAAGTGCCCAAGGATGTTTTTGTAGTAGAGATATAAAGGAGGAGGGGCTTTCCCTAAATAGGAGCCATCAATACTGGAGGATTTTCTAGACAGTCTTTGATTTGTTGAAAATGTAGTTTTCATCCATCATCCCATTTGAATGTTACACCTTTATGCAAGGTTCTCATGAAATGTTGAGCCTTATCAACAAGCTGGGAGATAAACCTTTCGATGGATTGTAATTTTCCTTGTAATGTTCTGACCTGAGTAATATTCTTTGGTGGTGGCATGTCCATCATAGAAGAAAAATTTTTAGGGTCAACCTCAATTCCCTTAACTGAAACAATACAACTGAGAAGTTTACTAGAGGTAACGTCAAAAGTGTACTTCTTAGGGTTGAGCCTAAGCTTGAAATGCTACATGCGATCAAGGATCTTTTATAATTTGTTGAGATGTGTAACTCTTTTGATTGACTTGTAGACACCTAAAATTGACCAGGTGTATCTCAAGCATTCAAAACTATAAATCTCAGCCAAATGCCTTAAAATCTCATCTCAATGCAAAATAAATGGATCAAATCAAATGGACATTTATCAAATCA
>MU224686.1:953504-978472 GCA_018584345.1 Thuja plicata | reverse complement strand
AGATGTTAAGTTGATCACCAAAATGTAGAAGGATAATGCAAGACATTAAATCAGTTAATGGATTGTATTGTCATTGATGTCAACTTGATATAATCTAATCAATTATAATCAAAGTGTCAAAGACTTCCAAGAATCAAAGAGATAAAGATTATGCTTTCAATAATGCATAAAAGACAAGCATTCACTATGTGACTTCAAACATCGATGACTAGTGGAACCTAATGGATAGAGTCACTGAAAGTCAAGTCACAGTGATGCCTGAGCAAGAACATTGATGAGCATTACTGATAAGAAAAATTAAAAGCATAACCGATGGCCATAATCATTGTGTAAATTGACAGAGAAGACCGAGGAGAACTGGAGTGTTGACCAAAGCTATCAAAGAGTTAAAACACCAAAATTAACTTGAGTTTAGAAATGATAAAATTTCTAGCTGGTAGAGCTAAATATGGACTTAACTGGTAGTTATCATTGTTTTCATAGACAAGATAAAGCCAGAGATAAGTAAAGGATTTATAGCTATTTTTTCCAGTTGGCAAGAAGATCTCTGTGAGATAAAATATGAGTTTTTATTTAAATCTAATTAGCTAAGATTGTGGATCATGCCAAGATAAAGAAAATCAAGAACCTAACAACCGTGATATTATGTCTATAAAGAGACAACTTAATTCATTTTGAATTAAGGGGATTGAATGAGAAAGAGGATGCTGAAGAGAAATTAATGAAGAGAAACTTCATACAGTCCCGATCAATCAAGATAAGGAAAGAGCTAAATTTTTCTGTGGACACTGAGAAACAGAGCATAGCATCACCGAGAAGAACTAAAGTGGAGCAAAGGTATTAAAATATATATATTGATCAAATTATTTTTATAAGCTTACAATAGATTTGAAAATCTAAAAGTATAAGTTGTATATGTGAATAGCTCATACTATTTTAGTTTAACTATTGATTCAGAAAGTCTCTTAACCAAGCAGGATTTAAAGATTCTTTCTATATTGAGATACATCCCAAGGAGTATCAAAAACTTTGATCACGAAGATAGCATGAGATACCAGATACCTATTGATAGGCCAAGAGAGTGTTTGATCAAGGAAGGTAGCATAGATATGCCCAATATCAAGTGACAGACTAAACTTTTAAAACCTCTAACAAGGTCACACCTAATAGTATCTTTGTAACCTTTAACAGGGTTGGCTATTCATCGAGCTCACTTCAGAAGAGTGAAAATTTTGGGTTACCGGTCCCAAGTGGTTTTTCCCCTAACAAGGTTTCCACCTTAAAATTCCATGTCAATGTGTTTATGAGTCATTACTTTAGTGTTTTTAATTAAACATAACTAATCTTGATTGATCGGTATACTCTAGATAATTTACTATTTTTTGGTAAATTAATAGACTACTATTTGGTAAATATATAGAATAAGGTTTACCAAATCATTCCGAGTAGTAGTAATTTGATAAGTATATTCTAAGGCATTCATCTTATAGGACTGAAGATAACTAGAGCCTTAATATTGTGGTACTAATTTTTTGGGTTGATTAATTGGAATATTTTTGAGGCCACTGATTCACCCCCCTCTCAGTCTTTACTAAAATCGAGATGTTGACTTAGTGGTGAGTTTGATACTTTATTAGTGAAATAAATTTCTTCAAGTGTGACATGAGGTGCATACTTGTGAACCACATTAATTTCAATATCCATGGTGGCATCAGAAAAGGAATCCCACTCATACTCTTTGGAGTCTGTTTCAATTGAGTGAGGCAAGTCTAACACATGTATAGGAGCCACAATTTTCCCCGAGTTAGGATGTTATTCCTCTGAAGTATTATCCTATTTTTTTCCATAGTAAAATTGAATAAGAAAATGATCCCTATTCTCCAAATATCAAGAGAGAGTCCTTGGGACACTAAGATAGCTATTATTTTCATGATGTTGACTTGTTCCACATTGTATAGAATCATCCTCTGGTCTTTGAGAAGCACAAGGAGAAGCCTCCTCAACAACGTGCACCCCATCATTTGAGAAATGAGGTAAATCAAGGACAGGAGAGGTAAAAATAAGATGCCCCCAGTTAGGATGTCTATCTTCAAGTTATGTATCTAAGTGCATGTCTTGCTTTAGAGTTGACATCTCTTTCTCATTTGTTGAAGCAATGGATCTATTTGGTTCAAATGAAGCTCTACGAAATGATGGAACGTAAGGTTCCCCCTAATATGAAGGATTTTCAGTGGCAACACGCATTAGCCATTCCAAAGGAAAATGGATACTCTTTGCTTCAACTTTAGTATCTGTTTCATACATGTCTATGTGAGAGCTTCTAGGGACATTACTGGGAGAGGGATAAAATATCTTCTCATGATATCCCAAGCTAGTATTGTCTGTGGGACTTTGGGATTCAGAATGAATGGGTTCTATAAGACCTTTGTCTTTTTCAAGAGATCCCTTGCCTTTGTATCCCATTTATTTCATTAGTTGATATCCCTTTCCATACCTCTATGGGTAAATTTCTAGATGTTTCACTTCATGATCTTGTTTTTCAACCTTGTACAACCATGCAAGGATAACTTTCTCTTCATTCTCTTCTGAAAGAGAAAAACATGCCTTTACCATATTAGTTCCCTTATGTATTTCCACTTGTTGACCATTTGAAGGTGGGAAGGATGGGGATGGCATGCCATAAGATCTAGGAGATGTAGGAAGAGAGGTTAACTAGTATTCTCCCATGCTTTTGTTATTGATCTTCAATTTTCTTCAAAGCTCTTCTTCAATGCCTTTTGAGAAAATTTGAAAGCTTGTGGTTCCTCTTTGTTTTATGAAACCATACTATCAACTTGTTTCAAAGTGTTGCAAGAGTAGGTATTGTCAGCTAGAATGGACACTTCTACCCCATTATACGGAAATTTCACACACTAATGATAAGTAGAAGGGACTTCCTGCATGTCATGAATCCAAGGTCTGCCTAGAAATATGTTGTATGCAAGAGGTAGGTCTAGCACCTGAAAAGTAACATCTCGTTTAATAGGGCCCACTCTGATAGGGAGCACCCCTAGCCCTTTTGATGATCTCTCCTCCTAATATTATTTGATGGTTATCTTCTTTCGAGGATCAATAGTTTGTTGAGAAAAACCTAGTGTTGTGACCAGTTTAAGAGTACATATGTTCAAACCAGTGCCTCCATCTATCAAAACATGCTTCACCCGATGTTTGTCAATTAGGACCTCTATGTGAAAAGGTTGATTGTGTGGGTGGCTAAGGGATTTTTAATCTTCTTTTGAGAAGGATATATAATTTGGAGAAGTTAGATGGTTGACAATAATTTGGAATCAGTTGAAATCCAAGTCCTTTGACACATTTGTTTCAGAAAGAGCACTCTCAAGGATCTCCTTGTGTGATGGTGACAACTTAGGAAACTCTAGAATAGAGATTTTCATGGGTGTTCATTACAAATGGTCAACCAGGTTGTATTTTGTAGCTGGAAGGGATAGGGTAGTTTTCTTGGAATTTGATGCCTTGTTTTTTGGTGCATAATTTGGTTGAAAACAGGATGCAACCCCTCTAATAGTGATCTTAGATTTATTTTGCATAACCATGTTGGCGGATTAATTTTTCCTCTTGTTGATGGTGATGACATTGACCGAGCGATCTAAAGGTTCAAGAATATGAATCACATTATCATTGTTCATGTAGGTGTGATTTATTTCTGCACCTTGAGTATTTGAAGACTCTCCTCTTTTGTAGGAAGGTAAAGGCTTCTTAAAATCCTTGTGGTCATCACTGGTTTTGTGTCCATCAATATTAATGGTTTTATTATCAATCAGATCTTGTATCACATGTTTTAACTTCATACACTCATTGGTCATGTGCCCCTTATTCTTGTGGTATTCACAATAATGGTCATCATTCCACCATTTTGGTTTTACTTCAGGCTCCAAGGGTTTTGAATCTAGGATAGTGATAATCTTGTGGGAAACCAACATTTTTAGTGCATCTTCTAATGATTCTCCAAGAGGAGTAAAGTTAGGCTCGTGTCATGGGATCCAAGGTGTCTCATCTTTATGAGTATTTGGAGAAATCTTGGGAGAATTTGTGGTGTTAGCAGTAACCTTAGAAGCCTAAATTCCACTTGAGAGGTTTAATATATGTTGTTTAGCCTCAGGTGAATTGACTACACCATCGTTAACCACATTTTGGTTCTTATTCCAAAATTTGCTCTTATCTTTACCATTACCATTACTAGACTTAGTATCCTTAGATAGAGTGAGTTCACCCTTCTTTACAAGGACATCTTCTATTTTTATTGCACCATCCACTAGATCACTAAATGAGGTGTGCTTTTGCATTTGAATCACGTAGTTCATCTCAGGCACCAAGTTGTTAATAAAGATGTTGATCTTTTCTGAATTGGGTATCTTCCTTGGGTATCTTGAAAACATCCTTCTCCTACTCTGGAGGAAATTAACAAAGGGATCACCCATGTTTTGTTTAGTGTTTCACAGGTTTAACATTGTGACTATATGAAATATGTTAAAAGAATAATGTTGGATGAATTTTTTCACTAACTCATTTAATGTTTGGATCCCAGGAAAATTTTTTGTGAACCATTCCAAGGCTTGGCCACTGAGGCTTCACGAGACTAATCTCATTAAGTAGGTCTTCTCATGCATGAATTCAATACTAAGGGTGCAAAATTCCCTTACATGATCTTGCGAGTCACCTTCGCCATTGTATTTTTCATATTTAGGCATCTCAATCTTGGGAGGAAAAGATGGCATGTAGAGATTCTTCACAAAAGGGAAAGGACATATGGACTCCAAAGAATATTTTCTAGTTGATTGTTCATTTTCTTTCTTCAAATACCTTATCTCACGTCTCATGTCTTGGAGTTGTTTGTTGAGGATAGTAATGGGAGATATATCTTGTTTTTGAATGAGTCCTTCGACATCAAAGTCATGCAGAATTTTAACTCTTGAGGATGCAAGGTGCATAAAGTACTTCTTTTTATCCAATTGCATAAGTGTGTGCATAATCTTTTGAAATTGAATATCTTTTTGACATTTTCTTATGCCTTGTTCTGTTGGTTTTTCCACCAAGGAAGATGCACTAGTATGATGGCTCTTAGTTCCATGTTTCTATTCCCAATCGTAGGTAGACATAGTTATTATTTTGTGGGTAGACTGATTGAACATAGGTGTTGTCTGACAAGGAACTGAAGTCTCTTGTTTTAGAATATCTAAAGTTGTAGGTTTCTTGCAAGATGAAGGTCCTGGTGTGATAGTGTCAATTGATTTTCCCTTGGAATTGAGATCATCCTTCTAACTCCTTGTTTGGACCATGTACGACAATCTAAAACTAACATCTGTAAAGGATCAAGTTGTCAAGTCAATGTCAAAGATTCAAATATTTGTTGATGGAGAAAAGAGATTGGTTGTTGAACTTGTACAAGTTATCATGTGTTGAGGTCTGAATACCTGCTAGATGACACTTGTGACAAAGTTGATAAGTAACCAAGAGTGAAGAGCTAGTTTGATTGAGAAGATTGCAAGAAACCAGGACAAAGGACAATGCCAAATCTAATCACCAGATTTGAAAGTTGAAAAAGACCGTGACAAGGTATGATAGTTGTTTTGAAAAAGTGTGACTGAACGACAAAGATTTTAAGATTGGACTAGTTTTGACATAGAACCCAAATGAAAATTATCTAGTTCCTATATGAAAATACACTAGCCCTCAAATGAATTTCTTCCCTTGGAGTGTTTTTTTGTACGACACACGTAATGGCATGAAATGATAAAGGATTCTGGAACAATTTGCCACTTGTGCGTGAAAATTTTTGGACGATGTTGTCTAATGTTTGAGGTAAAAATCTTGATGTTTAATGTTTTATATTGTAAAAGTGTGCTTGTCTATAAGAAATGTCAAGTTCAAGGTGTACAAACACATCAAGCACAAAGAGTGAAAAACCAAACACTTTCTACCCTATATTCAAATTGTCTTAGTATCAAAATATTTTCCCATGCTTGATATTCCTTCACCTCACACAAAGTGATATTAACTTTTTCCGGGACTATGTACGTTGTGGATTTTGAAAAGAGACTTAATGCTCTATTCACATAAGCTCCCACGTGCCACATTCATGCTTTAAAATGTCCCTAGGAATACATATGGTGAGTGTAAAAACCTTGGGGTGATCCAGGTAATCCACTAGAATTGATCCTTTCATAAAGATTAGGATACTTTTAGAGGTAGATCAGACAACCTTTATCTAAAAGTGTCTAGTAAGTACATCCATTCATGACTATCCCTTGTAGTTTTGAAGGAAAAATCAAGGCCTATAGCCCTATAAGAACCCAAAATATATAGTCTTGCATGCAAGATTGAGACCTCTTGGCCTTACACAAGTTTAATGTATCCCCCTTGTAGTCTTATAGATAAGATTGAGTCCAAGATAGCCCTATAAGTACCCAGTCAAATGTAGTCTTGATTAGCAAGATTGAGGAAATGAGGCCCTACAAGTGAAGAGGAATTAGAGATAGAAAATAGCCATGTATTCCCTCTCTTTGGATTGAAGGAAGCATTTGATTATAGTGGGGTGGAAGTAACCATGTCTTCTTGTTCCCCACTTGGGTCGTTCCCAAAAGATTGATCTCTTGGCAGACCCTCTAAACGTAAATGCAAGAAAAGTAAATGGATAGCTAGTAGAGGTCAAGATTTCTCATTTTACAAGAGGAAAAGAGAATACTCTCCTACTCCATAGTGTCTCCCAAACACTTCAAGCACATGTTCATTTACCAAAAGAAAAGTGTTACTATCTCAAGTTCAATCAAACATGTTTGGGTTTTTGATTCTCAAGAAGAGAAGAGCATACTCCCCTAATGTCTAATCTTACCAAAACAAACAACACCCTAATTAAGCTAGGTGCCTAATATATCCACTAAGATGACATGTTTTGTTTGGTTGATGTAGTCTTAAGGCTACTTGCAAGCACAAATGTTATTAATTTCAATTTCTTTATCTTTTGCAAGCATCCTACAAGCACAAAGCTTTAGTAGTCTTAGAAAAATAGTGTGCAAGTGCAACTTTGTCAAGCAAATCTTCCTCAAAAACTCTTGTAGAAACCAGTTAGGCTGTAAAAACAGATAGTAAAAAGATCATAGAAGACATGAAAAATATTAGAAAACCAAAACCAGCTCAAGAAGAACCCTAAAAATGCTTTTTGTTTTCCAAACGACAGTACAGAATACAGACTAGCAGTTAAAATCGTACGATAATACATCAGTTGTCATACGACAAGCCAGGTTATAAAAATTCCCATATGACAAATATAATAGACTGAAATGAAAGAAGACAACAAATAAAATCTCATACGACAATATACCTACTCCCAAATGACAAAGTACTATTCTGATATTTTTTCATACGACAAAGAATAGACAACAATATGACTGAGACCGCTGTTTCATCAAAAAAATGTAGAAAATCATGAAAATGAGGCAAAAATGCAACTTCTTGCCCCACGGTGGGTGCCAAAAATGTGTGTAGTAAAATGTGTGATCAATATCTATAACCAAACACTTCAATAAACTATTATATCAAAAGGGTCAGTGAAAACATAAGATTTAAAGCACTATCATAAAACCCTAGAAACTGGCTTATTGCTTCCTAGTTGAAGTGAGTATGATTGGCATGGATGTCCATCAGATTTAAACATAGAGAAATTGGTGACTTGAGTACTCCAAAATGAAAGATTCAATGCAAATAAGGTGAGCAAGATGCATAGACTTTCATGCTTTTCTCTCAAAACTTAGAAAATGAAAGATGCAATGAACTATCAAACTATGAATGATATTGAAACTAGAATGCAAATGCAAGCTACAAATGTAAGAATAATGCATATAATATTAAGCTATGAAAGGAAAATAGAATGACACTAATCTAGAAATAAAATGACAAGTGCAAGAATGCAAGAAACAGCTATGAAAGCAAAGAACCATGAATGCAAGAGCTCTAGGATGAAAATAGAATTATAACTCTACTTCTCCAAATGCTTGATTATTGTGATTAAGGGCACCATATATTTTATAGAAGATTCCAAGAAATGAGTCATTGAGATTAAGAGGCAAAAGAGATTGATCAATGGTTGAGATACAATTCCCCTCAATCCATGTGAAGTGCATTGATTGGTCAACTTTGTCTTTTCTTTTTTCCTTTTTATTTGTTTTATTTGAATTTTGAGTTCACACACGTGTAAATGGGTTCACTTTTTGAACTTAGGAATTTTGATTTATCCCAATGTTTTATGCTTTTTGGGATTAGGCTTTGATGATTCATGATTTCATTCCAGTCAAGATTTTAGAATTATGCAAGCAAGTTTGATTAAATGTTCAATAATTTAGAGTCTAGCGATAATGTCTTAGATTTAGGATTTATTAAGACCAAATATTTGAGAAAAGGGGTCTATGGGTTTTCTAGACCATTTTTAGGTGATTATAGTGTCTACTAAAGAACAAGTTTCTGATATATTTACCAAACCACTACCAAAATATAAATTTTAATATCTCAGAGGTAGATTAGGGGTTATTCTCATCTCTAAAGTTAATTAGAGGATGATGCTGATTACATTAGTTCATATGTGTTTATCAAAAAATCATATTTTTAAATTGATGTAGTGGTGGACAAATCCATTGATGAGAAGTCTTAAGTATGATGTTGTAATGGAGTGATAAGGAAAGAACATGAAAGATTTAGAAAAGTATACTCAGAGATGTCTGAATGATTTGACAACTTTGGCATTGTTGTCAAAGGGGGAGAGTATGTATTTTCTAAAGGGCGAGAATATGTATTTCATTGATACAAAGAGGAGAATGTGTATGAAAGAAAGAGGATAACATAACAAATTAAGATGAAAGGGGGAGTATATGAAGATGTTGAATAACTATGGTAAAGTAAGAAGAAGTGGAAGATTAGAGGTAAAGATAGAAGTGGAAACATTTTAAGAGTGTTTCCATCAAAGAGATATAGTGTGAGAGAAGAGAATAGTGTTTCCAAGAACACAAATTTTGTTCTGACTATATGAGAGTGTTTCCATTAATTCCCAATGGGGAGATTGTTATAATAAATGATGCAGTGATGCTAAGAGTTGCATTGATGAATATTGGTATAGATTTGATGATAGGTGAATTAGCTATTTAGTTGTCTTTGATGTCAACTAATTGACTTAGTTTTTTCAGTATATTGCCTGATATTGTGTAAGTGGATCATGAGTTGTAGTATGTTTATGAAGTTTCTACTCTTATGGAAGGTTATGTGATGTGTGTTGATGTTAAATTTTCCATCGCGACTCTTGATATTGAGAATTGACTTGGTTATGTTTGATTGGACTCAAACTAGGTAATTGTTAAAATAATTAGTGATAGATAGTAAGTGATTTGATTATTATCTCAGATTGGTTAAGTATTTGATGGGGTGGTCATAGGATATTATTTTAAACAAAGTCAAGATACTATGTTTGTGAGTGTGACTCATAATGTTGATCGATGCTACTATTTTAATTGAATGGAAGCAATGTTAACAAAATGTACAGGTAAACAAGACAGAGTTCTTGAACAGGCTATAAAGATTTCTTGATTGGTGAAGCAGTTCGAAGTGGAAAAAGGATCGGTGATGATTTTTGTAAAGTATTAAGTTAGTTCCATGATTTGTGGGATTTACTTGACATGACATTGATCAAGGTATACATTTGAGGTTGATTCTTCAAGAATTTTCTTTTGGTCAAACAAATTTTTTGAAATGGCTCAACTACTAAGGTAAAATCAATGAGTAAGCCGACGCGGTCAGAGGAAATATTTTTATGAGTGTCAAGATACATTAAATCTTACCTATGATGATCTAGATTGTTCATATATCAAATCTAGGGTTTTTTGTAAGTCAGTGGAAGTAATTCTATATATTGGAAAGTTTTAGAAGTTATTTGCTAATTGTGAATTGCAAAAGGATTTAGTGATAGAGAAAGTGAAGGAATCAAATGCGATCAAGCCAAGGAAGAGTATACAGTATGATGATGTATTTTAGAGCTTAATAGGATCTTATTATGCAAAGGTAGTGAAATTTTCACAGATCATTTTATTTGTTTCTTTCTAATAATTATAACAGTGAAATCCCTTAACAAGGTAGATCCTAACAGATCTTTATTGCGAATCTTCTAACAAGGTGACGCATTAGCTTGTGTTTTAAGTCCTCTAGGAGGGCTTCTTGTAAGAGGTAAAATATCTTAACAGGTCTTAGGAAAATCCCTTAACCAGGTAACACCTAACAGTGTTTTATAAACCTTGAACATGGTAAGCTCCTAATAGAGTGTATTCTAGAAGAGTACAAATTTTATGGGTATCAGCTCACACCGTGGTTTTTTTCCCAGTTGGGTTTCCATGAGATAAATATGGTGTTTATATTGTGTGCTTGATTACTTATGGATGTATTGATTGAAATTTTTACTTATGTTAGATGATATTGAATATTTTGGTGCATAGAATTTAAAGAAGTTGAATTCGGTGAATTTGTGATTACTGATTCACCCCTCCCCTCCCATTAATCAGAAGTGTATTAACAGGATTTTCTAAGCCTAGTTTTCCCTAGGATCTACGAGAATCCTTTATTTTCCCCTTCCCTTGTTCCATATTCATCTTCTTTCCCTGTCCAGTATCCAAATTCTTCTTCTTTCACTTCTCTGCAGCTGAATTCCGCATAGCGCGATAGGGGCATTGGATCATGATCACTCTCTTGGAGGTTAAAGGTATATTGCCTTTATATTCTTGAGAAATAGAAAATTAATCAAGAAAAAAAAGCCATATTTTTTAGAAGGAATCTTCTCACTCATTTCTAATTACTAAATCTGATCAGTCTAAATCAGTTCCTTTTTTTCATCACAGAATTTTTTTTTGGTTCCTCAATGAAAGAGGTGGAGAGAGAAGTAGTTAAAAAAGAGAAAATAATAATAGAGATGAAGGATGAAGGATAAATAATAAAATCAAATTTTGAAGAAGGGACATGTGGTAGGATTTGAGTAAGATGGTTGTTTCTCTTCTTCTTTCTTCTATTTTCTTCTTGTTTCCAAATCTTCTGAATTCTGTGAAAGTAGGTGAAATGTTGTGAAATTGTAAAGTGTCAAGAGTCAAGGTTCATTATAAGTAGCCAGGAATTTTTGGAGTTTAATATCTCCTGTGTATCTATATAGAAGTTCATGGTTGATTTATTTCATATGATTATCTCTAATTTGAAGAGTCAAATTTCTTTAAGTTGAAATAATAAAGGATTATTTATACTTTGAAAACACATTTTTTGTCATTTATTCCATTTATTATTTCCTTCTGTTCCAGGGGCAGTGTAATTGTTTTAAAAATTAATGATAATTTTATGTCTTCAAATGGATTATAAAGAATGGTTATGTGATGTGCATATAATATTGGTGATCTTTTTTTCACTAGGTGATAACATTCTTTTAAGATATTCAAGACATGTTTGAGATGATATAGTGAGGAATGCTCCCTACTTGACTCTGTTGCCCTCCTTTTGGAAATGGTTGATCTTATAGATGCTATTTTAGTTTGGTCTCATAAACTTAAAATAAAAATCCCTTTAATTTTATTTTTAGTAATGGTAGGAGTAATACAACTTTGTTCTCAGTGATTTTTGAAGCTGAATGGATTAATTTTTCAAGTGATGAAATAAAAGTTCCATTCATATGAATTTGAGAACTATCCACATTTACAATTCTATTTTAATTTGTTATGATAAATTATTTTCATTCTCAAAGGAAGTTGTAAGCTAGGATGTGATTGTTCATTGAAATCATACCATAAGGGTTTCCATTACCTTAAGTATGAGAATTATCTACATTGTCTATCTGCATGATGTTATGTATTCAAGTTTTACTCAGTATGTAGACATATGTCAAAGGAATACCCTCCTACGCTCGTCAAGCTCAAAGTGAAGAAGGTTTTCCAAGCCTTTTCAAGTTGGTTACAAATTGATCACAAAAAACCCTCTATGAATCAAAGAGCTGAGAGGGAATAACTATAAGGAATTCTTTCAATGCTTGGTCACTAGCAGCATAAGGTTCCTGCATAGTGAAATTTTTTTTGTAGTGACACACAAAGGCTTGCAAAATATCGTGTATCTCTAAGAGGACTGAATTTCCTTCTTTGATTTTTTTAATACTAGGGGAAGAGTGACGATCTCTAAGAGTAGAGAAAAAATCTTTTGAAGCTTGATCCCCAATATTAAGCCAATGCATACATTCTTTAATCTAAGTACCTCTGGCAACATAGTTGTTAGAAATCTTCTTTTTATGGAAAAGGGTTGCAACCTAGATTTGTAAGTTAGTGCAAAAAGGATTTGCAACTAATTCCTCTATAACTACACAAAAATCATTGGTGGTACTTTCATAGGACCATCAATGGAAAATTACTACTTGCCTGCCATAAATATGAAGAAACCTTGCAGTACAAAGAATAAAATTATTCCACCATGAAATATAGCTAGTAGACTAAGTGGGCCTAGGCTCCAAATTCCAAATCTCCTGAATGTGTGCTAGCATAGGAGGATGAATAAACAATGAGGTTTTGAGAAAAAAACCAAGTTTGAAAAGAACATGGACAAGCTATTTGCCTTTCAATTATGAATTTAATGGGAAAATAGTCTGACAAAGTGACCTTAGGAAGTGGTACAAGTAGAAAACTTTGATTATATCCAAATGAGAAAAAAAATTGAGTGGAGATTATGGAACAATCAATCCTTTTAAAATTATGTCAGACCTAGCTCAAAAATTATACCAGGTATGTTAGACAACATGTGGTTAACGAATGTTGAGTTAGGATAAAAAGTCCTAATTTATTACACATGTAAAACCACGCCTCACATTCCCCAGCTATCTAATGAAATAGAAATAAATCCCTCCTTATCAAAGGACACCTCAACCATATCAAAATCCTTGTGCACATAATCCAAGTGGAAGGTGCTAGTGAATCAACTATCCAACACCAGAGCTGAGATGTCTCCACAACAACATTGAGATCATAAATATTAATTATCCCTAAAGAATGATTATCAATTTTCATGATCCCCAAAACTAATCTTTGCATGGGGTCCACTCCATGATAAACAACTGCAACTTTCCAACGTGGCGATAGAAGGGTGACAAACCCTCCATGACCAAATTCATGGTTGGAAGAAAAAAATAGGCTATTTGGTAAAATAACATGAGATGCCACAGATAACATGAAGATGACTATCTTTACTTCCTAGAGGAAAAAAAAACAATAATAGGGTATTTTTGATGAACATATCACACAACATACTTGTAGGAGAGGTCTATGAGACCTTGAACATTCTATGAGATAAAATTCATTCTGCACTATCATGCATATAATCCTCTTTCACAAGAGAGGATAAACTATTTTGCAAAAAGTATTAGTCCAGATGGAAGTTTGGGTAGAAGTCCCTTGGGACACCTGCTATTTTTTAGGGCCTTCATCCTCAAAATTATCCCACCTAGGAGGGCTGCAAGAAAAATGCAAAGAAGAAGATGAACTAGAAATCAAAGAAGCAGGATGAGGAGTGTGAACCCCAATAGTATGGGGTGCAGATTCACCTAGATTCTTCACCTAAGAAGCATCATTATTCATATTATTCTACTACAATACAGGGTTTGAAATCTCTTTTTCCCAATATTTATTTTTTGGAAACATGGGCTACACAGAATCTTATGTTGATGACAATTATTCAATTGGGTATTTTCATTGATGTTTACACAAATGTAGTGATGTTACAAAAATGTCTATACCCAAACCAAGCATAGTCAGTTATGACAAGTTCTCTTAGGCATTGAAGTAGACCAAAGTGATTTTCAGTGGTTAGAGTTCACTCGGGCATTATAGTAATGATCGAGTATTGAAGGATTACAGTGTTAACTGAGTTATGCTTTTAGTGTTAGACGACTAACAATAGTTTACATTTTATGATTAATTGGTTATATACAGCTCATAGACTTAAGTTTAATTATTTATTTGGAAGGCTATTCAAGCTGACTTGACAAGGCTTATCATATATATAATGTCAAGTGTGGATTGACTGTGTGTAAGTATGGAAGATATGTGTGGGTTTATGATATGAAGAGTGAAGGTGAAATCAGATGGGATTGTGATTAAGGATAGTACATATAGATTTGAAATATAATATTTGATCAATGAGGATCCAATTTAAAGCCAGAAACAGAGATCTGAATCAGAAAATATAGTTTCTTCAACAAACAGCTCAATCCATTGTTACTCTCTAACAATTGTAGCAATGATCTAAAATCTCTTTACAGAGTAGACTTAACAGTCTTCTGTAAATCCTCTCATAAGGTGACATTTCTACATTGAAGTGTTTTAAGAACTCTAATAAGGCCACTCCTTATAGGGTGATTAAATCCTCTAATAGAGTCACACCTAATAGTGTACATTGTAACCTTTAAGAGGGTTGGCTCCTAACAGGGCTCACTTCAGAAGAGTGAAAATAGTAACTAGTTGTAATTGGAAGTTTTCCCAAATTGGGTTTCCACGTTAAATCTTGGTGTTATCCTTGTAAATTTTATTTTATTTATGATTTATTTTTTTGCAATTAATCACTAAAGGATAATCATAGTTAATATCTTAAGATTTTCTATGTTAATTGAGTGACAGTAGAATATTTGTGTTAACTGAGCAAAAATGATAAGTTTGTTTAAGACATCTAAGGGACTTGGGTTTTTTTTTGTGGTAACTGATTCACCCCTCCCCTCTCAGTTACTCAACTCATTTCCAACAATTGGTATCAGAGAATTTGGTGCTTTCAAGGAAGGTTTCAAGGTCTAAGCTAAAGATTAGAGATGTCTTACAGAAGGGAGATCTGTAAGCTTAACGAAGATAACTTTTCTGCATGACAAGATTTGATGAGGCTACATCTATATACTATTGGAGACACTGGTTTGCAATTCCTAGATCACAAGTATGTGGAACCTCCAAGACCTATGTTTGTGGATCAGATGATGGACATCAAGAATCATAGCATAATGATAATTGATATAGCTTCTTCACTCAGCTATTCTGAATTTGATGAAGTCAAGGACTTCCCTACTGCCTATGATATGTGGAAGAAAATACATGATATACATGGAGGAGATGAAAATGTAAAGATATCCAAAGTACAAAGTCTCAAAGTTTAGTTTGATCATATGAAAATGAAAGAAGGAGAAGACATTACAAAATACTGTGAAAGAATAAAGAAAAGTGTTAGTGCCATCAGAGCTGCTAGTGGAACAATTAAAGACAAAGTAGTGATTAGTAAGGTATTGAGAACTTTACCTCCTATCTATGCTATTACAGTTTCAACTATTCAAGAGATGAGGTGTAGTAATGATATAACTCTAGATGCATTGGTTGGAAGGCTTACAAATTTTGAGTTGGACAATTTTGACAATTATTCTCCTAATACTAGCAATTTTGAGTCTGCATTCAAAGCTAAATTAAACCTTGGTAAGATGGATAGAAACTCAAAAGGATAATATTTTTCCAATGATAGTGATGATGATTCTGATGATGAAGATCTGGAAATCATTGGAGCATTACTTGCAAAGAGATCTGCCAAAGGAAAGTACAAATGAAGAATACCATTGATTTTCTTTTCATGTAATGAGGTTGGTGACATTTTTGCTAAGTGTCTGAACAAAGAATATGAAAGATGTGAAAAAGTTCAATAAGTTCAAAGGCAAGAAATATTTCAACAAGTAAAAAAGCTACAAGGACAAAGGTAAGAAATCTTTTTATATTGAAAAATATTCTGATAGTGATGAAGATGAAGATGAAATGGTTTACATTGCTATTAAGGATGAGTTAGATAATGAAGATAATGAAAAGATTGCACTTTACTCTCATATTAGAAAGAATGACACTTGGATAATTGATAGTGGTTGTTCTCACCACATGACTAGTGATAAAACCAAATTTGAACATCTTGAGCACTATGATGGTGGGAGTGTTAGTTTTGGGAATGATGAACCTTGCTATGTGAAAGGTAAAGGTTGTATTTCTCTAACACAAGGAATCAAATGTGATAATGCTTATTGGGTTGAAAGAATAAGGCGTAATCTACTAGGTGTGGCATAGCTGAATAAAATTGGTTTCAAGGTAGAATTCATGAATTGTAAGGACAAGCTCCTAGATGGTAAGGGAAACCTTGTTGGAAATGGCAGGAAAGAAAAAGGTAATCTATTCAATCTTGATCTCACTAAAATTTCATGTTTTATTGCACAAGTAGAAGAAAGATAGTTATGGCATAAAAGGTTATGTCATGTGAATTTTGATAACCTGGTCAACATAAGAAAGACCAAAAGAGTAAGAGGTATTCCTATTCTGAAGAAACCTAAATTAGAAATATGCAAAAAATGTCAAATTGGGAAGATGGGAAAAACTAGCTTCAAAAGAAAGAATTACAATAATGAAGAAGTCTTGGAGTTAGTGCATATTGATTTGTGTGGACCAATTGGAACAACAAGTTACACAAGTGAGAAGTATTTCATTCAATTTGTTGATGACCATTCCAGAATGATGACTGTTATGTTTCTAAAATAAAAATCAAAAGCTTTTCAGAAGTTTAGGTGGTACCTTTCCAGAGTTGAGAAAGAAACATGAAAGAAAATTAAATGTTTAAGATCTGACAGAGGAGGTGAATTCATTTCTAATGAGTTCAATGGATTCTATAATGAAAGAGGAATAAAGAGACAAGTATCTACCCTAGGTACACCACAACAGAATGAGATAGCAGAAAGAAGAATCACATGTATTATGGATTGTGCAAGAACCTTGATGATTGAAAAGAATTTTGCTACTAAATACTAGAAGGAAGCCATCAGTACTGCAATTCACACCTTGAACAAAGTTCAACTAAAGAAAGGTACTAAGAAGACACCTTTTGAATTATGGTGTATCATCAGAAAATAGAAGCACTTCCATTTAGGACTGGTTTATCCCTCTGAGTAAGTGGTTTGGGGTCATTTAAAATTCCTTGAATGGGTCTTTGACTTGGATCTACTTTTCCCCCATGATTTTGCCCTATTTTCAACTTTTCACCTACCTTTTCTGGCATTCTGCTATGTGATTTTGAGATTCTTGACCTTAGGGTCAAGGTTGACCTTCTAGGTCAAGGTTAACCTTGACCCTAATCTAGGTCAAGGTTGACCTTGACCCTAACCTAGGTCAGGGTCGACCTCGACCTTGAACCAGGGTCCAAATTTTAGGTTCCCAAAGTTTCTAGATGTCGGGCTTTGGAAAGATTTAATTCCCACTTTTGTGTTGGTTGTTACGGTCTTCGAGGAAAATAATCTTGAAATTATATTTAATATAGGTCCACCTCTAGGGATATAGGTCTAATGGGAATTTAATTCTCCTATGTAGGCATCTCTAGAAGATTGTGCCCTAGAATTGTATATAAGGAAGCTTTCTCCTCTCATTTTCTCTAAGAGGCAAGATGCAAGAAGCAATTCCATCCATCCAAAATCTATGTATAATCTATTGAAGGAAGTATTCAAGCATTCAAGAATTCAAGAATTCAAGCACCCAATTCATCAAGGAGATCCATTGGTAGCCATTGAAGGATTCAAAGCTCTATGGAGCTCTCTTGTTGAAGATTTCTCTATCTACATCCATGCAAGCCTCCTCCTCTTCCAAGATCCATTCAAGATTGGTGTTGAAGATCTACAATAAATTGATTTGAGACATCCTACATCCTAAATTTTATACTCTAAATTCATTTGGTGCATACTTACTTGTGCATTCAAGGCTTCGAATCCTCCACAAGGGTTTCTATACAAGCAAGGTGATTTTGTTTATTTGCTTTGTTTATTTATGCAATTTCAATTATATTATAAGGTTAATTCCAAAACTAGGGTTTGACCAAGGAAAACCCCTCCCCCCAACAAACAAAACCATTTTTCTTGCAGGTATAGGTACAGTTCAACAGATTCAAGTATAGATTTGGATATAGGTTTGGTATAAGATAGCAGAAATCAATAGTTTCTGAGACTGTTTCATAGGGTTTTCAACAAATTCTTTTTCAAGATAAGTACTTTTTATTTCTTCATTCCATTATTCTTTACAAAGAATTATAGATTTTCATTCCTTATCATAACAATTAAATGTAAGTGGTTAAATGAGGCATAGGGTATCTTTTATGTGTAAATATCCATTGTTCAAAACCCTATCTAAAGATCTCTATTTTATACCGTACATTTTGGTGAACCCGAGATAGACAACTCTTTCTTTTTGGTGTTAGATATACAATTTATGTTAGATCTTACATGCATTTAAAATTATATTTAATTAATGCTATTGAATTTATATATCAAAAATAAAAAATCACAACATTTCTTTAAAAATACAAAAAACATTTACATTTTTTATGCTTATAGATTTTATTTGAATGCAATTGGATATATTTAAATCTATTTTATATGCATTTCTTTATTTGTTATCATGTTGCACAATTCATTTCAATTGTTTTCTTAACATGCTTCTATAACTTTTGGGATTAAACAACATCTTCCTCTTACCTTACCATTGCATGGTGGTACACCTAGAAAGACTTTATTTAGTGTGTGTGATGTTGATTTGTCCTCTCTTGTATTACCTTGTAAGGATATATTAGAGTAAGAAGATGCCTTTAATCTTTCTCTCCATCATATTTCTCTTTATGGAGATGAGTTGAGGATTGATGTTAATTCTTCTCCTAATATATGTATTTTCTATGAGCCTACTTTAGAATATAATTTACCTTCTTTCCTCTTTAGGGATCAATATTTAGTGATTTATGGTGCTCCTACAATGTGATTTATTGATAGGGATGATAATCCTCCTATTTGGGATGAACCTTTGGATTTGGATGTTGATTACTCTCTTCCTCATGAAGCCATTGTGGATGATCCTCCTATTTGGGATGAACCCTTGGATAAAGACATTGATTTATCCCCTCCTCATGAAGAAGATTTGATACAAGAGGGTGATTTATTAATGGATTACATATTCATACATGATGGTGACTCTTTTCCTAAACCACGCTCCCCTTATGCAGATATTTTAGAGAAAGAAGATGACATTATAGATACTTTACCTCCATTTGGGATTCCTTCCAGTGATGAGGCATTAGTGGAGAATGATATGAATTCCCTTAATGTTCTCCATCTTAGTGATAATATTATGGAGAATTAAGATCCTACCTCATATCCTCCTAGGATGTCTTCTTCACTTCCTTCTTGTGAATTTATTTGTAGTGTTAAGACAACTAACATGGTTTATCCAAAACCCTTGTTGACTATCAAAGGTTGTCCTCACATTACTATCAAAGGTACACCTATGGAGTCTTTAGAGTCTTTCAATGATGAAGATTTGGTAGCTCACACCTATCATACAAGGAATAACCCTCAACCTAATCCGGTGGTTCCTACTTCTTTACCACCTTCTCAACCCATTCTTCCTCCTCCACCCCATCTTCCTAGCAAGGAGTATGATTTGATAAACCAATTGAGAAATACCCCTGCCAATATTTATTTATGGGAGCTTCTTCAAACATCACCTATATACCATGAAGCCTTGCAAAAATATCTAGCAACTCTTCCCACTCCACCTCCTAATCAAGAGAACATCAATGCCTTCTTACAGTGCATGCATGCTACCACAGGTCGTCCTAACATTGTATTTACTCAAAAGGATTTACTTTCTAAAGAAGTAAGAAATCAATATGATGCTATTATGGTTGTTGTTACTATAAATAAGAGCATCATTCATAGGACCTTGATTGATAATGGATCTGGGATTAATATTTGTAGCATGGACATGCTCAAAGCAATTAAAGACAATCTTTCAACTATTCAACATGATAATGTTCCTATATGTGGCTTTGATAACATTGATAAGAAAATTTTTGTCACCATTACCTTACCTATCAAATTAGGTCCTGTCATCCTAAATACTCCTTTTCATGTTATTCCTGGACCTCTTAATTATAACCTCCTTTTGGGTAGACTAGGTTGCATAAGATGCATGCTTTTCCTTCAACCCTTCACCGTAAAGTCAAGTTTATTCACAACAATATGATATATACACTTCATGTGGATGATGCGTCAATCCTTGTTTGAATATTCAAACCCACAATACTCCTATTCCTAATAGTTATCCTTCTTCCTCTAATGCTCTTCCTAGAGATGACTGGGGAACCTTGGATTTCAATCCTACCTTTATTGGAGAATATAAGGTTTCTGATCTTGATTTTATGAAGCAACAAAGAGAGTTTGAACAATGATATTTTTCTTCTACTTCTAATGCCCTTTGTAATGAATTTGTCACTACTTCTACCCACTATGAATATTTCAAACCTACTAATGATGACATACTGACTACTGAAGTTCCATTTACTCCTTCTGATATGGATTCTCGTTATGGTCCTGGTTATCATTTACTAGTTAAACAAGGATTCCATGGTCAACGATGTGGTAAGCATAAACAAGGAATTCAAATGCCCTTATAGAATGGGGGCATGAGAATTCTTATGGATTGGGATTTAATCCTCAACAAAACATCAATGTTAACAACATCTCAAATAACACTTCAAAACATGATGAACCTATGAAGTAATTTGACCAAGAAGTTCTTTTTCCTAAACTCCTTTGTGCTAAGATGATTACTAGACCTAAATGAAAAAATAAATGTAGTCCACACTTGAAGAATCTTCCTTTTTGTTTGTATCATAGATTTCATGATCACTCTACTAATGAATGTCAAGCTTTACATTATAAGATTAGGCAGCTCATTGATAGTAAAGTTATTTATATATCATGTGGCAATGAGTTGTATTTCAATCTCATTTTCTCTAAATAATATTTATGTTCCTATTATGGAGCTCCACATTATGTAAACAATGTTAGCCTAATCCTTGGGGGTGCATTGTCTTTCATAATGTTGTGAGAGATAAAATAGGCCCCCTTTCATCCCTTTTCCTACGCTTGGGGGGCAAGGATGCCATCTCCTTCTTTTCTATGTTTTCGGGATCCACTTTTCCTTTGGTTAAGTAGTATCTATCTATTATGTGATATCCAATCATACATGAAAATTTTGGTTTTCATTGAGGATGTATGTCCTTGATTATAACCCATTTCATTGTTTGACATTGGGTTTCCATGGTTGATGAATCTCTCACCTTCGAAACTAAATAGTGTGTTATCCCTCACAAGGGTTACTTTTTCACTTCTTACATGATATCTCTTTGCATTTGTCCCTTCCATGGCCTTATAGGAGCTGTGACCTTCTTGGCTTGGACTGGGTTTTGTCTATGGATATTATCTTGTTGTTGAAGAAGGCTTTATCATTGTTCTTTTCTTTCCTTAACATGTCACAATACTATTTATTTAATCATCTTAAGGAGGGGGCATATATATGGCCTCCCTCATTCTATATTATGCATTTTTGTTCTAACCTTTTGTTTTGCAGCATGATAAATCCTCAGAAGGTAATGCACATAAGTTGCTAAATCCTGAAGAGATACGCATTCAATTACAATTCAATATGCTAAATCCTCAGAAGGTAACACACATAAGTTTCTAAATCCTGAAGAGATATGCATTTTACAAATGTATTCCATGGTGATATGAGGATATGGATCCATGGGCATTTCATAAAATCCATCATAAGATGCACTACATACATGCAAAAAGCCGCCAGAAGGAACACAACTTTATGGGGTTCCTATCAAGTGCTCTCTTGGTGGGCCATCCTATCCTTTTTGTGGTTCATAGTGAGATACACACATCTTACTGGGTGAGCTAGCCACCCCCTCTCTCTTTCTCTTTGACTGGTGATGTCTCTCTTATTGTAATCTTGGGGTTGAAAAATACTTGAGTTCTTGGGGGCTTGAGGATTTATTTTTTCCCATTTATTTCAATAAGATTATCTTTTCTTTACGATCTCCTTTACCAAGAGTTTGCGTCAAGTCCATACTCTTGCTAAAGTGGGGGCTAAATATATCATTGAAGAATGGAAGCACTTCCATTAAGGACTGGTTTAGACCTCCAATTAAGTTGTTTGGGGTCATTTAGAATGCCTTGAATGGGTTTTTGACTTGGATCTTCTTTTTCCCCTGATTCTTCCCTATTTTCCACTTTTCTCCTACCTTTTCTGGCATTCTTCTCTGTGATTCTGAGATTCTTGACCTCAGGGTCAAGGTCAACCTTCTAGGTCATAGTCAACCTTGACCCTGACCTAGGTCAAGGTTGACCTCAACCTTTACCTAGGTCAGGTTCAATCTTGACCTTGAGCCAGGGTCCAAATTTTAGGTTCCCAAAGTTTCCAGATGTCAAGGTTCGGAAAGATTTAATTCCCACTTGTGGGTCCGATGTTTCAGTCTTCGAGGTAAAGAATTTTGAAATTATATTTAATATAGGTCCACTTATAGGGGTATAGGTCTAATGGGAATTTAATTCTCCTATGTAGGCCTCTCTAGAATATTATTCCCTAGATTTGTATATAAGAAAGCTTTCTCCTCTCATTTTCTCTAAGAGGCAAGACGCAAGAAGAAATTCTATCCATCTAAACTCTATGTATAATCTATTGAAGGAAGTGTTAGCACTATGTTGAAATTTTTTTGAATCCCTTGGTCTTTTCTTTTTCCCGAGCTTTCCTGTTTTCAAATCCTGTGTTTTTCCGCTCAAAATAAGTCAATCTCTTTTTGAAATCATGTTTTATCCTTGGTCGCTTTGTCGCATCGGTCTTCTTGCAATGTTTTTAAGTTGTGCGAGTAGGCGACGAGCTGTCAGTGAAGAGAATCACGCAATCGCGAGCTGTTTGTGTCAAGTTTTGGTTTGACTGCGAGTGGGCGACAAGCCATTTTAAAATGGTGTATCGCGCAATCGCAATGAGCCCATGTCAATGTTATCATTTGTCTGCGAGAGAGCGGGTCTTATGTTTGTAAAGGTTAATCGCGCAGTCGCGATGTCTTATTAAAGTTAACTCAAAGGTCAGCGAGTCAGCGATGAGTTAAAGTTATGTCTATCGCGCAGTCACTGAAAGATTTTGTTGTCTACTTCATGCTCTGCGATTGAGCGAGTATTGTTAAAACTTAAGCAGTCGCACAGTCGCATCAGGCTTTTATATCAATGTTTCAAGTTGCGCGAGTGCGCGACAAGGTCCTGTCTTATAGATGTTGCTTACTCGCATAGGTTTTAACTCATGTGTATTTTGCAGAGTGAGTGTGAGATGAAGGTATAAAGCACTGATATGAAGCTGCATCACACAGTCGCAGAAGCATTTTCAAGATTCATGATAGTCTGCAACAGAGCGACAAAGAAATCATTCAACGCTTCGCTCACTCGCTGATGCTTTGAGGTGATCAGAAAAGAGCCCGCGAGCGTGTGACAAGCCAAAAGAGAAGGTCATCGCTCAGTTGCCAAGCAGAAGAGAAGAAAGAAAAATAGCTCGCGAGTGGGCGACGAAGGTGAAAAATGAAGCGGTCGTGCACTCGTAGTCTATAATGAAGTAAAGTTTCTGGGCTCGCGAGTTTGCGACTGAGCAAAGAACAATGCATCGCTCACTCGTGCATTAGATGAAAGAAGAAATAAAAGGAGTGCGAGTGAGCGATTGGACAGAGTATGAGTTAAAGAAGATGAATATCGCTCAGTCGCCCAGTCAATGAAGGAAAAGGGAAATCAACTTGCGGGTATGCGACAAGCAAGAGGGAAAAAAGAATCGCTCAGTCGCCCAAATCAAAAAGCTGCATTTTAAAAGCTTGCAAGTGTGCGATTAAGGACTAAGCTAAGAGATGAGAAGCATGGTCGCTCAGTCGCCCAAATTTAGGTGACATCAGAGATGAATTCACAAGAGTGCGATGAGTAACAAAAGAAAGCATCGGTCACTCCCATGAAAATAAAAGCCAAAGCATGACAGACAGTGAGTACGCGATAGACTTAAGATTAAGTCAAGAGCTAGGTCATCGCTCACTCGCGAAAGATGAAAAGTTGAGCAAGGATAGACGGTGAGTATGCGACTAGTTAGGTAATAGGGATATGTCGCTCACTCACAAGGGTACTTCTAAAAGTGAAAAAAGTGCAATGTGCTGGCAATTTTTAGGCTGACGAGTGCTAGATGGAAAAAAGCGTACACTCTCTCTTCCAGATAGGATCAAACAGTGCAATTTGATCGCAGCATTAATGATAGAATGAAATCTCTGTGACAGTTCAAGTGCAGAAATTTGGCTTTCAAGTTGACAAGACACAGTCCTTAATGGATATAAGTGTAAATGATTGAGTTGGATTCTGTACAACTCTCATTTCTACATTCTAAGTTTTCTGCGAAGAGTAAGGAGCTTATTTGTTTGGAGCTTTGTGTCTGAGACAATAAGATTCAAAAGAGAAGCAGGATGAGTCAAGCAATCATTCCTACCACCTCACAAGGGTCTAGAAAGAAGAAGGAAGTCGCACCAAAGAAGTACATAGAAGAATTTGTAGAATTGCTGCCTGGGACTCTGAACACAAACAGCGCGGATTGGGAGGAATGGACAGACAAATGGTCTCAATGCAAAAATCCGGTAACCCCAGACTACTCCGGTATTTCTTTATTTCATTATTTCTAGAACAATAGGGTTAAACCAGTCCCAATTTGCAATCCATGGGATTTGAGTATGGCCAAGTTGATTGTGCCTGATGTATATGTGGATATTGGTCTCATTAGGGAACTAGCAAAAAACTATTGCCCAGTGGCTAGGGTAATTAGAAAAAAGAACAAAGAAACCATAGTTTCCATAGATAGGAGGTCAGTAGCTGAGGTATTTGGAGTTACTGGTGCATTATGCACAGATATTGACTTGAAGAAAATCAAAGCTGACTATGCCAAAAGAGAGCATTTGATTAAGAAATATGA
>MU224686.1:910144-934910 GCA_018584345.1 Thuja plicata | reverse complement strand
GTGAGTTTATGATATGAAGAGTGAAGGGGAAATTAGATGGGATTCTGATTAAGGATAGAATATATAGAGCTGAAATAGAATATTTGATCAGTGAGGATCCATTTTAAAGCTAGACACAGATATCTGAATAAGGAAAGATAGTTTCTTTGACAAACAGGTCAATCCATTGTTACTCTCTAACAATTGTAGCAATGATCTAAAATCTCTTTACAAAGTAGACTTAACAGTCTTTTGTAAATCCTCTCACAAGGTGACATTTATACATTGAAGTGTTTAAAGACCTCTAACAAGGCCACTTATTACAGGGTGATTAAATCCTCTAATAGGGTCACACCTAACAGTGTGCATTGTAACCTTTAACAGGGTTGGCTTCTAGCATGGCTCACTTTAGAAGAGTGGAAAATAGTAACTAGTTATAATTTGTGGTTTTCCCAAATTGGGTTTCCACATTAAATCTTGGTGTTATTTGTGTACATGTTATTTTATTTATGCTTTATGTTTATGAAATTAATCACTAAAGGATAATCACAGTTAATATGTTAAGATTTTCTATGTTAAGCGAGTGACATTAGAATATCTATGTTAACCAAGCAATAGTGATAAGTTTGTTTAAGACATCTAAGGGACTTGGATTTGTTTTTTGAGGCAACTTATTCACCCCTCCCCTCTTAGTTACTCAACTCATTTCCAACATCTTGTACTAGCAAAAAAGAGGATGAATTATTCTTCAACTAGAAGGCCAATGTGTTCTTTGCTTTACAAACCAATGTAGTCCATCCTTCATCTTCCTTTGGGGTGTCTGGAGATTGAGTAGAGACAACCACCTTTGAAGGAGACTTGGCCCTGGGAGTTGCAAGGGATAATACTTAATTTTGTGCTTTGAGGATTGGGAATGGTAACATGTATTGGGAAAATTTAAATAAAATGAAACTAGTAAAAATTCTATTTTCAAAATGAAAAAAGTCTAAATAATTTTGTTCGTAAAAGAATTGGAGGCAAGTAAAAAATAGGGAAAGAAATTTGTGGAACCATGTAGAATTTTCACAATAAGACTATTTCCATCCCCACCTTTTATTCAAAGCTTATTTTCAATTCCTAAGCAATAATTGCTCGACTAAAATAAGGAAAGGTCCAATTTATCCAATTCCCATGTTGAAAATTTTTAGTTAAGCAACCACATCCAAGCATGAGATTAGACATTAAATTATAGAAAAATATCAATATTCTTTCAACCAATCTTCCCAAACTGACATGGTTCTATGCTCTTTTCTTTTTTATCTTGCCCTTCTTTTCCTTGTTTCCCCTTTTCTTAATATTCCATTAAAACCCTTATGTTTCACTTCTATTATCTCTATATAGCCACTACTATCGTACCACCCTAAAAATTTAGCACCCATAATTGGAATCTCTAGGACCTTTTAGACCCCATTTTGGTGATTTCAAGGTCTGAATGACCATTTTGCATGATCCCAAAAAACTTGTAATTTATCCTGCTCTTTCTCTCACTCTCTTAGGTCCTAGGAAATTTTGAAAAAAAAATATCTAGACTAGGTCGGCCAGGTCGACCTAGTCCTGGACTAGGTCATCCAAGTCTACCTTGTCCTAGGTTTTTTCCCCCAAAGTTAGTTCAGGGCCCGATGGTGAGGTTTTCTTCCAATTTCCATATTTGTGGTTAGCCTGTAGTTAAATTGAATCCCGAAATGAGTATTAAAGGGGGCTCTCTCCTCTCATTTTGACATCACATCAAAATAAATCACATGAAATAAATTCAAGAGCTCATTCATATGCAAGAAAATAAAGATCTCAAGCAATTCAAGTTGTGAAATTGAATTAGCGGATTCAAGACTTGAAGGAAAGTACCCAATCTAGGATTTCCAAGTCTCCATTTCTTGAAGATCCATTCAAGGAAAGGAAATCTTCTCTCATTCATGAAAATTTTCTCTCCCATGATGGCCAAGTAGAGGAATTCACAAGTAAGAAAGAAGATCCATGCATGTACCTTTCTTCTCTCTCCTTCTCCATTGAGGTTATCAAGCATACATTCATTCAAGATTTTGCAAGTGTAGATCAATGAATTTGTGAAGGCATCCTTGATTCTAAAATACAAGCATACATACAAGCATATTCATGGATTTGACAGATTTCTACATTCATTTATGAAGTTTTTCACATTTATCTTGTTCTACACCAACCTGCCATTTCATTCAACAACCAATACCATTGATCTCACCCAAACTTCTGCTTATTCTCCTCACATTGAATACAATGACAAAATGAATGAAGCTAATCATATTGTCAACCAAGTTGAGAAATTTAAACCTAAACCTCTATCTTAGGCTTGCATTAACTTTAATTCTACTAAGACAATTAAAGCACCTAATGGTCCTCTCTACATTGTCACAAGGGTTGATAACCTTCCTTCCCGTGGTGTCCTTATTGATCCAACTTTCATGGTGAATGTGATAAATGAAGAACATATTTATAGTAGATAATTGCAATGTGACTTCTATGATTCATCTGATGTTATGATCCAAAATTGCAATGGTTTCCTTTATCCTTCCCATGGTTCCATTTCACTTCTTGTTGTAGTTGGTGGTAAAACTATAGATGTTACCTTGATTGTCATCCCAAACTCTGATCAATTTCAAGTTAAAATTGGTCTTCTTTGGCTTACCTCCATGAAAGTCGTGGCTTATCCTATTCAAAAATGCCTTAAATTTCCTCATAATGGAGAAATCATGATCATTAACCATAGTCTTTATCATCTTTTAGTGCCTCAAGACTCAGTTAACCTTGATTTATTTTGGCCTTCTATGCCTCAAACAACTCAAACTCGTCCTGACCATCGATTTTGATCATTCCAAGTATATAAGGTCAAAACTATTTGTGAACTTAGGAAACCTAAGGATGTTCCATCTCTTTTTCGTGGACATGAAATTTCCCCTACACCACCTACACTGCCTCTATATACTTCTATTAAACTTCCTATTTCTCATACACATTCTCCACAAAACATCTCTCAACCTAGTCTGGTTTGTTCTATTATTCCTCCTAAAGAAGAAAAGGACCCGATGTTTATTGATCCTAACTCAAACCAAATTTATAGAAAAACCAACGCAACTGTCATACTCGTGGCTGACGATGAAAGTGTTGTGCTAGAGCTCATCAATGTGATTCTTGAAACATTGATTCACCTCATACACCTACTCATGCTTCTCTTTCCTTTGAGAAACCCATGCTTGAGACAATGAAGGAAGTAAATTTAAACAAGATAAAATTGAACAAACATGACAATTCTATTCATATCTTAGATTCTATTACAATTAATTTGGATGGAGAAGATACTCTTGATAATGATGTTATTGATTCTAACTATGATATTCATGCTAGTGATTCTGATGACATGTATGAGACTATTGATATTGATCATGACTTATCACCTATGCTTTCACAATAATTATTTATCACTCCTAGTTACAAACAAAGTGACCTATCTTCACAATATGGTCCTTGTTTGGAACTAGCTACTGTTCCATCTGCCATGCTTGATGTTTCTCCTCTTGCAAATTTCCTACCTTCCCTAAATATTATAGATTGAGATGGGGGGTAGGTGATACACTTTAATAGCTCCTCTTGTGCAATAGATTTTGTGTGTTTTCCTATTTTAATGTGCTTCCCCCATGATGTGCTTCTTGTTATGTGTTTTGTTCATATTTCTCTAAATGACCTTTGTTTCTTCATTGACGTAAGGTGATAAAGGAATCATAATTTCATAAACATTATTCTATTTTTATCTCACTTCTTCTAAATATCATTAAATATTATGTTGTGCATCTACCATTATTCATAAATGTGCCTATGTGTTATCTGATTGTGATGATGCAAAATGGTAGCTACCTATTCTTTTTTGTCTTTGTGATGTCGGCCCAAAAAGAATCTTCTTTGTAACTCTTACATGATTTTTCTTCCATTGTTCTTGTAGTTCTACTACCTTTGGGGGATTACGATAGTTCATTTTGACATAATTATGATATACATGAGTTATCATATGACCTACTGACCTCAGAGTTGGTAGATCCATTCTCTAATCTATTTTGTCATGTGTTCATTTCCCTTGACTTGACCTTTCTTGGGGGCATTTCACAGTGGAAACATTTCTTATGGATGCTTGCATGCTCCATTAAATCCATTTCTCCCATTAAGGCATTTACAATATCTTTAATGTGGGGGCATATAATCTTCTCTATATTTCACATTTTGCACAGACATTCGGTCCTTAGACTAACTATATACATTCAGTCCTTAGAATGACTATGCACATTTGGTCCTTTGAGTGACCACTTTTCAGATCCTTATTTAGATCCTCCTTCTTTGATCCCTAAGGAAGCTTACCTTCCCTTAGGACTAATCTTCCCTTTTCAAAATTCCTTATTGGATACACTTTGCGTAAGGTATGATCCTTGTTGATGGATTGAACTAGCATAACACATCTTTCTATACCTTTCAACTCCATTTTTTTGGAGCTTTCTTTTGTGTATTTCACAATAAGACATACTCTTATTAGTCTCTCTCTCTCTCTCTCTCTCTCTCTCTCTCTCTCTCTCTCTCTCATTTTGGTTTTAGTTTTGATGAGGACTAAGTCACTTGGGGGATTCATATTTTCCTTATCTCCTTGACCTTGATAAGATCATATTATGAATTTGATCTACTTTATTGCGAGAATGAGTTTATCTCATAATCCCACTAAAGTGGGGGCTAAATGTACCATTCTTAAAAGTTATCTCACCCATAATTGGAAGCTCTAGGATCTTTAAGACCTCATTTTGGTGGTTTGAAGGTCTGAATGTCCATTTTTCTTTATCCCAACAACCTGTAATTTCTCCCTCCAATTTTCATCACACTCTCCTAGGCCCTGAGAAATTTTGAGGCAAATATACCTTGACTAGGTTGGCAAGGTCGACCTAGTCCTGGACTAGGTTGATCAAGTCGACCTTTTCCTAGGTTTTTTTCCCCAAAGTTGGTTCGAGGCCAATGATATGATTTTCTTCTAATTTCTGGATCTATGGTCAGCCTAGAGTTAAATAGAATCCCAAAATGAGTATAGAAGGGGCATCTCTCCTCTCATTTTGAAATCACATCACAAAACTTCACATGAAATACATTCAAGAGCTCATTCATATTCAATAAAATAAAGATCTCAAGTAATTCAAGTTGTGTAGCTGAAGTGGAAGATTCTAGACTTGAAGGCAATCACCCAATATAGGATTTCAAAGTCTCCATTTCTTCAAGATCCATTCAAGAAAACACAATCTTCTCTCATTGATGCAGATTTGTCTCCCATGATGGCCAAGTAGAGGAATTCACAAGCAAGAAAGAAGATACATGTATGCACCCTTCTTATCTCTGATGACACATTTTGCCATTAGTATGCAAAGGGAAAAAATATTTTGAACCATTGGTAACATCTACAATGAAAGACAATATTTTAGTACAAACCAAAAGTACATATAACATAGGTCACCGAAAGTGTTAAGTTCAAGATAAACCCGACAAGATAGATCACTGGAAGAAATCTAACATAGTTTGCATAGTTCAAATAAAAAATGTTGAAGTGTAAACTGATAGAGAAGAAAAGTAGATGAACCTAATAGAGAAATGGAACCCGATGAATATTTCATAGAAGCAACACCGACTGACAGAAAATAGATCAACCCGAGCATCAGTCACCAAAAGTTAGTTATATCCTGAGAAATATGGATTTGACTTCCACGTCAGATAAAACACTTATGTTTTATATTTTGTGTGTTGATTTGATTTAAAACCATTTCTTGAGGGACAAGAAATGTAATTGTAATTGTTTTAATCCATCTAACTAATTGAAAACATGCAAGCTAGGAGATCAAGGTCAAGTTGTAAACATTTAATCATAGAGTTATCTTTGTAATACGTGAAACTAAAATAGGTCAATCTATTGTATAAATAGATGTGTAATCATTCATTTCATATGGATGTGAGGATGATAGTAGCCAAGGAGCACATCTATGGACCAGACTAAGAGTTTCAACCAAGAACAGTAAAAGATGAATTAAATTATCAAGAACCAGATTCAAGGCTACTAAGAAACAAAGGTATTGATCAATCACATTAGGTGATACATTTTACATGTGATCTTTAATGGATCTATAATCATAAATTGTAGATTACATACACTCAGATCACTAAATATTTTTGTCTACATTCTAACAAGTGTATCAAATAGAATAAATCCTATCAAAAAGGGTGGATTTAACAATCCTTTGTAAATTTATGAACTAGGTGCACACTAAATAGTGTTGCTAAAGCTCTTAATAGCATAGACCTTAACCAGTCTCTACATAATACTCCTAATAGGGTAGACCATTAGAAGTGATCAAATTGTAAGTGTTAACTGGCCCCTTCCATTCTACATATAGTGAAGCTTTGTGGGTTTCATCCCCACCACAGTTTTTAGCTTCTAACAGGGGTTTTCTGTGTTACCAAATCTTGTGTCACGTGTCTATATATTTCATGAATGTTTTACATGATTATTGAGTTAATGAATTGATATACCTTCCCCTTTGTGACTTGTCTTTCTGTGTCAGTCTCTGATCTCTTTTAGACCATAGTATGTATGTGTTAGCTCTTTCAGGTGATGTTAAGGATGTTCATGCGTTACTTTTCAGTATGTTATTAATCCATTATTATCATGTTGTATCTTTTGTGTATATGTGATTTATGGTTATTTAATGATGCTTATGTATATGTTAGGATTTCATTTTGATTATGGTTTCTGACAATACTGACCTTAGATTTATGTGAACATAGATTATTGTATGTTTTCATTACTATTTGATGTGCTTGGTATGGTATGGGATAGAGTCGTAGTTACTTTCTTCGATGAGATCCACATGATAACCTAGTCTCAACCATTGGTTGCCATATGATATATGCATGTATGTTCATCTTTGTGATGACAGGTTTGCAGGTACCGGGCTATGTTTTCCCTGAATTGGCAGGAGTGAGCATACCCTATCGCATTAATCTCAATGGTAAGAGGGGAGATAGTTTTCAGGTCCAAATCCTATCCTAAACCAAATTGTCCTAGTTAGTGGACAAGTATCTGTTTTAACTACCCTGACCAAATTCGTATAGTTGATAGGAATTCGTGTATCCCTTTCCTTGATCATGTTTGATTTTGCATGTTTTCGGTTTCAGGCGGTTGATGTGATTATGTGGGTGTTATATCATGTTATTTATTTAATTGAATATTATTGCAATTAATTATTAAATGTAGGGTATTTAATTATTTGAAAATTAAATTAAATACCTATGTTTAATTGAAAGTTTAATTAAAGTGCAATTATTAAATATTAATATTTAATTAAAAATTAGGGTAAATATGTTTTTATACTTAATTAAATAATTAAATATTAGGTTGCATGGATTATTGTGCCTTAGATATTTAAGTTATTTAAATTAATATTTTATTAATTACATGTGCAAGATTTGGTTGAAAAAGTATTTTCAAACTCAAGAGATCTCAACTTGAATTTAGGAGTCAAAGTTGAGTTGTGCAAGTAATTAGATATTTTAATTATTAATTGTTATTTTCTTTCAATTTTGGAGAGGAGTCCTTTTAGGAGTTAACTGAATGTGTTGTCATGAGGGTTTGCTTAATTAGGGGAAATTGATCCTCATTAGGGGGATTCTTCTCTCATTTGAACATAACAGGTTTTTGGAAAGCATTTTTGGAAGCTTTGTTGTGCGCTTGATTTTGGAGCATAATTTGAGAGCTCTCCTTGCTTAGATTTTGCATTGTGTGTTTTTCAACAGATTTTGAGGTAGGGTCTTGTTCATGTCAATTCTGGTTTTCAGATCCCTATCTTCTATGCATCCAGAAAACTATGAATCCTTTGTTTGGTCATTACTTGTTTGATTATTCTGTGTGTTTAAAGATCTCAATTGAAAAATATGTTTTAGATCAAATTAAAGTTTTATTCAGGTTTGCATGCCAGATTTGTGTTTGTGGACATAAAGGGTTTTGTTTTATAGCATTAGGAAATTAATGGGTATTAGGGTTTCTAGTTTGGATTTATTGTTGAAATGGGTATTTCTGGAAACCTAGATCCCTGATTTTCAAAGAAAAATATATATTAAACTAGTAAAGATATGTTGTTAAAATTTTGCTGGAAGAAACCCTGTGGAAAGCCCTTAAACGGGAAAAATTAAAATCCCTATAGTTAGGACTATAGAGGAAAGTTAATTATTGCTTGGAAAAATAAATAATAGCTTTGGGGAGAAATTAATTGTTTCCAAAAAAAAAGACTCTCTGTAAAAAAAATACAGAGATAAATAAAAATTACACCAGTCAAAATAAAAGGGGAAAAAAAAAAGAAATGAATAAAGCAAAGGAAAGAATTGTTTTATTTTATAAATTTCCGTTCTGGAATTAAAAAGAAATAGAAAAAAATAAAAATAAAATTAATTAAAAGGAAAAAAACTGCATGCAAGGTATTGTTTTAAAAGTTTTTTGAAAAAAAAATTAAAAAAGAATTTATTTAGAAGTTAGTGGAGGAGGTGGGGGCCACCAATTTTTCCCCCCTCCCCCACACGGCTTGGCTGCTGTGCAGCCAGACTGCGCAGGGCAGTCCGTGCTGCCGTAGCAGCACGATTGCCGTGGGTATTGAATAGTGAGAGATGGGTGGGGGCCGCGGGACCCCCCCATATAAAATGGTTTAACCCTTTTAATATATGCTAAGTTTTTTTTAATATGGTAAATTGTTTTTTAGTTTTAATTTAAATTTTGGTTTGCAGTTTAATTTAATATTTTTAAATTAAGTTTATTTAATTTTTAAATTAGTTTGTTTTAATTTTTAAATTAGTTGAAATTAATTTTTTTAATTAGTTTATTATTAATTTAAATTAGTTTGTAATTAATTTATAATTAATTTTTAAATTGATTTATACTGAATTTTAAATTAGTTTTAAAATTAATTTTTAAATAGTTTTATGTTGATTTATGGTATATAGTTTGAATAGACTAGTCTGAGAGAGTGTGTGGTTAGATGACGTTGTATTAATATAGAAAGAGGTAATATTGATTTCTATTATTAAAGTATTGACGTAATTGCTTTGGTAATTATAGTCAGGTTGGAAATTAATTCAGATAGGTTAATTTATTTATGAGATGGTCATAAGTTAACTTATAGGAAACTTTCATTGTGCGTGTCCATAAAGAGCTAATTATTTTAGACAGTAATTTTAAGTAGGTAAACTAATTTGCATAACAAGATGTTATAGATTCGTTTATCACAATGTTAGCTCATGATAGTAACCATGTTAACATTATATCTGGTTTAAAGGTGTTCTAAATATGAGATTTATTATGCCTTGATGTGTTCTGGGTGCATGATCAAATAAATGGTATATTGTGTGTGTTCTTCTATGTTATCATGCTTTCGGGTATTTGTTGGGTTAGATGACCCTTAGGACATAATCCAGAAGTTTGGGATTGTAATTTTTGCATGGTATCTGTTGTGAAGTCAATTTATAATTTATGATGATGTCATCATCTTGATCTCCTATACCCAACCCAATTCAGTTATGATGTGTTGTATGGTCTCATGAGGATACTGTGGTTATTGCTTGGTTGTTTGAGAACCTACGTGCTCCTGAATGAGCAGGATGCGATTTGTGATATGTATATCTTCATGTCTTGATCTTGAGCCTAGGTAGGTTAAATAAGTGTATAGTGGGGAAGTGGCTTGAAATGGGGGTCCAGGACTCTAAGCGGTTACTAGGTAAACCCATTGGCAAGTTACTTAATAAGTGAAAATATGATACATTAAAGGGGTTTAAAATGAACTAATAAGATGTATGAGTCTCTACCCATGCCTTGAGTGCCGTCACATGATAGGATGGGAGTTGGGATCCTTGTCTTCGCGAAAGGATCACCGAGCCACATAGTGTCACTTGGAGGCCAGGGTCAAGAGGTACTACTAGGGTTACCTTCAAGGTTGGACTTATGTGATGAAACTTCCCTATATACAACTTAGGTTATCCTACGTGTGTCGGTTGCTTCTGGTGTTATTTAGTATTTCTTGTTATGGTTTGAATTGTTTCTAGGGTCTTCCTTTGCATTCAAGTATGAGGTCAGGTGTACCTTGTTTGCATTCTTGTTGTAAACCCCATGTGATGGGCCTATTACTATCTCCTTAGCATGGTGGGAGTGGACCTTTGGTTCCACATGGTCGGGTGGTAGTGATTCTTATTACCATTGAGATTCTGATGGATTCTTCTTCATGCTTGGATGTTCTTTGATGTAGTTCTATCTTCTGATTCTTTGGAGACTGGTTCAGTTTCATGAGTTGTGTATTTGTACCATATGTTTATATTGGTTATCATCCTTTAAAGGATGCATTGCATTGTTTATTATGTATTATTACATACCCTGCGACTTGTGCAGTGGATGTTGATTAGGTAGTATACCTTATGGTATCAGTTGTATAGGTAATCTTTATTATTGTAATCGTAGATTAGTTTTCTTAAGTAATTCTATGTCAAGGAACCCTCGAGGAATCTTAATCATGTATGAGTTGTATTTCATGTATGTCATGTACTTCATTGTGATGCTTCCACATTGCTATTAATATTGTTTGTAAACATTAAAAAAAAATTATTCCATGAACTTAGTGTCATGTTTAGGTTAAGTTCTCCTGGGTTCCCAAGCAGGGCATTACACATGGGCACACATCTCTTGAATGTAGGAAGAATAAAAGGAAAGCATGGAAGCCTAAAGAAAATGAAACTGCCTATCAACCAAAAATAGTCGGTAACTCATATGTTTGTGATTACAATACATGGGAAAACTACACAACATGTGGAAGATTTGGATACATAGCTACAAACTGCATGAGATAATGGATGAGAAAGTCTAGGAGCTAGACTAACCCCAAAATGGCATGTTTACACTATCATAAAGTTGGTCATCTAAGAAAGGATTGTAGAGATTGAGTGATAGAGATAAGTACCTTTGCCAATGAAAAGACCATTGAAGAAATCAGTAAGATGAGAAACAAAATGTGGAGGAAAGCTACAAACACTAATGAAGCTAGAAAGAGAAATGAAAATGGTGACACCTTATCCATTGGATTTGGTGACATCACCACCCCCACCTAAGAATAAATAGTAAGTATGGAACTGCATTATACCAAGTTATATTCTGCTTCAGTTCCATTATACATTGATGAAATGCCAAAATAGCATGATTAAAGATGCACTATGGTATTACTTGTTATGATTCTGTGAATACAATCTCATCGGTCAATGCTTACCAAAAATCATCGGTATACATACAAAGCTAAGTTGTTTATACTTACTGAGCATCGTCAGTTAACACATAAAAAGCTAAGTCACTAGTGTAAACCAAGCTCTGTCGGTAATCATGTAAAAAGAAAATGTTGTCTTTGCCATATACTGAGATTCGTCGGTAAACAGTCAAATAATTTTACACTTGGACCGAGCATTACATTCTCACCAAGAATGAAGTGTGTATGCTACCCGATGACTCCATCTTCAAACACTTAGAAGTGGGTGAGCATTAATGGCATGAATTAGGGAAAAAATTCTATAAATAGTCGACAAAAGAGCTCATTATTCACAAAATGATTTGAGAAAATAAGCAGAGTGTAACCAAAGCACGAAGAGACCAGATTGTAGAGCGACTTCAACCATGTTCAAAACACTCAAAAAGATTCCCAACAACCATAGAAGGTTGAAGTAAGTAACAACATTCACTAAGAAACTTGTTTTCATTTATGTGAAAAATCCCTAATTTTTGAAATGATGGCAACTACTTCACGGACCTCCAAGGTAAAGAATTCAAAGGAGAAAGGGGTTAAAATAATCAAGAATACCACTTGTGAAGAACCTCATTACAAGATCTATCCTGAGGATGTTTCACAACTCAACAACGGTGGTGCATTCTCTAGTATACCAGCTAGGCTTTTTCTTGTTGAGGATGTCCAAGCATATATTCACTACAAGATTGTAGAAATAGGAGATCTTGAGGTTGAGCAAGCTTTGCAAAGATGATGGAACAATCAAAGAAGAACATAAGAACATTGAAGTGAAAGGGCTCACAGATTCCTATTATTTTTGAAGTAATTCAAGACTAAATGGATTTGGTTAGTGTTAAGCATAGTGCATGAGTGAAAGATATGACTGGATGAGCCAAAACCAATAACCATGGATGTTATACATGTTGTTACCGGTTATCCTATAATAAATAAAGAAAAGGCACTAAAGCACCCCCTTCACGTTGACATTGAAAATAACACAGGAGCATTATGGGATGGAAGAGGATTAAAGGTATCCACCATCACCGATGATGAAATGAAATTTGGAGCATGTGTCTTAGGATATAAATTCTTTCAGGCTAGCATGATGAACAATATTGCACCAAGAGAAGTGGATACAACACACAAAATTGTTAAGAAGGGATTGCATTTAGATCTATCAAAAATTCTACTAACACAATTAGATAAGAACATGAGGACAATCAAGACTGCAAAGTCTAAATCATATAAGTTTGGTTCACTCATTGTGTGCATATTTACCTATTTTCAAGAATCCTTCCCATCTATCGGCAATGTCAAATGGGACACTACCCGACCAGTGACCACACAGATTAGTGAGTTCATCAAATCACTAGGAGATAATTTTGAATTAGTCATGGATGAATACTTCACAGGATTCAAAGACATAATGCAGAAGAGGATGAGGATACCAGAACGACTGGTAGAAAAGTACAAGACTGGCATTTTTTTATGGTGGACACTAATTACACCTATATCAAGCCAGCTATACCGAGGACATCATGGCTGGCACCACTTGTCTATGAGGTTAACATAGATCAAGAAACCAATGCCATTGAAGCATTGATAAATGAACCATTGGAAAAGTCACAACCTAAGTTTGGAACTTATGAGAAAGCCAAGGAAAGCATAAAAACTGGATTAGTTGTGAAGAAAATTGATAGAAAGAAAGAGAAAATGGTTAAGAATTTGAAGAAAAGGTTGTCGGTAAATGAAGAGGAAAAAAATAGATAGAAGAAATAGAGGGTCAGTCACCTATCGATGAAGCTGAGAAGGTGAGTGACTCAGAATCCACAGAGTCTGATGCATCACCCTCGAAGAAGCATAGAACAACTAATGCACAGAGAACAAGGAGTCAACCTACTAAGGAAGACTCACCACCTATAAATAAAGCACAAGTAAGGACATACAAAAGAAAGGCTCAAACTGGGAAAAAGGGCCTGACAAAAAGAAGAAGGCTAATAAAAACTAAGGAAGACATAGAGGACACTGAAAAATATGAATAATCTATCAAGAACACACTTCCTTCTACAATTGATGAGGTATGTGCAACTACCATCAAGTTAGGTTCAATCACAGACCCTAAGATTAGGTTAACATTGGATCCTGAGGATCAAAATAAGATAGAGGAGGAAATTATCATAATGATGAGCATATTCAAATATGTTCCAATAAAATTTGAAGACAAAATTCCTAAATAACTTCTAGAGAGACTCTCATCTAGGTGGACATATGCTCTAAAGGAAGAGAAAAAAATAAGGGAAAGAGCCCTAGTTTCATTTATGCCACCTCAATCTAAGAAGGAAGAGATTGAAGAAATGATGAAGAAATATTCCAACAGGTTCTCACCAAAGTTAAGAGCCTACAAAGTGCTACAGGGACATCTAATTGAGCTAGACTAAAAAAGTGAGGATGAATGAAGAAAGATACTTGATGTACCTAAAAAGGACATAAGTACTAAGCCACAGATAACACTAACCAAAAAGCCACACAATGAAGGAGATCAGGCTAAACCAAGCCCTTAACATATTATTATAACTAATGAGGATGTTAATGAAGAAGCATTAAACACAAAATCTAACAAGGATATGGACAATGTAGATGAAACATGACCTGATAAAACTATCATTGATATTACCGAAGAATATCCTGTAGATGAGGTATAGAAAGATGAAGATGTCATTGTTGTCCCAACCCAAACCTACGAACAAGACACAACTAGAGATGCTACACAGGTGAATATACCATGCCGAATGCCATTGTTAATATAAGCTATTAACATAATCTCACAAAAGGAAAACTCACCCAAGCCTGATGCAAGCATACCCGAGGATAAGGGTAATGATGAACAAAAAGATATAAGTGATGACCAAAATGTCATAGATGGAGCACAACAAGAAACAAATGAAGGGTAGAAAGAAAAAGGTGAATAAGAGAAGAAATGGGATGATAGTCTTAAGGATACCGAAGGAGATGCTACAGATAAACCGAAGGTTAATGTGGAGACATCCACTCCCAACCAACAGGTAGATACTGAGCAATAGGAAAAAGACACAACACTAAAAAAGCCTTCATCAAGCACATCTGACCAAGAAAATAATCTTGCTTTGGTGCTACATTCAAGTGCTTCTCACTCAGCATCCAAGAAGAAGAAGAAGACAAGGAAGACCAAGCTACAAGTAACACTAGATGAAATCATTGAGATACCAAAGTGTGACCCTTCTACATTGGATTTTTAATCTCTCCAAGAGTACGGGGAAAAATTTCAAAGGAAAGATATACAAGAAAAGATAAGGAAGGAGCACAAAGAATCCCTAGAGTTATAAACTACAAGGGATATATCGACACAAATAGTGCCTGACATAGATGTTGATCAAGATACCCCCATCCTTGATCAACTCTCCATTCAAATCGAGGCCATCACATCTCAGAATGTGGATGTAGAAAAAACAATTGAGGAACAAGAAGAACAAAAATAGCTATATAAATTGATAGAAAAGATCAGCCATGAAGTGCCAGAGAAAAAGGTAAAGCTCTCCAAACTTGCAAATGAATTAGATCCACTAATTTTTGAAGCTATTGCCTTAATACAAAGTTGTGCACTTTATATAAATTCACTAAGGAAAATAGTGATAAGATTGCACAAATAGATTCTTATCTAAATAAAAGTGCACACAGTCTAACCAAAAATGACAATGCAATCAAGATGCATTTGGAAAAATATTATGAAATCTAGAAGGTTGAGACAGGAAATTCAAGAGGTAGAAATGAAGTTTAGAGATGAGGTTACCGAGCTATAGGCTCTAATGATACCAAATCTTGCACTTCTACAACAACACATGACTTTGGTAAGACATTTAATTTCCACCCCAGATATGTCTGTAGTAGACAACATCTATGATATGCATGCCCAAATTACACTTGAGCAAATGGCTCTTGAACACCTAAAGGAGAAATGGGAGAAACTATTGGAAGAAATGAAGAATTCCCATTCCCATATTTTTGATAAGTTGTAAGTATACACCTTTGCCCTTACTATCAAAAAATGGGGAAAATGATATGTATAGTACTAAACAAGGGAGAATGATATAATACAAAGGGGAAAATGATATGAAGATAAGATGGAAAGGGAGTATAGTATAAAGGAAAGTGTACATATATATACATGTACTATACTGGCATATACATAGGGGGAGTCATAATGACAAGGTAAACACATGGTGTACATACTACACATTTTAGTATTTTGCACCTATCAGTTTTTGGTACTAATGTCAAAGGGGGAGATTGATGACACATTTTTCCATTAGTATGCAAAGGGAAAACTATTTTTGAACCATCGGTAACACCTACACCAAAAGATAGGATTTTAGTACAAACTAAAAGTACAGATAGATCACGAAAAGTGTTAAGTTTAAGAGAAACCTAACAAGATAGATCACAAGAAGAAACCCAACACAGTTTGCATAGTTCAACCCAAAAATGTTGAAGTGTAAACTGACAAAGCTGAAAAGAGGAGGAACCTGATAGATCAAGGAAAACTGACAGATAGTTCACAAAAGGAACACCGACTGAAAGACAACAAAGCAACCTGAGCATCAGTCACCAAAAGTCAGTTATATCTTGAGAAATGTGGATCTAACTTCCACACTAGATAAAACACTTATGTTTTATATTTAGGGTGTTGATTTTATTTAATACCATTTCTTGAGGGACAAGCAATGTAATTGTAATTTTTTTATTCGGTCTAACTGACTGAAAATATGCAAACTAGGAGATCAAGGTCATGTTGTAAACCTTTGATCATAGAGTTATCTTTGTAATACGTGAAACTAAAATAGGTCAATCTATTGTATAAATAGATGTGTAATCATTCATTTCATATGGATGTGAGGATGATAGTAGCCAAGGAGAACATCTATGGATCAGACTAAGAGTTTCAAGAAAGTACAAAAAAGGATGAATTAGGTTATCAAGAACCAGATTCAAGGCTACTGAGCAAAAGAGGTATTGATCAATCAAATTAGGTGATACATTATACATGTAATCTTTAATGGATCTACGTAATCAACAATTGTAGACTGCATACACTCAGGTCACTAAATATTTTTGTCTACATTCTAACAATTGTATCAAATAGAAGAAATCCTTTCAATAAAGGTGGATTTAACAATCCTTTGCAAATCACTTAACTAAGTGCACACTAAATAGTGGTGCTAAATATATTAACAGAGTAGACCTTAACCAGTCTCTACATAATAATCCTAATAGGGTAGATCATCAGAAGTGATCAAATTATAAGCCTTAAGTGGCCTCTTCCATTTTGCAGATAGTGAACCTTTTTGGGTTTCATCCCCACCATAGTTTTTACCTTCTAACATGGGTTTTCTGCATTATCATATCTTTTTTCATGTGTCTATACATTTCATGAATGTTTCTATGAATGTTTTACATGCTTATTGAGTTAAAGAATTTATATAACATACACAAAGATAATATAGCACAAATGGTTGGTAATGCAATTGATTACTAAAAGGATAAAGGTTAAGTGATAAAAATTTTGAGGGTACTGATTCACCCCTCCCCTCTGAATACACCATTCCATTATTTCCAACAATCTCTCCTTCTCCATTGAGGTTATCAAGCATACATTCATTCAATATTTGGCAAGCATAGTTTTGTGCATTTGTGAAGGCATCCTTAATCCTACAATACAAGCATACATACAAGCATCTTAATGGGTTTGACTGATTTCTACATCTATTCATGAAGGTTTCATGCAAGGTGAATCTAACATTTATCTTGTTTACATTACTTTCATGATGAAAATTTATTTTAATTTCAAGTTTGATTCATATACAGAGGTTTGACCGAGGAAACATCCCTTCCATAATGTTTTACCCTTTTTTTCTCTGTGTAGGAATAGTTTCAGGAGTTGTGGATCTAGATTCAGGAGTCTTAGAGCCTGTTGCAGATCTCTAGAAATTTTCATCAGATTTGGACATTAAAGGACTAGGTCAGCTTACACGACCTTGTCCTCCACTTTTTGGCTGACATTTGCATGGTAGATAGTTACTTTTCGGTTTTGTTATTTGTTTGTTATCTATCTCCTTCTATCATATTATTTCCTTGATAGTTGATATAGACTTCTTTCCTTTCTTACATTCTTGTTGTATTTCCATTCATTTGATAGGATTTCACCATAAGAGAAATGCATAATTATTACATTTAGGAAAAATATCAAATTAATATATATGTGTATATTTAAAGTAGAGAATATTTGTAGTACATGTACAAAAATATGTGCAACACATATAATTTCCACATATACACACAAAGAGAACTAAGAAACTACTATTAAATTATTGTCTTGTTTTAATTAATAATCAAGTTTTGAGCCTGAGGAGCAATCATAGAGAGAGAGAGAGAGAGAGAGAGAGAGAGAGAGAGAGAGATCATGTTGCATTAAATGTTTTGATATTCACCTAAGTCATAAATATCTTGGTATCTTGTGCGATAACATCATGTTATGATTTGGTAGGATTTACATACATATGCATTTATACATATACATATATACATATATGTACATCAAATTCTATATTTAAAATAAAACTAGTGATAATCTAAGGAGTCATTTTTAAGGAAGTGTGTGTGTGTGTGCGTGTGCACATGCATGAGCTTTGTAAAGTTTAATATTAAAAATAAATACAAAGAAATTCTAGAACATTTTCTAATAGATAACCTCAAAATATTTACTATTTATGTTTTCAGTCTATTCAAATTTTGATTAGAATGGAAAAGAGAAATATCTCTGAGGGAGATGAAAATGAAAAGAGCTTAAAATTACAATGAGCGATATGTAAATTCATATTGATTAAAGTTTTTTTTATATGATTGAAATTAAATGCTTGAGTGTTATCTATTATATTGAATTAAATAAATAGAGTATATTTTATTTCCCATTTGATGAAACAAGTTATGTATAAATATCAATCAAAGCTAATTTATAGATAATTCATTAGCAAAAGATAAATATAAAATATTTTTCTAATAAAAGTATAAATATTTGTGCATATCTACTATTTGATAATACTCTTTTTAATGGAAACAAGGTATAATACATAGATGATAAAACAAATTACAATTATTTAAGTATATGTTGTGTTGGAATTAATGGGAAGTGTGTACTGAGAGGGGAGGGTTGAATCAGTACCTCAGAAACTTTTGTATATTTTAACCTTTATCCTTTAGGTAATTGATTGTTTATCCAACTATCTGTTCTATGCTATCTTGATGTAAGATTTATCAATTCATAAACTTAATTCAACATGTGAACATTCATGGAAGTAATTGACACATAACAGAAGATATGATATCACAAAAAACTCCTGTTAGGAAGTAAAAAATGTGGTGGGGATGACACCCATAAATTCTTCACTATCTGTAGATTGGAAGGGGCCAATTAAGGCTTACAATTTGATCACTTTAGATGATCTACCCTACTAGGAGTATCTGTGGAGACCTGTTAAAGTCTACTCTATTAAGAGCTTTAGAAACACTTTTTAGTGTGCACTCGGTTAAGAGATTTACAATTGGATGGTTAAATCCACCTTCCTAGAAAGGATTTTTACACTTTGCTTCACTTGTTAGAATGTAAGCAAATTACAATTTGACCTGGTGTATGAAATCTCCTATTGTTGACTACAGATCCATTTAAGATTAAATGTATAAGTATATCACCTAATGTGATTAAATAATACGTCTGTTGCTCCGTAGCCTCTGTTCTTGGTTCTTGATAACAAAATTCACCTTTTATTGTTCTGGTTCTTGAAACTTTCAGTCTGATCCATAGATGTGCTCGTATACTTCATTCACCCTCTCATCTATTCTCAAATCATTAATAATGAATGATTACAACATCTATTTATAAGATAGATTGACCTAATCAAGTTTCACGTAAAACAATATTAACTCTAAGATCACTGGTTTACAACTTTACCTTGATCTCCTAGTCTATGTGTTTTAAATCAGTTAGACTGATTAAAACACTTACATTCATGTTTCTTGTCCCTAAAAAATGGATTTAAAAATAAATCAAAACTTTATAAACAGAATAAGATTGTTTTATCTGACGTGGAAGTTAGATCCACTTTTTGCGCGCTGCAACTCACTTTCAGTTTCTGTTGGTCGGTTATGCTCTTAATTTAGTTAGACTGTTTCTCGGTGTTCCTTCCTTGAACTGTCTCTAGGGTTCCTCTTTGACTGTTCTCTTAGTTTTTACTATGACCTGCTCATCAGGTTCCACTCTCAGATTCCTCTTCATCCTTTTCATTTTGTATTTTCGATTTACACACAAAGTTGTGTCATCAGTTTTCTTTGTACTTAGCAGTTTTTGGTGATCTTTGATATCTTTATTTTCGGTTTGCTCTTTGTCCTATCTTTCGGTGTATATTTACCAAAAGTGTTCTTTGCATACTAATGAAAAAATAATGTCATCAATATCCTCCTTTGACATTAGTATCAAAAATGAATATGTGCAAAATACTAACAAAATGTTAAGTATGTGTTGACACCTAAAAATTCAGCCCCAAATTCACACAAATTTTCTAGGGAAGTGTTTATTATTGTTACATTTTTTATATTTATTTCCTTGTTAAAATATATGAAAAAATTTAAATATGATATTGGATTAAGGGCATAAATATGTTTGAAATAAAAAATAAATTAAAAGGGAATAATAGGTATATGGGGTAAAAAGGCTGGCGATCAGGAGTTGAACACTTGACCTCTCAGGCCACCCATTTTTCCTACCTACCTACCCACCCCCTTCTAACCAATTAGTCTAAATTTTTTCTTTGAGTTTTGTGTTAGAGGGAATCATATTATCTCACTTCTCTTTTATATTTGCTATTAAAAGTTTCACATGCATATATTTCCTTTATTTTAGTTTTATCCTAATTTCCCCTAAATTATGAATGTAAAATATCTTATTAGGGTAAATAAGTATAATTGAGTGTCTTTTTTCTCTTATTATTTTTGAAGTGTATATTTCACCTTATATGCTTATTGAAAATATTTACTGTGGTGATTTATGCATAAACTTCTATGCTTTTAATTTAATTTATAAAGATACATAAATATACTTTAATTAATGTGTTCTTTTTCACCTCTGTTATTTTGAAAATGTTTATTAAAGTAAATTGCATAATTTTAGGGTTACTTTTTAAAAGTTATCCTCTTTTTCAATATTAATAGTATTACCCTATGTCAATCTTTTGAGTTATCATTTTAGGGTAAGTATTGCCTTTTTATTTTCTAGGGTAAATTATAATGTTTATAATTATTGTACCCTATATTTTAGGAACATATTTATCTATATGAGGCAAATATTATTTCACATTTTGAAAGATATTTTACGAGGGAAATGTATTATGTTTTAAATCTGAAAATCAAAATTCAATTAAAGCATAAGATTATATTATCCTCTCCTATTAATATGTTGTTGTGTATAAATGGATTTTAGGGCTTGTCTTATTAATAGAATTTTTGTGCTTTGGTAATTGAAAGGAGGGTGCCTTTGATAAATAACTTTAAATCTTATTTGTACTTCGATTATTTTATCAAAGGACATTTAAATGCATTACAACAAATGTTCTTATGTTATGGATTTCTTGGTGATTTATCTTTATATGTTATTAATTATTACAATTAATAATATTTAATATAGGGATCATTTTAGTGATTTGAGAACATTATTAATAATGAGCCCTAAATTGAAATTTATTAAAGATTATCTAATTTTGGATTTGGTGTGCAGGAGTCTTATATCACCAATAGAAGATGATAACTGAGCAAATTATCCAAAGATTTGACAAACACATATTTGAATATTTGTAAATATTGGAAATGTTTTGTTCCCTTAAGCCATATATATGGTTAAATTATTGTAATTATTTGGGGGTAGTTTTTGGGATTAGGTATTTATGAAAGGGTATGTCCTTTCACAGGAAACTTTTGAAATAGATATAAATATTAGGTCATTTAACTTTCAAACATTAGAACAAATTTTTGGGGAGACCCTCTATGAAGAAATTGAACTCACTACTGTAATGTCAAATTTTGATGTACCAGTTTTCAATTAATCAATAAAAGATAAGTGCCTTTTCTTATTTGCTTAGTGTTATAAGTTTTATTGTTTCCAGTTAGTCTTCAGATTTATCTAGCAATAGTTTATTTCACTTTGTTATATTCTCTTGATTTCATAATTCTATTTTAGTTTGAAGTTTGAATAATCAGAAGAAGGTTGTATTTATTGCACTTTCTTCTTGTTGGTTAACAGTTTGTCCTCCCGTTATATTTGTAATCTCTGACTCTTTTAGCACCCAAGGTGAGAGAACAAAAGGATGTCACCAACAAATGGGTCAGTGTAAGTCTTCTATCACTGCCCTCGGAATTGATAGGTACAACTCCCTGATTGTATTTAATCTTCAATGAATTTGTTTCTTTATGATCATCAGATTATCTTCTTATGGGTTTTAACCAAATTGCTTGTAGGCACAAACAATTCAGGCAAGGATAAGGTGGAAAATCTATAATCCCCAATGGAATGTTGATCACAGATTATCATGAAGTCTATCATCTAACTTAAACCTACCTACTTTAAGAATGCATATCTTACTAATGAGAACAGAAGAAGAATCATATATAGACAACAAATAGAATTTCTTATACTGCAACTACTAATCATGAAATGGAATTCAAGCAGGAATCACAGCTCCATATATAATTCTACTTTCTATTCGGATGCATCTAAATAAAAAGGTGAATAGGAGAAGAATCATACATGATGGGTAAATAGAATTACTTTCACTGCAATCACATACATGAAATGGAATCCAGCAGATAATTACAGCTTCATATATAATTGTCCTGTCTATTCACATGCAGATGAAAACTACTGGTTCAACAAACATGAAAACCCAGCAAAGTAAATGGAATCACTTATGCTACCCTTACAAGTTTGCCGACCTCGTATACTGAATTCTTTACAGAATTTATAGACTCTACAATACATCAGGCTTCTAAGAGCCAATGACCTTTCCTCTTCCTCGAATACAAAGAGACAAAATGCAAAGAAAAAGACTTTTCAAATCTGAGCACTCGAACAGTCACTATGGAATCTGAAACTCTTCATCTTCAACCAGCATTATCGAGCTGAATCCATTGGGCCACGGAATGGAAACATCATTTTTCTGAACTTGAATTTGAAATTGAAAATTAGGTAGAAAATGCCATACTTCATAAAGAGGAAATGTACTTTAGATCATTACAAACCGACCCATATGATCAGATGTGAAAAATAATTCAAAACCTGCAAGATATAAAACAGAGGGTTTTGGTAGACTGAGTGCGCAACTAGCTACGACGCACCTGATTCTAGATTTCCCGCTTGGACCATCTACGATCACTATTGTAGAAAATTGGAAAAGTGCTTCTCCATTGCAGAAAATGTAGAGGGAGGTGCGAAATCCATAATATGTGAAAATCCTTCTTTGCGGGAATCGCACCTAGTAGGTGTGATTTTCGCATAATGGAGAAGCCACTACCTATCTTTCCGCATGTCATTTTTAAGTGCGCGGGCTACTTAACTTAAAGCACATGCTTTATTTGATCCCTTAAAACAATAACATAATATTCCTTTTTAATAAATCAGGCTCACCTTATTATAACTAAGCTTGCGAAAAATCACCAAAGAGGTGCGAAACCCACACAGTGTAAAATTCTTCTTTGCAGAAAATCACCCGAGAGGTGCGAAACCCGCACAGTGTAAAATTATTCTTTGTGGAAAATCACCCGAGAGGTGTGAAACCCGCCATGGAGTAGCCGAAATTGGAAATCCCGCCTGGACATATCTCCGCCATTTCTTAATCATTTGACCTCCCGTTTGTTGCATTGGTTTTGTTTTGTCTCAGAGAACAGAGATATGCATTAAAGTAATAGAGATCAAAGTCTTTAGTGAATATAAAATTATGTAGAAGAGGTGTCTTAACTCAGTTCTGTCACATCCTTTAATAATCCTTTATTCTTCGAAAAATTATTTCAACTCTGCAACTCTCTTTGTTTCCTTATTGAAGACTTAGGAACATTGTTAACATCCTAGGATCACCCATGCAAAAGGTAGATCTTCTATATATGAAATAGACTTCTTTGAATGCCCACATCAGTTTTGACACCTCATTATCAAACAAAGAGCCTCTTTCTGGTTATTTTCAACATCTGAATATCATGACTTGAAAACACCATTCTGCCTGAGAAAGAAACATCCGTTGAAGTTCAGGTCTTTGCCGGGTTAGGATCTACAACCTACCCAAAGCAATGAAACTCTGATAACAACCCACCCGGCTAAAACAAGATGGAAAAGAAAGGGGAACCCGGCAAAGACTTCCTATCCTAGGGAAGACTTAGACCTAGACATCAGACTGACTAGACCAACATGACATGACCATATGACTCCAATATTGCAAAAACAAAGGGTGACTGAAAGTCAGACAACAGCTGGCTCCGACTGGGGAATCGTGTACTGTAAAGTGCATGAAGAATTCAGCTTCTTTGGTGAGACAAGTGCCTTATCCATTGGGTTGCAGAGTCTAGACCAAATAAAACAAAAAGAAGCTGCATACAGGGAGGGCAGAGGGGAGCAAGGAAAAATTGAAACAAAGCAGGAGAAAACAACAACCAAGAAAGCAAGGAAAGACTACACTAGACACACCAAAATTGGAAAGAAAACCTATTTACAAAAGGTGAGGAGACCTCACCAGCAAGACCGAAAGCAAAGAAAGATTCATAGGTGGCCATTTACAGGGAGAGGGAAATATGAACCTTTCCTATATAGAAGAAGATGCTCCACGAATTTGAAAAAGCACTAATAACTCCTGGCTACTCCTTCATTGTTGAAAATAAACCCCAAAGCTATCTGCAACATGACGACCCACGGGGCCTTTCCAAGCAGCCATGCCTCATTATAGATCTTTGATTCATCTATGCCTCCATTTACATTCTTCCTTACACATTCAAACTTTTGTGATGGAAGAAAATATTGAACATATTCTGAATGCACCACTGGATTATAATCCAATTTTTCTCTTTCAGCATTATCACCTCTATTTTCTCTTTTGCAAGTATTGTCAATAATAACTTCTGACTTCAAATCAGGGCTGAAACATGCATCTCCATTTTCCACATCTTCTAACTTCTCTTGTGAAGAAGAAAAACAATCACCAAATTTTGTACATGCTGCTGGAAAATAGTCACATGTGTTTATTTTATTACCAACAACATCACCTTTATCAAAAATACCAGCATTAGAAGCA
>MU224686.1:897379-908732 GCA_018584345.1 Thuja plicata | reverse complement strand
AGCATCACCGACAAGGCTATCTACAAACAATCTAACAGCAACATCTTCATGCTGAGGATTCACCACACTACATGCCTTATGAAAAGCATTCAGATGTTGTTCTGCAGATATTGAGCCATCACCATTGCATCTTGGAAAGTTCTTTCTAAAACCTTTTGGTAAATCATGACACGCTGCAAGATTCAATGGTCCAATTGCATTTCCCCAAGGAACGGACATAATTGCTAATCATGTATTCTATGACTGAAAGAATTGAAGCTGAGAGGGGAAATGATCTGAATTCTGAGAAATTTTTTTAATATTTCCTTCTTTTTCCTAAAGTTCTCCCCAGCGGAGTCGCCAAAAATTGTTGGTTAACAGTTTGTCCTCCCATTAGATTTGTAATCTCTGACTCTTTTAGCACCCAAGGTGAGAGAACAAAAGGATGTCACCAACAAATGGGTCAGTGTAAGTCTTCTATCACTGCCCTCTGAATTGACAGTTACAGCTCCCTGATTGTGTTTAATCTTCAATGAATTTGTTTCTTTATGATCATCAGATTATCTTCTTATGGGTTTTAACCAAATTGCTTGTAGGCACAAACAATTCAGGCAAGGATAAGGTGGACAATCTATAATCCCCAATGGAATTTTGATCACAGATTATCATGAATTCTATCATCTAACTTAAACCTACCTATTTTAAGAATGCATATCTTACTAATGAGAACATAAGAAGAATCATATATAGACAGAAAATAGAATTGCTTATACTGCAACTACTAATCATGAAATGAAATTCAAGTAGGAATCACAGCTCCATATATAATTGTACTTTCTATTCGGATGCATCTAAATAAAAAGGTGAATAGGAGAAGAATCATACATGACGGGTAAATAGAATTACTTTCATTGCAATCACATACATGAAATAGAATCCATCAGATAATTATAGCTTCATATATAATTGTCCTATCTATTCACATGCAGATGAAAACTACCGGTTCAAAAAACATGAAAACCCAGCAAAGTAAATGGAATCACTTATGCTACCCTTACAAGTTTGCTGACCTTGTATACTGAATTATTTACAGAATTTATAGACTCTACAATACATCAGGCTTCTAAGAGCCAATGACCTTTCCTCTTCCTCGAATACAAAGAGACAGAATGCAAAGAAAAAGAATTTTCAAATCTGAGCACTTGAACAGTCACTATGGAATCTGAAACTCTTCATCTTCAACCAGCATTATCGAGCTGAATCCATTGGGCCACAGAATGGAAACATCAATTTTTTGAACTTGAATTTGAAATTGAACATAAGGTAGAAGATGCCATACTTCATAAAGAGGAAATGTACTTTAGATCATTACAAACTGACCCATATGATCAGATGTGAAAAAGAATTCAAAACTTGCAAGATATAAAATGGTGGGTTTTGGTAGACTAAGTGTGCAACTAGCTGCGGCGCACCTGATTCTGGATTTCCTGCTTGGACCATCTACGAGCACTATTGCAGAAAACTAGAAAAGTGCTTATCCAGCGGAAAATTTGAAAAGTGCTTCTCCAGCAGAAAATTGGAAAAGTGCTTCTCCATTGCGGAAAATGTAGAGGGAGGTGCGAAATCCGCAATATGTGAAAATCCTTCTTTGTGGGAATCGCACCTAGTAGGTGCAATTTTCGCGTAATGGAGAAGCCACTACCTATCTTTCTGCACGTCATTTTTAAGTGCGCAGACTACTTAAATTAAATCACATGCTTTATTTGATCCCTTAAAACAATAACATAATATTCCTTTTTAATAAATCGGGCTCACCTTATTATAACTAAGCTTGCGGAAAATCACCAAAGAGGTGCGAAACCCGCATAGTGTAAAATTCTTCTTTGCGAAAAATCACCCGAGAGGTGTGAAACCCGCACAGTGTAAAATTCTTCTTTGCGGAAAATCACCCGAGAGGTTCGAAACCCGCCATGGAGTAGCCAAAATTGGAAATCCCGCCTGGACATATCTCCGCCATTTCTTAATCATTTGACCTCCCGTTTGTTGCATTGGTTTCGTTTTGTCTTAGAGAACAGAGATATGCATTAAAATAATAGAGATCAAAGTCTTTAGTGAATGTAAAATTATGTACAAGAGGTGTCTTAACTCGGTTCTGTCACATCCTTTAATAATCCTTTATTCTTCGAAAACTTATTTCAACTCTGCAACTCTCTCTGTTTCCTTATTGAAGACTTAGGAACATTGTTAACATCCTAGGATCACCCATGCAAAAGGTAGATCTTCTATATATGAAATAGACTTCTTTTAATGCCCACATCAGTTCTGACACCTCATTATCAAACAAAGAGCCTCTTTCAGGTTCTTTTCAACATCTGAATATCATGACTTGAAAACACCATTCTGCCTAAGAAAGAAACATCTGTTGAAGTTCAGGTCTCTGCCGGGTTAGGATCTACAACCTACCCAAAGCAATTAAACTCTGATAACAACCCACCTGGCTAAAACAAGATGGCAAAGGAAGGGGAACCCGACAAAGACTTCCTGTCTTAGGGAAGACTTAGACCTAGACATCAGACTAACCAGACCAACATGACATGACCATATGACTCCAATATTGCAAAAAAAAAGGGTGACTGAAAGTCAGACAACACTTCTGTTCAACTGGTCTCTATAATTGAGTTAAATACAATTGAACTAACTTTAAATTTTAAAATAGGATCATATCTTAAGTAGAAGACTCTGGATTGATGGTCTTGTTATGTCTGTAACAAGTTATAATAAAACCATCTCTGAATTGTACATAGGACTGGAAGCATTCTTGATTCTTTATCCCAATCATTAATTAGGCATTGGTCTTGTTATTTGTTGACATTGTTGTTTCAACATTATACTTTAAAGCTTGTTAATATTAAACTTATTTCTATATCATTATACTCTTATATGTTTTGATAATTATATTTTGTTGTAATTTCATATATTGTTAATTATTGATCTTTTAAGCAAATTGCATAATTTAGATTAGTTCAAAGTTTTAGATTTGGGCCTACCAGCTTTGGTTTATGTTGGAGATTTACTTCTAGCAGCTAGTTGATTGTATGTTTGTCATTGATGACAACATATAATATACAACAATGTTTTGTATGTACTTATTAGAATGATGATATCAAGCCTTGTGCGGTTATATTCATGTTGTAGACATGTTGTTGATTTTTTGTTCATACACACAGACTCAGATATGAAGTTTCAGTTGTGTTGTACAATTCTGTTTGTGGTAGTTACAGTTTCTAGAGTTTGTCTGTACAGAGCTGACATATTGCATTAGTTCTTGAGTTGTGCCTATCTTTGAGATATGTGTGTGTATATTCAAGATTAGTTATGAGTTAAAGATAGTTATCTAAAGGTGCCAAATATGTTTCAACAAGATTGCAAAGTTAGAGTTAATTTGGTGAGGCCGACTTAGTGAAGCGTTGCATCTATTCAGTTTATATTGCACTCTTGTAATTATGCTTGCATGGTTAGTTAAGCTGATAAGGATGTTATGAATAGTTTTCTAATAGGTCCCATGATCTCATACTTTGAGGAATATACTTATAGTAGCTCATTTGTGGAACGCTATGTGTGAATGATAAGAAAAGAGACAGAAAATGTACATAGCAGAATATCAGTTGTGTTTCATTCATCAAGGATCTATGTGAAGAAGCAGTGAAAGATTACAATACATTGGAACTAATCAAGACAATAGGTCTACTCTACAGTTCATCAATCAGGTATAGTGCATATCTATTTTATAGAAGGTTGTAGCCTTCACCATTAAAGCAGTGAGCTTTTGGACAGTGAGTCCTCACCCCTAACAAGGTTATTTGTAAAAGACTCCTAACAAGGTCTGACCCTTAACCAGGTCACTATACTTATTGCATTGTAAAGAACAACTCCTAATAGGGTTGCAAGATATTCTAATAGGGATTATTATAAACATGTATAGTTCATTGTGGGTGTTAATTCCCACCAAGGTTTTTACCATTTGGTTTCCCCATAACCAAATTGTGGTGTTGTCTATTGTGTTATCTTAATGTGCATTTACTCTATTATATTTTGGAGTTAATAAAATAAAAGAATTAGATTAGATGATAATTGATTCACCCCCCCCCCCCCCCCCGCTCTCAGTTATCCTTTGGGACTATTCTAACAATTGGTATCAGAGCCAAGTGCCTTGAAGAAGAAGCCTAATAGCTTAAGGTAGATCAGATGGCATACTTCAAAAAAGAGATTCCTAAGTTCAATGGAGAGAATTATTTGGATTGGAAGAACAAAATGATAACACATTTACAGTGTGTTGGTTTTGACATCTTTGAGATAGACACACAAGAAGTTGTTATTCCCTCTCTAAAAGACCTCTCAAGAGGTGATGCTACTAGTAAATAGAAGGATACATTCATAGCTAATGCAGTTTCCAAAGAAGCCCTTATAAGTGCACTATCTGATAGTGAATTCTCTAAGATCAAGAAGGTAGATAAAGCATACACAATATGGAAGTGTTTAGAAGACATTTTTGAAGGAGATATCCAAGAAAATAATGCACACAGGAAGACATGGAAAAAGAAATACAACAACCTTGAGATGTTACCTGAAGAGAACATCAGAGCCTACAATTAGAGGATAAATAAAGCAGTTTTTGGAATCAGAAACAATGGTGGAGAAATATCAGAAGAAGACATAATGGACAAGATGATGACTACTTTAATAGTAGACTATGAGAGCAAGATCAATATTCTAGATGAAACCATGCAATTTTCACAAGACTTCAAGAGAGAGACTTTGATCAGTAAAATCTCTACATTTTAGATATCAAGATTGAAAACTGAACCTAAAAGTGAAACAACTTTCAAAGCCTCAGTCCATGGTAAGAACCCTTTACACATCTCTAGCAATAATGAGAAAGAAGAAGTTGATGAAGAACTAGAAGAAATCATTGCCATGATTTCTAAAAGAGAAAAGAAAGGCAAAGGAAAGTATGAAGGACAATTGCCACTCAAATGTTTTTTATGCAACAAAATTAGTCACTTTGCATCCAAGTGTCCTACAAGAGTAAAGAAATTCAGATCTGATTATAAACCTAAATACAGGAAGGAATGCTATCATGTTGAAGAAGGTGTAACTGATGAAGATTTAGGAGAAGATGAAATTGGATTCATTGCCCTTAAAGACATGGAAAAATTGCTTGAGGATATGGACATTAAAGATGAAAAAGAAGCACATGAGTTAGCCCTAATTTCCAAAGCAGACATAAGAACTAATTGGATCATTGATAGTGGATGCTCTTACCACATGACAGGTGATAAAGAAAGATTTGTTCATATAGAACAATACAAAGGTGGTATGGTTAGATTTGAAGATAACACTCCAAAACCTATAATAGGCAGAGGATCTATCACCCTAGATGGGAAGAACAAGACAAATGATGTTCTCTATGTTGATGGATTACATCACAATTTACTAAGTGTTGGACAACTACTTGACAAAGGTTATCATTTGGAATTCAAAGACAACAAATGAATTATTATCAACAAAGAAGGAGACATGATTGCATCAGGATAAAAAACAAAAGGTAATGTTTTTCAGCTCAATTCAGATGTAAGTTGTTTTGTTGCAAAAGTGGATGACAGTTGGTTATGGCACAAGAGACTCTGTCATATCAATTTTGATAATATAGTAAAGATAAGCAATATCAAGGCAGTTAGAGACCTTCCAAGTATTGCAAGACCAGCTGAAACAATATGCAGGGAATGTGTTATTGGAAAGCATGTAAGGAACTCTTTCAGAAGCAAGTAGAAATCAACTGAAAACAAGTTAGATCTGGTGCATATAGATTTATGTGGTCCTACTCAAACAAGATCATACTACGGAGAAAGGTATTTCATTTTTTCTGTTGATGATTTTTCAAGGATGATGTGGGTTGCATTCTTAAACGAGAAGTCTGAAGCCTTTGATAATTTCAAAATATTCAAAGCTAAAGTTGAGAATGAATCTGGATTAAAACTAAAGTGTCTGAGATCAGATAGAGGAGGACAATTCACCTCAGACTAGTTTTATGACTACTATGAAGAACATGGAATTAAAAGACAATTGAGTGCACCCAGAACCCCACAGCAGAATGAGATAGAAGAAAGAAGGAATAGGATCATACTTGATACAACGCGTACTATGATGATTGAAGGAAAAGTTGCACACACCTATTGGAGAGATGCAGTCAAAACAACAGTCTATACTATCAACATAACACAACTAAGACCAAGCATGGATAAGACAACTTATGAGCTTTGGTTTGGTAATGTACCTATAGTAAAATACTTCAGAATATTTGGCAGCAAGTGCTACATCAAGAGAGATGACGGTGTTGGTAAGTTTGATGCTAGAAGTGATGAAGGTATTTTCCTTGGTTACTCTACTAAAAGAAAAGCATACAGATGTTTTAATTTGAGATCAAAGAAGATAATTGAAAGTACTCATGTAAAGATTGATGAGAAGTTCATGGTTCAAGAGAGGTACTATGAATATGCACCTCTGATTGAGGATGAACCTAGGCCTAGCAGTAAAGACACTGTTATTGAAGAAATGTTTGATTGCATTGATGTATCATGTAATGAACCTAAATCAAGCAAAGAAGTATCACAGATTATAGACGAGGATATCACACCAAAAGTTTCAAAGTTCACATCTAGGTATCATTCAAAAGATGATATCATTGGAGATCAAAGCAACAATATTTTGACTAGATCTACAGTAAAAAGTTTAACAGTGGATGAAGACATATGTTTACTTTCACAGATTGAACCTTCAAATGTTGAAGATGCTTGCAAGGATTTTGATTGGCAGAAAGAAATGGAAGAAGAATTAGATCAAATAATAAAAATTGATACATGGGAATTGGTTTCTAGACCTAGTGACAAAAATATGATTGGAACAAAGTGGGTATTTAGGAACAATATGAATGAAGATGGTACAGTGGTCATAAAAAAAGCAAGACTAGTGTGTAAAGGATATGCATAGAGGGAAGGGATAGATTACACTGACACTTTTTCCCCTGTGACCAAATTAGAAGCCATTCAGTTATTTTTGGCCTATGCAACATTCAAAGACTTAAAAGTATATCAAATGGATGTCAAATCAACCTTTCTAAATGGTGACTTGAAGAAAGAAGTCTACATAGAATATCCTGAAGGATTTAATCTATCAGATAAACTAGACATGGTATGCAGATTGAAGAAAGCACTCTATGGACTTAAACAGGCCCCAAGAGCTTGGTATGAGAGACTAGATGGTTAACTTACCAAGATTGGATTTAAGAAAGGAGCAGCAGACTGTGACCTATTCATAAGAGAGACACCTGATGGATTATTACTTGTTGCCATATTTTTCGATGACATTAGCTTTGGAGGTAATGATAAGCTTAGTGCAAAATTTGCAAAAGAAATGCAGAATGAATTTGAAATGAGCATGATTAGTCCTTTAAAATACTTTTTGGGATTAAATGTAAAGCAGACAGATAAATGGATATTTATAAATCAGTCCAAATATGTGAAGGAAATACTGAAGACTTTCAAGATGGAAGACTGTAAGCCAGTATGCACTCCTATGATAACAAGAAGAAAGCTTTCTAATGAAGATGACTCTGTAGCAGTTGACAAGACATTGTATAAGTCTATGATTGGAAAACTTATATATCTTACTCAGTCTAGACCAGACATATCTAATGTAGTTGGCATTGTTGGAAGATTTATAGCTGAACCAAAATAGAATCACCTAATGTCAATAAAAAGAATATTCAGATATCTAAAGGGAACTATAGACTATGGTTTATGGTATCCTAAATCAGAGAATGTACAACTTCATGTATATACAGATGCAGATTGGGTAGGTTGTCTTGATGATAGGAAGAGTAATTCTGGAGGAGTAGTATTTCTTAGAGATAGCTTGGTTTCTTGGGTAAGTAAGAAGAAAAATTGTATCTCTCAGTCGACAACAGAAGCTGAATATGTTGTAGCAGCATTGAATTGTTCAACAATGGTTTGGATCAAGTAGATGGTTAAAGATTTTGGTATATAGGTTGATTATCCTCTTGTTATTCACTGTGATAACACCAGTACTATCAACATGTCCAAGAACCCTATGATGCATGCAAAGACAAAGCACATTGAGATTAAATACCATTTTCTTAGAGAAAAATTTACAGATAATGATGTAAAATTATACTATGTGAGAACCAGAGAACAGTTGGTAGATATTTTCACAAAGCCCTTATCAAAAGATACTTTTGAGTATCTCAAGGAGAAGTTGGGAGTAATTCCCTCTCCTGAGTCTGATTAGATAAAGAAACAAGAACATTAGTCCAAAGTGACTGATGAATGGTTGACTACTCTACTTCTGGAGTAGTACTTGTGCCTAATTTCTTATGGCACCATTTTCCATTGATGTCAAAGGGGGAGTCTATAGTAAGGGGGAGTATATACTCTGGGGGAGTATAAAAATAGACAGAGAAGTTGCAGTAGTTTAGAGGAAACTTTGATGAGGATATTGAGAAGATTGTAAAAAGAAAGAAGACACCATGTGCTGAAGATGTTTTTAATATCATATGTTGCTATCAATGTCAAAGGGGGAGATTGTTGGAGATTTACTTCTGGCAGCTAGTTGATTGTATGTTTGTCATTAATGACAACATATAATATATAACAGTGTTATGTATGTACTTATCAAAATGATGATATCAAGCCTTGTACAGTTATATTCATGTTATAGACATGTTTTTGATGTTTTGTTCATACACGCAGACTCAGTTATGAAGTTTCAGTTGTGTTGTTCAATTCTGTTTGTGGCAGTTATAGTTTTTAGAGTTTGTCTATACAGAGCCAATGTATTGCATTTGTTCTTGAGTTGTGCCTATCTTTGGGATATGCATGTGTATATTAAAGATTAGTTATGAGTTAAAGATAGTTATCTAAAGGTGCCAAACATGTTTCAACAAGATTGCAAAGTTAGAGTTAATTTGGTGAGGCCGACTTAGTAAAATGTCACGTCTATTCAGTTTATATTGCGTGGTTGTAATTATGCTTGCGTGGTTAGTTAATCTGACAAGGATGTTATGAAGAGTTGTCTAACAGGTCCCATGATCTCATACTTTGAGGATGATACTTATAGTAGTTCATTTGTGGAACGCTATGTGTGAATGATAAGAAAAGAGACAGAAAATGTATAGAGAAGAATATCAGTTGTGTTTCATTCATCAAGGATCTATGTGAAGAATTAGTGAAATATTACAATACATTGGAACTAATCAAGATAGCAGGTTTACTCTATAGTTCATCAATCAGATATAGTGCATATCTATTTTACAGAAGGTTGTAGCCTTCACCATTAAAGCAGTGATCTTTTGGACAGTGAGTCCTCACCCCTAATAGGGTTATTTGTAAAAGACTCCTTACAAGGTTTGACCCTTAACCAGGTCACTATACTTATTGCATTGTAAAGAACAACTCCTAACAGGGCTGCAAGATCTTCTAATAGGGATTATTATAAACAAGTATAGTTCATTGTGGGTGTTAATTCCCACCGAGGTTTTTACCATTTGGTTTCCCCATAACTAAATTTTGGTGTTGTCTATTGTGTTATCTAAATGTGCATTTACAATATTATATTTTGGAGTTAATAAAAGAAAAGAATTAAATTAGATGATAACTAATTCACCCCCCTCTCAGTTATCCTTTGGGACTATTCTAACAGTTTATAACCTAAATTGCAGGGATTCAAATCACAATCTGGTTGAATTCAATTAGTTGGTGAAAATAATCAGATATCAGATCCATCATTTTTTAGCCCCAAAAATGGGCGACTCTACTGAGAATTTATTTGTAAAAGACATTTTCAAGATCTCTGGTTATGATTATAAATCATGAAAGTTTGGTAGGAATTTACTGGGAAGTAAGAGCTCATAAAAATTATATATTGCCACACAAAAGTGTGGTGGAAACTCTAAAAATTAGTTTCAGTAAGAATTGAAAGGTGATAACATACATGCGGGGAAGAAGATCTCTGCATAAAGAAACAAAAAATCATAATGAGTTAGATTTCAAGACTCAGCCAAGGAAACTCAAAAATGCAGATGCAGAGATGATACCTATGGGTTTTAAACAATCTCTGGATAGGCAATATGAGAACGAAGATCCTCAGCATAATAGAAGTAGTCAAAGCAGTGATGAAAGTAATAGAAATCCTTTATGTTAAAATGCAAATTAGTGCAATTACCAAAGCGAGGAGGAAGACGATGAGGTGGATATCCGAATACAACAAGCAATCTGAGAATTTGCTGAACTTATCCTAGATAAGAAGAGATTCACAAAGAACTTCAGGAAGTAGCCTATCGATATTCTAGAACATTTTGGACTGCACAAAGATGAAATTATTACTTCTTCAGAAAGTATAAGAGGATCAGAACACGACAGTGAAGGAGAGAGAGATTGGAGAGAAGGAACAAATCAGAATAATAAAGCATTAAAATATACTCCTCCACATAAGAAGGATGCTGAGCATGTTTTAAAAAATACACATGATAACCCATTATTTGATGCTGGAGTAAATTGCAAATCACAGCAGAATAATGATAGAAGTTATTTAAATAATGAAAAAACTCACTGTTTTGAAAAAAAAAACCATTTTCATATGCAAAAAGGATACAAACCCGCACAACCTTATGGAAGCCATGCGCCAAGAGATAATTTGAAGTGTGCACATATTTTTGAAGACCATGCATAGGCCCAAAGTCATCCTCAATAGTTTAAAAAACCCACACATCCCTCCTATTATGTTACACAACAATATGGAGGCTGCACACAAGGCGGAACTATTAGGGTTTTTTCTTGCAGGGCCTTTAAAGATGCTTGAATACTTAAATAACTCTATGACTCCCAATACCTTTTGATACTATGACTCAAGCAAGAGAAAAACACTAATTGATGAGGTATTTTGATAACACTGGGGATACCTATTATCACCTCCTTCTTTTTTGAGATCCATTGACTCAGGCAGGTCTTACCTATGACTAATTACTGACTTGACAGTATCTTTAGAGTGGATTTTATTTATGTGCTAAATGCTCTATTTTTATATGGACATGTATATAAAAATTTAGATAACTATGACTATTCTCAGAAAAATCTTGGCAATCCAAATCAATATCTTAGTGATAGCAGAAAACAACATAATAGGGAATTTCATCCTTCTTTCCTTTTATAATTCTTGTGAATCTAGGAGGAATAACCTATTGATTTACTCTTTAAGAAATCAACAAACTTCAACTGTAATCACATATGAGTACAATTGATTT
>MU224686.1:877665-897329 GCA_018584345.1 Thuja plicata | reverse complement strand
TCATCCTTCTTTCCTTTTATAATTCTTGTGAATCTAGGAGGAATAACCTATTGATTTACTCTTTAAGAAATCAACAAACTTCAACTGTAATCACATATGAGTACAATTGATTTTACATAAATATTCTAAAAGTAATTGGTTTCACATGATATTGAATATTTGGATGATGATAGATTACCAAACCAATTCCTAGACCAGTGCCTATCCTTGGGCTTATGGAATCAATAAATGAAAATCCATAGAAAAAAAAAACAAAATACTATAAGCTTCCTTACAACCTACATGCAACTCGGATAAAATGCCTTACAAACAATCCTGTCACCTCTACAATATTATATCAAATCCTTAAATATTGTTATGCTCCCTGAAACCACTCACAAAACTTAGTTCTTTCCTTGAAAGAAACTTGCAAGCAATTTAATAGCTACCTTGTAACCAATATGCTTAAAAATGCCTTGTAGATTTAAACATAAAATAGCATACACAACAAGTAAAGACACAACAATAAGATAGAGTAAATTTGCACTATATTTTATTCATATGTTTCTACTTTATTACATGAAAAGCTTAAAAAGCTTGAAGACACAGACACAAATCTAGAAAGTCTGATTTTCAATATATTTCATCCTTTCCTCATCTATTACAATTTTGGTCTATATATAGGTCCTTAACCATCTTGGAATCCTTAATATTAGGATGCAAAAAGCTTTAGATGGTTTAAGGAACCTAACCCTAAAAGTATAGAAAAGGCAAAAAAGGAGAATGTAGAAGCGGTGAAGAGACAAAAATAGGGGATGAAATTTGATACTCTTTGTCTTCTTCTGGAATCTGACACCTTTGTCTGACAATATTTAGGATAGCTTCTAATATTTATATCATGATTAAGTGACCAACATTACAGGCTAACTTACACTTATCTTTAGTAATACCTAACCTCCCTGTGCTCAATGGTCAGGTGCCATGTGTTCCCCTTTATCCTTCGTCTAGGATTTCCTCCTCTACCACCACAGGATTCTTTTTCTTGGGCTCGGTCATCAAGTCCCATGCTATCACTTCATCCTTTGTTGGAAAATTAAAGCTCTGTGTACTCTGTAATTGCACCTTCTGTCTTTCCCATCTAACATCTGTGATGCTTTTAACATCCATTAAGAACTTGTTCATGTAGATTTCTGCCTTAAAGGCTTCATCAAAATTTTTATTGAAACCCTCCAAATCTATATCAGATCCTAAAATAAATGCCTCACTACTGGGCATTCTACTATCAAATTCACTTATCTAGGCTTCTAAAGCCTTAACTTGATCATCTTCTCCTTTCAATGGAGGAACAAATCTATTAAACTCTGGAGAAAATAGGTTTAATTTATCCTTTATTTGATTTAGCTTACCTTTAAAGAAAGATAAGGCTATATTAACCTTCTTAATCTCATCCTCCACCTCTATCAAAATTTTAGGCAAATCTAATCTAAGAGGCTGCAAGTAGGCAAGTTTTTTGAATAATTGGACCCTAGGAGACCAATTAACAAAATAAGGGTTTAAAATGGCAATGTACCCTGTCACTTCTGTATGCAAGGTGGGAAGTTTATTGTAAGCATTTAGGATGACATCTATTTTGTCTTTGAGAATATCAATCCTATGCTGAAGAATGCATTTCAATGCATTTAGGGTTATCTCATTTTTATTTTTTCCCTCATCTTCTTTCTCAACTACTTCCTTTGATTATGCTTTCTCCTCTATTTGTAAAGGTTGTTCTGAAGGTACATAAACTACCTTAGGTTTATCCTACAGTTGCTTTGTCATCTCAACAATAACCAGGTTCTATTGGTGTATCTTTATATGGCACAATTCCCTATCTTTGGCTAGGGCATTGGTTTCCTCAATCAAAATTCTACACTTCTCAAACAATTTTTTTGTCTTGTCTTCATTCAAGTGAGCCCAATGAGTCATAATCTAAGAAATCCCCAAATCTCTAGTGTTCTACACAGTCCAGACCATTTGGTTCCCCACCATGTTCTCCTGAATGTTCACTAGTTGAGGATTTTGGTCTTTGGGACATAGGCTCCACATGGTGAAGGCTTGTGATTTTGGACTATATCCAAATACTTTTATCATGTCACCCATTTGAATCTCACTTGCCAATTTTAGGTCTGGCTACTTCCTAATCTGATCAATAATAAATGCTGAGGCTAAATCCCAGCCCTCAGCAAGCAAAATGCCACTGTGCAAAACCATTTTCCTTGCCTCTTCTTGAGAGACATCCTCACTGTCAGGGTCATAGGCTTATAGAGCTAAAAAAGCCTCATTTGTGACTATTTCCTCTCCATCTAACTTCAATTGTGCCCTTATTTTTCTTTCTTATGCCACCTCAAAAAATCCTTAAACTCATCAGTCTTGACAAAATTGTCATCACTTAGAAATTACTGCTGATGTAGTAACCTCTCATCAATGCATGCCTTAAGAGGAAACTCTATATTTTCTCCCTCATCCTATTTTTTCCTCTTCCCCTATCTAATTTTCTTCCTTAGATTATGATCATATAATCTATTTCCAGGAATGAGGGCACTTGCTCTATCTCCTTTCTTCTCTTTCCTAATAGAGGAGGTCTGACTAGGGTCAACTTTTTGCCTCTTTGTAGCAGGATCTTCTACATCATCTGGCTGTGACACTTCAGTTAGGTCAATGATGTGGCCATGTTCTCCTTGTACTTGTGCTACCTCTGCAACATCCTATTGAGGTTGATCAAATTGAGGTGGACGTGCATAATCACCATCACTATCACTCTCATATTTTGATTCTGAATATTCAGGCTCCTTTGCTCCTTTCTTATCTAAAACATTATCCAACTATTCACAGAGTACATAAAAATTATCGAGCATGGCTTTGATCTTGTCAAAATAAGGTAAGTCAAGGTAAAACCCTTCAAATGACAATCCATTTCTCCTTATTTTCTTTTCCAAATTCAGTAACTCCTGAATTATTTCTCTTCTTGTCCTTATCTCATCTTCATCAAGGAGAATTCTTGTACCATCCTCTTCCACACAAAAACCATGCACATTTGTATTGGGGATGGTAGGAGTCAGAAGTTTCCTAGCTCCTACAATGAATCCCTCTGGGTCAATATATCTGTATAATGCTGCCCTCATCTTGCAGCTCTACAACCATGCACTCACCTGATCTATAGCACCCTTACCAATGGTAAAGCTAAATATTTTAAACTGTCTATGAGTTAAGGTCCCCTTCCTATGTGGTGCAAAATCTTCATTGTCTGTCAACAATAGTTTCCAGATAAACTCCATGGAAGCAACTCTAGATAGCACATGATAGGGTAGTACATGAGGTGGATGTGTGCATCCATATACTCTAATCATGGTAAAATTTTCTTCTAAGAAGAAATCTCCCCAGTTGTGATCACCCTCCCACTTGTCCACATACTCACAAGGTCTCAACAACTGCAGCACCTTTACCGGGAGTCTAGTTTTGCTGATACCCATGCTCTGCATTAATGGATATACAATCCAATTTTCAAATCCACAGAATTCATAGTCCTTGGATGTATAATTGCATATCCTAAACCAAAACTCAATAGGATTAGGCCGGTCCTGGAAAATCCTCTGAGTATTCAAGTTGTTCACATTCATAATCCCATAGTTAAAATGCAATAACAAATGCATCAGGATAGAATAGTGGAAGAACCTAGGTTCCTTCTCTTTAGGGTCCTTCATCTTCTTCTGCATAGCTATAAATCCCTCATGCATTTTATCCATAATGTACTATATATAATCATAATTGGTGCTAGAATGCACATCTTGCAGGTCTAGCACCATCATTAGAATTCCAACATTTATCTTCTCTGCTCCTCTATCTATTCCTAACACTCTACATAAAGCATAGGAAATATACTTAATATAGAAATGTAAGTCTTTAAAATAGTAGGGTGTAGTCCCAAGTATAGGAGTAAGATGATTCCTAACCTCCTTAAGCATATGCTTTTGCTATAAGGTCCTAGCCGCACCAGGTTGTAACCTATACCTTTCCTCTTTCCTAGTAAGATTTACCTTGGTATACATGGTACTGTATAAGCCAAAGGCTTGCATAAATGAATTCCAATTCAAAACCAATAGGGCAGTACTATCATTTTTCTTGATTTTCCTAGACAGAGCATCATAATGGATGGCAAGACCTAGAAACAAGTCCACGTCTATATAGACATAAGGGATAATTAACCTAGAAAGGCCACTAGTCCAAGGGTTTGAGACTGGGATAGCATTATCAGAATTATTATAGAAGTAATTATAAAGAGAAAAAAATTTTGATCATGGAGTGTGAGCATCTCTGATCTCACAGTAGTCATCTGTTAGCAAATTTGCATTTGCCCTCTTGTTCTGTGTGGACCCTGGCAATAGCTTTAGGAATTCATTAGAGAAATTCCTCTTCCCTTTTGCATCATCATCTACTTCATCACTTCTTCCACTGGTGGAAGCCACACTAATAGCCTTACTCATCTTTCTCTGTTTCAACCCTTCCATTACCAATATTGAAACAAATCTCCTCTCAGAACTCACTGCTCTCCTCTGTTCACTGCTTAACAATTCAGGAAACTTGATAACCAGAAAATTACTTTGCAACTGATCAATTTCTGCCTTCTGAACACAAAAGACCTAGCACTTCTTTTCTCTACAATTTTGGATGCAAGATAAGTGAAAATGAACCTACAATCAACTCTTTATGGTAACTGTCCCAAGTACATAGCTCATCATTAGAAAAAAATCAAATTTTCTTTCAAGTTAACATGCTGTGGAATTAATTGAAATCCTAGCCGTAGTTCATGAGTGTGATAGGAAATCAAAATCATATATATGTGTCTTCAAAAAAACCCTTATGAAATTTGAATAGGGTGACATGTCTTCATATGATTGGTTCTCCGTCAGACATCTCAGCTACCCTTTTTCATATAGTAATTAATCCTTTGGATTCTCATTGGACGCTAAATCTTCCACATTGTCTTGTTAGAAACTGCCACCTTTTATGATTTTTCATATTCAGTGACCATGTGACTCTGCAGTGTCAACTTCCTTAACCCTCAATTCTCCTAGAGATCAGGCAACCGTGTGATTTTATTTACTTGGCTAACCACAGTTAAGTTCTAGTAATCATGGGACTAAAAGAATCAAAGTTTCTAGATGAAATGCTTAACCCAAAGTTTATTCTGAGACCCCACGACTTAAAGGTTACCTTTACACTTAACTATTATTGCTAAGTTGTTGAGTTTTTATTTCTCTTTAAGAGACCCTGTGACTAAGCTCTGTTGCTCAAGCGCTGATTAAAAATGCTATCTGATATTTCTTTCAGAGACTACGCGACAACCTTTACTTTTTGATTTTAATTCAGAGACTATACGACTAAAGGTTATCTCATTATCACAAGCACTTTTTAATCTCATGTAGATTTTATGGAGACTTAGTCACCACTGTTGATCTTATTACACTTAACATCTGACGGCTGCGCTAAGTCACTGAGTATATTTTAAAAGATTTAAATCATTTGGAGACTACATGAAATATATAACTTTATACCTTTTAGTCTCTTAATCGCCAAATGACCTTTTCCTTTTGGGAGACCACGTGACTAGCCTTCATTCTTCTCATTGTGGAAATGTGTCTCTTTCAACAATTTGTCTCTGAATCACTGATTGAACACTAACTTAGCATCTTAATCCAGTGACAACTCGACTGCCATATACTCTAAACCTTGCGGTTTGTCATGAAGTCTCGATATCTTTTACTTAACCATCATTTTACTTGGAGACTCCGTGACACAAACATTTAACATGTCACTTAACTACATTTTAATATAGAGACCCTGTGACTAAAGCAATCATTAAGTCTCATAACAAATCACTAACTGCTGGAATCTTTGCGTGACACCATGACTTAACTATTTGTTTAGATTTTGACTGCTGATGTGTTTCTGCATTGAGAGACTTTGCGACTGAAGGGTTTCACCAAGTCTCATAACAAACAAGGAATATTTTGTTTCTTCAAGAGACATCCCGACAACAGTTAATCACCAAGTCTCAAAATAAAATGGAATATGCTTCTAGGATCAAGCGACTATGCGACTACCTGAAAAAGGCACATGACTTAAGTTTTTCAAAACAGTAATGCAAAATTAGAAACTCGATTGTCATTTTTGGGCTTTTTGCATTTTGTCTTAGAAGATAGCTTAGGGTTTTGGGTTTTTACACTATTCATATGGATTTTGACCTAAAGACCCAGAATTTTCATAGGGATACTTCAAAAAAAGGGAGAAACATTCTGATTTAGGATAGAAATTAGCATGAGGAAAACAAAACCTTAGGGAAAAGCCACAAAACCTGGAATATAACCAATAGTAACATGGGATAACAACCATGCACAGGCCCAGAGGAAGACCACGCAACTCTATGGAGATACCATTCAGCATGTGCATCCTGATGGTAAACTCACGCAAAATGAGCAAGGAGAGAGTAATCAATTTAATGAGAAGCTTTTTGAAGACCATGCATAGGCAAGAAGCAATGTCCAAACCTATCCCTAGTAGTACTTTGGTTATTCTATGTAGCATCATGAATTCTACACACATGAAGAAATGGGAGGTGATGATTGCATGCATCCTAGAACTTATCCCGCGTAGCAGTATGGGATTCATGTGCAGCAGCGGGAATACTCAACGTAGGGTGAGAGGGGAGATAGAGGTAAGGCCTGACATAATGAAGGTGTTATGCAAGGTGAAAGAAATGATATCCATGCGCATGCCAAAGGAAATAGACAACCCAATGAAAAATCCATGCAACATCAGATTAATCACACGCAACACTATAAAAAACCCACATAGGGTGGTGGTAGAGATTACACACAATCTCAAGAAGATCATACACAAAATTACTATGGTCATCATGCGTAGCAAGATTAAGAATGTACACAAGGTGACAAGCGATACCAGAATCATTCAAGTGCACATCTTAGACATGGAAACCATCGCATGCAAGGAGAATGTTATAATACTTAGAAAATATATGATATGCAGTGTGATAAGAATAGGTATATGAACTTTAATCAAAATGGTGGAAACCCTATATACCAGCATCATGTGCAGAGCCAACATAACATGCCACAAAAATTCCAAATCACGGTCGTCATCAAGTCAATTATTATCACAACAATTCATTTAATCACTAGAACTTGCGAAATGGGGGTCTCCAAACAAATAATCAGGTTAACTTCAGAATTCATGTCGTGAATGAAAGGCACAGATAGTTGGTTCTTACAGATATTGCGTGTTATCTGTATATTATACCTAATGATTTAAAGTCTTCTATCCCTAAGTTTACTGGTGATGGGACATAATTAGCAGAACAACAAGTTATTAACATGAAAAATATTGTAGATGAGTTTGAAATGATATATGAAGATGTTCTTATCAAGTTATTTGTACAGTCTCTTAAGGATAGTGCAGATGAATGGTATAGAAATCTACCTGATGGGTCTATTGATTTTTGGTAAATTTTTGTGAACCAATTTTTGGAAGAATTCAGAGATCATAATGATCCATCTTTTGCTTCTCACGAGTTGACCTCTATAAGGAAAAATCAAAATGAAAGTGTAAAAGAATTAAATAAAAGGTTTAATAGGGTGTTAAATAAGATCCCAAAAGATATTCGGCTTGTTGACTCATTTTTGATAACATTTTACGTGTTAGATTTTGATACAAAGACACATTATGAGATAAGATCTCATAACCCAACAACACTATATCAGGCCTTCAAAATTGCAGTAACCATCGAGAGTAATAGGATAGCTTCCGGAAGAGTGGATAAAAGAAATGACACTAAACTTTTTGACCCTAAAGCTCCGAAACAAATCAAGGAGGTGGAAAAAATGAATGAGTTAATAAGTTTGGTTAAAAATATGAAATCAAACAAAGGCTACTTCTAATCAAATAAAAATGAGAGACCTTTTGGGAAGAGTGATAGGTATAGGTTACATGATATGCCCTATCACACTCAATTGAAAGATGGCAGACCAGTAAAGAAGCCGATGGACACCCCTGACCCATTGAAGATAAATAACCACTTTGTTGATATTGAGTCTTGGTGTAACATTTGCAGATTGCCTCACCCTCAAGAGAAGTGTCTTATAGCACAAAAATTACTACAAGAAGGAGATGGGAAGGGTGAGGAAAGGCCTATGATAAATACCTTGTCATCTAGCCCATTTTGGGTAGAGGATAGTGATGATTCTGAAGAATATTATGTGCTAAATGAAGATTATAGGAAACTGGGGTATCAACATTCTCAACATGTTTTTTCAGATGATGACAAGAGTATCAAAATTAGAGGGATGGCTAAAGAAGAAAGAGAGGCATATACAATAGAAGAATTGGAACAAGCCCGTAGCACATATTACTTAAGAAATCAAACAGTTAATCCAGAGCAAGGGAAATCATCAGGGATATTCAGGGTTGAATACAAGACTAAAAAGAAGAAGAAAGAAAATCCATAGAAGCAGGATGAACCAGTGAAATCCCCAAAGATCATAAAGCATGTTGGTTGTATTTCCTATCCTAGTGTTTTCCCTAAAAATTTTGATGTCTTCATGATTGAGAGTTGCCCAAATGCTGAAAATATGTTTGAAATTACAAAATCCCTGAGAAAATTCCATGTTCTTAGGCCAAAATCTAGAGAAATGGTAAAAAACCCTATGTCTTAAGTTTCATTGTATGTAAAAATGTCAAAAGCCCTAAAAGTGTTAATCAGGTTTATATTTTTGAGTTACCTTTTTGAAAGCTTAAGTCATATAATAAGTCATGTGCCTTTTAAAATTAGTCACCTAGTCTCTTAATACCAAATGAATATTCCATTTTATTATGAGACTCAGTGATTCACCTTAGTCGGGTTGTCTTTGAGAGAAAAGAATATTCTTTTAAAAGTCACGAGATTGAGTGATTTCTTTCAGTCATGAAGTATCGAAGTAATATTTACCTTTTAAATATTTTATGGTGACATGGAGACAAAGGATTTGGTCACGGTGTCGTGAAACAGATCATGGGTTAAGGAAAAGTGTCTGGTGACTTGGGTTTTCCACAGTCACGCAATCTCCAGATCAGATCAGGTTAGTGATGAGTTAGAAAACAATGAGTCGTGAGGTCTCCATATATGAAGTGAGTTAAGTTAAAATATTAGAGACTTAGTGACAACCACAGGATTAAAATGAGATCAATGGTAGTCGTGGAGTCGCTGATAAGACTTGATAAGTGAATATTTATTCAACGACCTAGAGACAAGCAATAAAGATGAAACGCATGTTCAAAATATATAAGATTGAAGCTTCAGTCGCATGGTCTCTAAATGAAAAAAATTTATCTGGTGATAAAGAGACTAAGGTATAAATTCCCCTTTGGTCGCTAGGTCTCTAGATCTTTTAGGTTTCTCATAAAATAATCAATGACTTAGCAGGACCGTTGGATGCTTAAGGAATAAGATCAACGGTAGTCGTGTGATCTCTAGATGAAAAGGCTAAGTCAAATTTTTTATGGCGACTTAGAGATTGAGAAAATAAATGTCAAACTAAACTATAGTTTCCAAGTCTCCAGGAGAAATATTAAAATGAATATTTATTCAGCGATTAAGAGATAAAGGCTTTGGTCACGAGGTCTCTTAATAAACTCTGAGTTAAGAAATTCTTTCAGCGACTTGGATTCCTTCAGTCGCGAGGTCGCTAGAAGTGACCCATAGTTAAAGTAAAATGAAAGAAGCTCATTGTCACCAGGACTCAGAAAGAAACTAAGGTTAAGAGATTTGTTCAGTGATAAGGAGAAAATGCATAGTCATGTAGTCACCAAATAAGAAAAGTGATAGTTAAGGAAAAAAAAGGGTAAAGGTAGTTGCTGACATGACATTGCTGAAATCATCAGCCAATAGGAATGTAGAGAATTAATCATTACATGGGAAAAGTAGCTAAGATCTCTAAAAGAGAACCAGTTATATCAAAAGGTGATTCTGTTTGAATTTTATAAGGATTTTTACTGTGAATGCACTCATTTGAATTTTATTTCCTATCACACTAAGAGGCTACGGCTAGGAATTGGATTAATGACATAGTATGCAAACTTGCAGGTGGAAGTAAATGATTTTCCAATAATGAGCTATGTACCTTGTATAATTTTTCCATAAAAGGATGATATGATTGCTTATTCCAATTTACCTTGCCTTCAAAATTCCAGAGTGAAAGAATTTGCAAGGTTTTCTATGTCTAAAACAGAAGTGTTAATTTAGTGAAGTTGGTTGAATTCAAAGTGATTTTTGCCAGGATTTCAGTGTTTTTGAATTGTCTTCTGTGCATTCCAGAGGAGGAATAGGGTTTCTGAGAATAGATTTGTTTCACTATCGGTGAAAAGAAGTGGAAAGAAGAACAAAACATAATAGAACAGAACTAAGCAAAATGAGTAAAGCAATCAGCATAGCCTCCTCCAGTGGGAGAAATGATGATGTTGATGAAGATGCTAAGGGAAAGAGAAATTTTTTAGATGAGAATATGAAGTTGCTGCTTGGTTCCACTCAAAACAAGAAGGCGAATGCAGATATTCTATCAGATGAGTATGCAGACATAAGAGATGCCAAAACTCTAGGGACCACAGGTTTTTCTCTTTTCAATTACTTTTACAAAAATTGTCATAAATCTATGCCTATTTCAAACCCTTGGACTTGTGGAATGGCTAGGTTGTTAGTCCCCGATGTACTTGTAGATGTAGACATGTTCCTAGGACTAGCACATCACTATGACCCATTAACAAAGATAATTAAAAAGAATGATGGCACTATGTTGTTTGCCTTAAATAGAAATTCTTTCATGCAAGCTTTTGGCCTATACAACACAATGTCCACGGAGATTAACCTCCCTAGGCAAGAGGAAAGGTATAGGCTACAATCTGGAGATATTAGGAGTCAACTGAAGAGGTACATCCTTAGTGAGGTCAGAGACCATATTGCCTCTATACTAGGAACTGCACCTTACTGTTACAAGGATTTAAATTTTTATATCAAGTACATTGCATATGCCCTATATAGAGTGCTGGGAAAGGATGGAGGAGCTGCGAGAATTGGTGCTAGGATTCTCATAATGGTCTTAGACTTACAGGATGTACACTCCAGCACCATCCATGACTACATCCAATATATCATCAATAGGATGCATGAGGGGTTTGTTGCCATTCAAAAGAAGGAGAAGGAGCCTAAATTCTTGCATTATTCAATTCTAATGCATCTATTGTTGCATTTCAATTATAATATTATGGATTTGTCAAATTTGAACCCTCAGTGGTTATATTACAATCAGCCCAACCCTATATAGTTTTGGATTAAAATTTGGAATTTCACGGCCAAAGACTGTGACTTTTGCAGATTTGAGAATTGGGTAGTTTACCCATTGATGAAAAGTTTAGGAGTGAACAAAACTAGGCTCCCAGTGAAGGTGTTACAATTTCTAAGACCCTGTCAGTATGTAGAAAAATGGGAGTGAGACCATAACTGGGGTGAATTCTATTTAGAGAGCAATTTTACAATGATTAGAGTCTATGGATGTTCTCATCCCCCTCATATTTTACCATATCATGTACCAACTAGAATTGCTACAATGGAATTCATTTGGCAGCTTATGTTAACTGATAATGAACACCTTGCACCTCATAGGAAGAGGACATTTACCCCTAGATAATTTGAGATATATGAATTTACAATTGGCATGAAGGCCATTGACTTAGTATGCAACTGGTTGAATGATTATAAGATCGGTGTTTCCTTATACAGGTATATTGATATATAAGGTTTCATTGTAGGAGCTAAGAAACACCTTACTCCCACCATTCCTAATACTTATCTACATGGTGAATGTGTGGAGGAAGATGCTACAAGAAATATTATTGAGGAAGGGGAGGTGAAGGTAAGAAGAGATAAAATCCAAGAACTATTGGATTTGGAGAAACAAGTGAAGAGAAGAGGAGTGGCATTTGGGGGTTTCTTCCCAAATTTTCCTTATTTTGATAGATTTGAAGCTATGTTGAACAATCATCATACCTTATGTGAACAATTGGAGAATAGGTTGGATGTGAAAGGAAAAGGGAAAGAAGAGCCTGAACACTTTGATTCAGAATATGAGGAGGATAGTGATGAAGGATATTCAAATCCAAGCCCACCTCCAATGGATCAGCCACCATAGGGTAGTGAACAACAATGGCAGCAGGTGAATGATCACCATTAATTTAACCAAGGAAATAGAGCTGGAGAGTATAGATGAACTTTCCCTAAAGAGGTAGAAGATTGATCTTGGTCAGTCTTCTCATGCTCAAACTTATGAGAGAAGAGAGAGGAAAAAAGATAGAGTAAGTGCCCTTATTCCTGGTAACAAGGCTTATTATCATAATCTGAGAAAAGAAATAAGAAAAGGGAAAAAATTGCAGAAAGAAGTGGAAGAGGACATAGATTTGCCTCTAAGAACATGTATAGATGAGAGACTGATGCATCAGAAATAGTTTTTAAAAGATGAAAATTTCATAAAAACTGATGAATTCAAGGATTTCCTCAGATGGCTTAAGCAGAAATAGATTAAGGAGCAGTTGAGATTAGCTGGTGAGGAAGCGATGAAAAATGAGGCTCTTTTATCTCTACAAACATATGATTTTGAAATTGAGGATATTACTCCTGAAGAGGCCAGGAAATTAGTTTTGGACAGTGGAATGTTGCTTGCTGAAGGCTAGAATTTAGCCTCAGCATTTATAATAGACCAAATAAGAAAGCAACTGGACCTAAAGAAGACAACTGAGATCCAAATTGGTGATATGATCAAAGGATTTGGATATAGTCCAAATTCCCAAGCATTTTCTATGTAGAGTCTATGTCCTAGAGATGAGAAGCTCCAATTATTGAATGTTCAAGAGAGCATGGTGGGGAACCAAATGGTGTGGTCAGTTTAGAACATAGGTGATTTGGAGATTTCCCAAATAATGACACACTGGGCACATTTGAATGAGGATAAGACAAATCAATTGTTTGAAAGGTGTGAAACCTTAGTAGATGAGGCTAGTGCCTTGGCTAAGGACAGAGAATTATGCCAAATCAAGATTCATGAACAAGATAGGGTAATTGCTAAATTGACCAAACAATTGCTAGAAAAGCTAGAAATTGTATATGTACCCTTAGAGAAGCCTCCACATGCAGAGGAAAAGGTTGAAACAAAGAAAGAAGGAAAAATAGAGGATGTGGCTAAAAATGATAATGAGATTGCCATAAATGCATTGTTGAATATACTTCAGCATAGGATTGATATCTTAAAAGATAAAACTAATATAATCCTAAATGCATACAATAAATTACCTACTTTACATGTTGAGGTGACATGGTACATCTCCATTTTGAATCCCTTTTTCACAACTTGGTCAAGTAGGGTACAACTATTTAAAAAGATGGCTTATTTCTAGCCACATAAGCCAGATTTACCAGAGATTGTGACAGAGGTAGGGGATGAGATTGAGAAAATAAATGTAGCTTTAAATTTTTTCAAAGGAAAGTTGAATCAGATTGAGGCAAAGATCAGCCTCTTGGTATCAAGTTTTAACCGGTTTATTCCTCCAATCAAGGGAGAGGATGATCAGATTAAGGCCTGGAAAAGTGAATTTGATACCATGCTGCCTAATAAAGAGGCATTTATTTCAGATTCAGATTTAGATATGGAAAGCTATAATAGGATTTTAGATGAAGCTTTCAAGGTAGAAACTGACATCAATAAATTTATAGTGGATGTTAAAGGTATAACTGATGTCAGATGGGAGAGGCAAAAGGCATAACTGCAAAGCATTCAGAGCTTTAATTGGCCTATAAAAGATGATGTGGCAGCATGGGACTTGAAGACAAAGCCAAAGAAAAAGAAGGTTGCTGCAGTGGATGTTGATGCCTTGGATTAAGAGTGAAAAAGGGGACACGTGGAACATGATCTATGAGCACAGGAAGGTTAGCAATCATAAAAGAAAAGTGTAGGTTAGCCTGTAATGGTGCTCACTTGGTCTCAATACAAACATTTGATGCTATCCTAAACATAATTAGACAAAGGTGCTGAAGTTCATATAAGGAGAGAAAAGAAGAATGCTGCCACAATTGACTTTTTGAGGAATAAAAGAATGTTTGAGGATCCGACACACAGTTTCTTGGAGAACAAGCAGGTTAGTCATCGTTAAAGAATATCAAAAACTATACTAGGATTACACAAACAAAAGGTGTGGAAGAACACATGAAGACAAGGAGCAGATTAGATTTTATCCATTGCATTTGTCTTTCCACGGCTTAGGTGACTCTTCTTTTTTGTCTTTTCTACAAATTTTAGGGTTAGGTTTTTTAAACCATCCAAAGCTTGTTGCATCCTTATCTTAAGGATTCCAAGATGGTTTAGACCTATAAATAGATCAATTGTAATAGTTTTAAAAGAGATGAAATATAATTGCAAGACAGGCTTCTAGATTTCAGTCTGCGTTTTTGAGCTCTTAGCTTTTATATATATTGAAGCATAAATTTATGAATAAAATACAGTGCAACTTTATTCTATATTTTTGTTGTCTCTTTTCTTATTGTGTGTACTCTTTTATGTTTAATTTGTAAGGAATGTTAAACATATTGGCTATAAGGTAGTTATTTAATTATTTGTAAGTTTCTTCTAAGGGGAGAATTAAATTTTGTGAGTAGTTTCAGAGAGTACATTAGTGATTGAGGATTTGAAACAACATTGTTGGAGTGACAGGGTAATTTGGAAGGCATTTTATCTGAGTTGTATGTAGTTTGTAAGGCATCCTACAATATTCTTATTTGTTTATCTCTGTGGATTTATATCTTTTGACTCTTTAGCCCAAGGATAGGCACTGGTCTAGAAGCTGTTAAGTGATCCATCATCATCCAAATATTCAAAACTATTCAAAATCAATCACATTTACACAAAGAGCATATATTTAATATCAATTGTTCTTACAGAGTTTACAATTTGAGTTTTTTGATTTATTAAAGAGAAAATCAAATAGGTTACTCCTCCAAAATTCATAAGAATTATAAAAGGAAAGAAGGATGAAATTCCTTATCATGTTGTTGTTTGTCATTATCAAGATAATGATTTGGATTGTTAAACTTTTCCTCATAATAATCATTGTTATCTATTTGTCTATATAAGAACAGAGCATTTAGCACATAAGTAAAAATCCACTCTAAAGATACTGTCAGGTCAGTAATCAATCATAAGTAAAACCTGCCTGAGTCAGTGGATCTTAAAAAATAAGGAGGTGATAATAGGTATCCCCAGTGTTATCAAAATACCTCATCAATTAGTTTTTTCTCTTTCTTGAGTCAGAGTTTCAAGGCATTGGGAGTCATAGAGTTAATCAAGTATTCAAGCATTTTAGAGGCCTTGCAAGAAAAAACCCTAACAAATTGGCGACTCCGCTGGGGATCAGAGATTGTAAAACTTTGTTAGTAATTTTTGGAATCTCTAAGGGCTTAAAAGGATAATACAATACCATTTATAGTTGTTACAATCATTTTGAAAAGTATTCATTCATTTATCCCTAACTGTTGTTGAGTGGAAACTCTAAAGCTAAATCTCTGAGATCAGTGAAAAGTTAAGAAATTATCTTTCATAATGAATAGTAGATCAAAAGCAAGAAGGAATCCTGAAGTTCCATTAGATGTTGGATTCGCTTCAACTTCAAGAATGGAAATGTCTTGGAGAAAGAAAAGAAACCAAGAAAATATAGATGAGACTCCTCCAAGAGGAAAAGAAAGTAATACTAGGAGAAAGGTAGGTAGAAACCAATCCATTCATGATGGAAATCGTTAGAATTAATATTTCCTTGGTTGTTATATTTACTAGGATAAACCAAGGTATCCTGTATATTATTCTTGTAACTTAGATATTCCTCCTTACGAGGAATCCTACACTTGTCTCACACACTTATGATATGTGGCATCCATAGAAATGGGAGTTACAATGTATCTCCCTCCTCACCTCTTTATTAAAGAGATGGCTCTCCTTCTCTCTACAAATCACACTAGACACAATTTTTCCTCTTCTTCTTGGATATCATTGTAAGAGCATAGCTCTCTCTCTCTCTCTCTCTTTTCTAGGCATTTTTTTCCCATTCATAATATTATCACGGGGTTTTTTTAACGCTTTTCACCCTTCAAAATCTTGTCTCCTTTCCTTTTTGTTTTGGTTTATGCACTTGGTTTTGTGTTATTCGTGGTAACACTTCTTAAACCTAACTCTATGATTAAACAATTTCCTTGCTCTTCATTTCATTATTTTTTCTAACATGGTATCAGAGGAGGTTGGTTTAATCATTTTGTGAGCGTGTAGGTAAAAGAGCTACCATATCTTGGTGCACTCCAATATCAGAGACTCTTGAGAGAGTTTATTGCTAACTTATATTTTTTGAGAAAAAAAATCAAAATTATTTTTTTCTCTATTCTAAAAGTTATCCTCAAATCTCCTTTCTCTATTTATCCTTAGTAATGATTAATTATTTTAAAAATCTAAATTATATATTGCTTTCATTTGGTATCTTTATTCACATTTCAATTATTTTAATAAAAGGGATCTTTAATATAATATTGAAAAGTAAATTTGAAATATTTCCTTTTGCATGACTTATTCTCTTTTTAGCAGTTTCCATTTTTTTCTCATCATTAATTATTTACATGCAATCTCTTCTCTCTCCATTTGTTATTCATTGCATGCATTTCTTTTCTTTTGATCTGTTCTCTGATATTATTCTCTACATTTCAATTTTTAGGTTTTTTAATTCATTCATGCATTTGATCTTAAATTTTGTATCTATCTCATTTTCTTTGAAATTTAATGCATAGTACTCTATTTTGCAACTTGTTTTCTGTGATTCTTTACAACATCTAATTTCTTTTTTGAGGCATCTGTGCCAAGAAGATCTCTCACTTGTTCATTGTATATCTCTATCATTTTGTGGTATCATTTGAAGGAAAAGGTTGTTTAAGTTATCTGTCGACCGACAGAGAGTTATCAAAGTCAGATAGCTTCTGTTCTTTATCTTTTTCATCTGCTTTTGCTCATCCAACACCACCACCGTAGCGCATGTTCTCTATCTTTCTCATCCACTTATTGTTGTTTACCCATACCTCCACCATAGCGTGACCCACCACTGTAGGTCAGGTCCATATACCAGTGTTCATCATATCTTTCTCATTCACCACCGTAGTATTTCTGATGGCCTGTGGATTGGATCCCAAACTTATATTGTATTAAGAGTGTTTGTTGCTCTGCTTGCACCTTCATCATAGTTGACTTGGCATGGGTTTTTCTAAGAGGTAATAAATGGGTGTTATACTTTCATGAATCAAGAATCGGGTCCAACCTTATTTTCTAACTATTCAATCATGATGGGTTTCTAAGGCAATCTTCCAGCATATATTCCTTCCATAGCCACACACTCTAGCCACCAGCCATGGTCTCCACCACCATTCCCATGCTAAGTTCTATCTTTCCGTGCTAAGGTCTATCACGACCACCACCACCACCGTCATCCTCTTCTCCTCCACGGGTTTATGTGAGGGCTTTATCCTCCAAACCTGTGTTGAGTTTTTAATTTCTTGTACGCATTTCAGTTTTTAAATAGATTTAGATTTAGTTTTGTTTAACTTTAACTTAGTTTTTAGTTGTCAATTCATCTTTTTTTAGATTTAGTTTTATATTATAATCTTTAATTAGATTTAGTTAATCTTTAGTTTTTTTAAAATAGATTTAGTTTAATCTTGTAATTTTTTTTAGATTTAGCTTTAAATCTTATAGTTTTTTTAATAGATTCAGTTTCAATAGTTTTAATTTAAATATTATAGTTTAATCATTTTATTCGTTCTTTTCATTTATGGTTTCAGTTTAGTTTTTTAGATTTTTATTCTATTCTCACCTTTTTAATTAGTTAAATTAGCCTTTATTCCTTAAAGTTGTAAGATTAATGTTATCTGCTTATCTATAAAAGATTAACGTTATCTTTTAACTCATCTCCTGTTCTCTAACTTGTCTATTTTTTGCAGGGTTGTGTTGTCTTTTAGTATTTTTTTTTCTTTCTTTCTCCTTGCATGCAAGAGATTCTTGTCGTTATCTGTTAATCTATAACAGCTTAATCGAGATCTTTTTGCTCTTAAGTTTTCTTAGTTTCTGGTTTTCCTCTAGTTGTTGGCTTTCCTTGCATGCCTCCTTGGTGTAAGATTTTACAGCTTTCTGTTGTTGCATGCAAGTGCATTTATCTAGATCTGTGTTTCTTTTCTTAGTTCTATTTGGTTCTTCTTTCTTTTATCTCTTTTTTAACTATGACCACCTTGATGCCAGAAATAAATTTAACTAGCACAAATTATCATGCATGGAAAATGTACATGACTTTCATCTTTAGATTCAGACATATTTTAGACATTGCTACTAATGCCGTTCCAAACCAGCAGCCACTGCTCCTCAAGCTGACCAAACTAATTGGCAGACTGAAAATGAGGAAGCACTTGGTTTAATCAGGATCTCCTTAAGTCCCAAATTGTATGTCTTAATTTCTACTTGTACAGAAGCCCATCATGCTTGGGACATCCTACAAAATACCTATGATAGTGTAGATGAGACTCAAAAAATTCAACTTCAAGACCAACTTGAAGACCTCAGGTATACCGACTTTAACTCTGTTGATGATTTCTTGCTGAAGTTTGATCCCATTAAAGTTTTACTTATTTGTTTGCAAGTTCCTCTTTCTCATTTAAGAATCATCCACATAATTATTCATAAATGTTTTCCTAGACAGTTTCAAAAATTTATTACAAACATTTACTCTCAGTTAGCTATTCCTAGTCTTGCATCTCAACTCACTTATGTCATCTTTCAAAATATGTTATGTCAAGAGGAAGAAAAATTGATTCAATTTGGTATAATTAATACTCATGAACATGCTTATGTCTCTAAAAGTCAAAATAACCAAAATCATCAAAGATCTAGCAATACTAACAATTCGAATAATAACTCAGGCCAAATATTTAATGATTATTACAATTCTAGGCCTTCAAATAACTATCATAATAATAATCATTCAAATAGACCACATTGCACCTATTGCGGTAAAGATGGTCACTTAATACATAACTATTTTAAGAAACAAAAAGATGATCAACATTATTCTCAGAGTTACTCAAATTAAAAATCTAATGGAAATCAATCTCATTTTGCTTTTACTGTCTATTTTAATGCTTCTAAACCAATTGAATGGATTATTGATAGTGGTGCATCTCAACATGTTACTTCTCATAAGGAATTCTTTGATTCTTTGAAACCTGATTCTATGAATATTCCTGTTTCTTTAGCTGATAACTATTGTTGTCCAGTTGAAGGAACTGGTAATGTTTCTGTTCCAAATGATAAATTACATAATGTACTTTATGTTCCTGATTTGAAAGCTAACATTATTTTTGTTCCACAATTATGTCAATATTATAAGGTTGAGTTTCATAAAAATATTTGCCATATCATTGATCCCAATACTGATCAGATAGTTGCTAATGCTAAATTGGATGATGATAATCTCTTTAAATTTTATCA
>MU224686.1:859470-874616 GCA_018584345.1 Thuja plicata | reverse complement strand
CTCTCTCTCTCTCTCTCTCTCTCTCTCTCTCTCTCTCTCTCTCTCTCTCTCTCTCTCTCTCTTTTCTAGGCATTTTTTTCCCATTCATAATATTATCACGGGGGATTTTTTACGCTTTTCCCCCTTCAAAATCTTTTCTCCTTGCCTTTTTTTTTTGGTGTATGCACTTGGTTTTGTGTTATTAATGGTAACACTTCTTAAACCTAACTCTATGATTAAACAATTTCCTTGCTCTTCATTTCATTATTTTTTCTAACAGAAATACTTAAGAATATGAAGAAGCTACAAAGAAATTATTAGAAACATCTATAGCTACTTCCACTTCTAGTGAGAGGGAATGAACAAATAAAGTCAGTTAAGAATCTTAGGAAGGTCCCTCTGATGAGCTTGCTAAAGAAGAGGCACTCATCCTGAAACATCTTGCCCTTATTCAACAGATGAAAAGGGAAAAGGAGCTTAGAAAAAAGAAAAAAACATGAAAAGAAAGATGTTGACAAATTCAAATGAAGATCTTTAAGATATCAAACTACAAGGAATATAGAGAGGTCTCAAAAGGACCAAGAAATACCACTTACTCATAGAGATTGTAGTTCATAGAAGGATGATACAAGAGGTAAACAAAAAATGACTGAAAGCAAAAGTGAAGAACCTAAAGTTCACAAGGTCCTAATAGAGAAAATGTCTAAGTTGGATATTGATATTGAGAAATTAAGAATTGAAAAGGAGACTATGGAGAAAATGTTAGAAAATGCACAAATGGAAGCTACAACAATTGAAATGAAGAAGAAGATAGATTTTTTTCAGTCTTCTAAGTATTCTCATGCTGGAACAGAAAGTGCAACAAATTCTAAAGCAAAAGACACTACCTTTAAGGACAATGATAATTTTCAAAGAAAACCATTACATAATAAAAGGTACAAGTAGTTTAACTTCATTGGTATCCCTGGATACCCCAATACATTTCCAAAAGATGTGGGTGATATAGGAGAAAAGCTCCCAAAGTAAGCAGGTAATAATGTTATTTCTTGTGAAACACATTTAAAAAAATTCATTGATTTTGTTGATGACTTAAATATCACTCATGAGGATGTGTTAATGAAAATTTTTGTTCAGTCTCTAGTAGAGGATGCTAGAGAATGGTTTAGGAGCCTTTCTAACGGTTCTGTTGCTTCCATGGATGAGTTGATTGAATTGTTTAAAGATCAGTATGGTGACAAGACAAACAAGGGATTCTTGTTGAATGAATTCAATAACATCAAAAAGAATTACAATGAAGAGGTCACTGAGTTTAATACCAGATTTCAAAGAGAAATGCACAAATTGTTTTAGAAAGTAAGGCTGGATGAAGAGGTATGTCTAGAAACTTATTTAAATGCCTTTAATTCTAAAATGGGGTATTCTCTTAGGGATAAAAACCCTAGAACTCTTATTGATGCTTATATAATGGCAGTAAATACTGAAATGAACAAAAGGGTATCTGTTAAATTAAATAGAAGAGATGATTCAAGGTTTAGTAGGAGTAACCAAAAAGAACTAGAGTATAAAGAATTTAGGGCTCCTCAGAACAATAGGACTTCTTATAATAACAATTATAATCAACAAAATAGAATGCAAAACCATCCTTATGGAACTCAGTTCAAGGATGGAAAGCCTATTGTTCCACTCAGAAAAGAGAAACTAGATAATAGAACTCCAGATCCTCTACAAAAAAATGTTGTCCACTTACGCAATGATGATTTTTGGTGTGAGGCTTGTGATGCCCCACACAACCCTGATTTTTGTATTGTTTCCTTCAATTTGAAAACAAATGAAGAACAAAGAAATAATGAAGGTGAATAATGTGATCACAATATGACAAATACTTATTCATGTCATGATATAGATTCGGATAGTGAAATTGAAAATCATGATTCTTATAGTTCACAAAGAAGTGTAGAAAAACATCATCAACAGATTTTATCAGATAGTGAAGCAGAGGAAACTGATGACCATATAGGATGCTATGCTCAAAAAATTTAGGATCTTCCACTTATTAGAAAAGATTCAGATGAAGAGAAAGCTAGGATTACTGCAAATTTAGTGAACAAGGCTAGAAGCAACTACCATTTGAGAAATAGAGTAGTTGGTGGTACTAGTAGTCAGCCATCTGGTGTCTTTATAAAAGAAAAAAATATAGACACCAAATATGTACAGAAGAAGGAAGGACCTAAGGAAAATGCAAATAATCCTAAGGTCAAAATTATAACAAAAGCCTTAGAACCAAATGTTGTACAAGAAGGAGAATCAGAAAAATAAGAAACAGGTAATTTTGCTCTTAAGATAAAAAGTTAAAAGTTAAAAGAACCAACTCTGAATGTGCATTTTGAGGAAAATAACATTACTGTTGAAAAATCAAAATCCTCAAATGTGAAATATACTCCAGTAGATATGGGTCACTATTTATCTCAAATGATTGTGAAGGTGCCATTTCTAGAAATGATGAGAATTAAGAACACAAGGAAAAGGTGTTGTCATTATTAAACAGTGTGCCCATAATGAAAGTCCAAAATTCAGAGAATGTTGACAAGAAACCAATTTACAAAGGGAAAGAAGTTGAAGTATTAACCTCTGAGATTCCTCAATTTTTCTTAAATACAACTTCTTCCCCAAAATTTGTTGACCCATTTTTCCTTTCACGGATAATTAATGGAAGGATGCTAAAAAATTGTATGATTGATTTAGGAGCATCTAATACTGTTATGCCAGTGGAAATTATGAGGTCTATGGGATTACAGGTTAACACTCCTAATGGGAGATGTCAAGCAATGGATTCTAGAGAAGTCCCTGTGATTGGTACCATTGAGGCTATGCCTTATAAATTAGCTATATGTCCTGATGTGGTAATGACTATGAATGTTATTGTTGTTGATATACCACCCCATTATGGGATGCTGCTATCAAGAAAGTGGAGTGCTTCAATGGCAGATAGTATACAAAGTGAATTATCATATGCTACTTTCAACATTGCTGGAGATAATGTTAAAGTGTCAAGGGAGGAAATGATAGAAAGATTTGAAGACATTAACATTAATTGTTGCATTGATATGGATATGGAAAATATTAGGGTACAGAGGAGTGAACTTTATTATCAGAATGAAAATATTGATCCTCTGGTCAAAGAGTTAAGTGTACAAAGTGATGGATTGTGGAAAATGTATTTTGATGGAGCTTGCTCTAGATAAGGGTCAGGAGCTGGCGTATTACTGATATCTCCATCAGGTACAACTTTTAAATATTCCTTTTTATTAGCCTTCCAATGTACAAATAATACTGTAGAATATGAGGCTTTGTTTTTAGGGCTAGAAATTGCCATCAAACATAGAATTAAATGTTTAAAGGTTTATGGTGACTCTGAATTGGTGGTAGCCCAAATTAGATCCAAATATGCAATAAATAATGATAGGTTAAAAATGTATAAGTATGCTATTTGGGATCAAATTGAAATGTTTGATGCCTTTGATATAAGCTGGATAGAAAGGTCAAAGAATATAATGGCAGATTTCTTGGCAAATGTTGCTCTAAAAATTGATGATTTGACCTTGCATGGGGTGTCAATACTAGAAATCAAGACAAGACCAGTTGTTCTAGATAACATATACAACTGGCAAGTTTTTCAGGATGACCAAGATATTTTGAGGTTCATGCAATGTCTAGACCATTATGAGAACTAGAGCATAGATTATAGTACTTTGCTAGAAAGTGATGATGGAAAAGACTATATTTTGGGGAATGAGGTTGTCCAACTAAGTTCTAATTAGATTCCTAGGGGTTTGGTTGAGCTTTAAGCATTGTTTAGTAGCCAAAATGATCACTCAACAAAGATAAGCAATGCTAAGATTTAGAATCAGATGCCAGTCCTCGAGTTGTCTATATTGGAAAAAATTTAGAGTCTCATGTAAGGAAAAATTTGATTAAACTATTAAGGAAACATAAACATGTCTTTTCTTGGTCATATGAGGATTTGAAAGCCTATAGAGAGGACCTTTTCCAACATGAACTCCCACTAAAATCAGATGTGAAACCATTAGGAAAAACAGAGGCCTATTAACCTCTTGTTGGCTCCTAAGATGCAACACAAATTGATAAAGTTAAAAGATGCTGGGATGATCCAGCCAATCAGACACTCAACTTGGGTACCAAATCTGGTACCGGTCAGAAAGAAGAATGGAGATATCAGATTATGTGTGGATTTCAAAAATTTGAATATTGCCTCACTCAAGGATAATTATTCCTTACCTAACATGGAGGCAATGTTACATAGGGTAACTGGTTGTGAGCTACTGTCAATGATGGATGGTTTCTCTGGCTACAACCAAGTTTTGGTGAAAGAATTTGAGCAATACAAGACTGCAGTTACCACTCCCTAGGGAGCCTATGTTTATGTCAGGATGCCATTTGGATTGATAAATGCAGGAGTGACTTTTCAAAGGGCCATGGATGTTTCTTTTAAGGAATTTATTGATTTATTCATGGTCATTTATCAAGATGATTTGACTACATATTATAAAAAAGTTGAGGACCACTGTGAACACCTACGTAAAATTTTCAATAAAGCTCTAGAATATGGTGTTTCATTAAATCCTAAAAAATGTCATTTTGCAGTACAAGAAGGAAAGTTGCTGGGACACATAGTGTCTAAGGATGGAGTGACAATAGACCCTGAGAGAATAGAAGCAATCCAGATGGTCATTGCTCTAAAAAAATTAAAAGGAGTTCAATCTTTCTTAGGAAAGATTAATCTTATTAGGAGGTTTATAGCAAACTTTGTAGAGATTGTCAAACCTATTATAAATTTGCTAAAGAAAGATGCAAAATTTTATTGGAATGAAGAATCTCAAATGGCATTTGAGAAAATAAAGAAGGCAGTGCAAGAGGCTCCTATTCTAAAATCTCCAGATTATAGTAAGCCCTTTTCTCTGTTTTCATTTGCATCTTATCATACAATTGCTGTTGTTTTAATACAAAAAGATGAACAAGGATTTGAACATCCAATAGATTTTTATAGTAAGTCTCTCTAGGCTACAATACTTAATTATGAGATGATGGAGAAGCAGGATTATGCTTTAGTTAAAGCTGTAAAATATTTTAGGCCATATCTGGTCTATGCCAAGGTGCAAGCATATGTTCCTCATTCAGCAGTGAAAGATATTATTACATAGTCAGAAGTTACTAGTAAGAGATGTAAGTGGATAAATAGAATACAATAATTCAATCTTGAAATGCATATTACAAAGTTACAGAGTTAATAAGAGGCCAAGGTTTGGAAAAACTCATGACAGAGGAAAACTTGGATTTGGTGCAAGTAAATAATATAGAGACACATGATCAAACTGTTACAAGTATAGAAAGACAGTCATTTTATGCTGATATTGTGTACTTCCTAAAAAATACCAAGTGTCATAGTGTTATGAATGATAATCAAAAGAGAAGTCTTAGATTGCAAGCCCAAAAATACACCTTAATCAAAGGAGATTTGTATTGGAAAGATAGAAATGGTGTATTTTTGTCATGTCTAGATAAAAGTCAATCTGAGAAAGTTTTAAGTGAAATACATGTAGGGAAGTGTGGAGGTCATTTTTCTACCAAGACTGCTGCCCATAATATTTTAAGGGCTGGGTACTATTGGCCCAGTTTATTCAGAGATACATTTGCATATGTCAAAAAGTGTGAGCCTTGTCAAAGGTTCTCAAATAAGCTCAAATTTTTAGGAGCCCTATTGTTAAACCCAGTAAGTACTGAAGCCTCTTTTACTATGTGGGGAATTGATTTCATTGGTGAATTTCAAGAGAAATCTAGTGGAGGACACAGTTGGATACTTGTAGCCATAGATTATTTTACCAAATGGATTGAAGCCATTCCTACAAAAAAGGCAACAAGTAAGGTAGTCACTAAATTTCTAATGGAAAATATTATGACCAGATTTGGTGTACCTTCAAAATTGATAATGGATAATGCCATGTGTTTTAGATCAGAAGAAATAATAGATTTCTATGAGAAATATGGGATTACAATATCATAATCATCTCCATATCATCCATAGGCAAATGGACAGGCTAAATCTAGTAATAAAAGTATTTTGAAGATATTAAAAAGGATCATTGAAAAGAATAAAAGAGCATGGCATACTAAATTGAAGCTGGCACTCTGGGCTGACAAAATAATAGTTAAGAGAGAAACATACAAGTCTCCATTTAAGTTGGTATATGGTTTACAATCAAGAATGTCTATCAATAATTTGTTACCAGTATACCAATTCATGCAAGGAGAATAGTTAGATGTTTCTGGCACTATACAAAATAGAATGATCCAGTTGGCAGAGTTGGATGAAACAAGAAGAAATAGCCAGAAAGAAAACATTAAGTTACAGCAGAAAATGAAATACTTGTTTGACAAAATGGCTCCTGAAATAAAATTCCAACTGGATGACCTAGTTCTTCAGTGGAATGTAAGAGCAGAAGATAAAGGAAAACACAAAAAAATTGAGAATTTATGGCTTGCACCTTTTCTTATCTCACAAAGCTATGGAAAGGATTCCTATCTATTGAATAATATGAATGGAGAAGACTTTGAGTTGCCTGTGCATGGGCAATTTTTTAATCCCTTTTTCAATTAAGGATCAAAGTTCATGCACAAGTAAGTATGTATCATGTTGTAAATATTTTCCTTTAGTTGTGTGTTTCCCTTCTGTAATAGGTTAGTTGGCATTGCTCTCATTTTTTGATGTGGTTTGCAACCAAAAATTCTGAGATTCTTTGTCATAAACTATATTTAGCCATCCTCAAATAGAGACACTATTGGTTGTATTTCCAGTCCTAGTATTTTCCCTAAAAAATTTGATGTCCTCATGATTGAGAGTTTCCCAAATGCTGAAAATATATCTGAGATTACAAAATCCCTGAGAAAATTCCATGTTCTTAGGCGAAAATCTGGAGAAATGGTAAAAAAACCTATGTCTTAAGTTTCATTGTATGCAAAAATGTCAAAAGCCCTAAAAGTGTTAATCAGGTTTATATTTTTGAGTTACCTTTTTGAAAGCTTAAGTCATATAATAAGTCATGTGCCTTTTAAGATTAGTCACCTAGTCTCTTAATACCAAATGAATATTCCATTTTATTATGAGACTCAGTGATTCACCTTAGTCGGGTTGTCTCTGAGAGAAAAGAATATTCTTTTAAAAGTCACGAGACTTAGCGATTTATTTCAATCGCGACCTCTCCAAGTAATATTTACCTTTTAAATATTTTATGGTGACATGGAGACAAAGGCTTTGGTCATGGTGTCATGGAACAGATCATGGGTTAAGGCAAAGTGTCTGGCGACTTGGATTTTCCATAGTCTCGCAGTCTCTAGAACAGATCAGGTTAGTGATGAGTTAGAAAATAATGAGTCGCGAGGTCTCCAGATATGAAGTGAGTTAAGTTAAAAGATCAGAGACTTAGCGAAAACCACAGGATTAAAATGAGATCAATGGTAGTCATGGAATCACTGATAAGATTTGATAAGTGAATATTTATTCAGTGACCTAGAGACAAGCAATAAAGATGAGACACATGTTCAAAATATATAAGATTGAAGCTTCAGTCACGTGGTCTCCAAATGAAAAAATTCTATCTGATCATAAAGAGACTAAGTTATAAATTCCCCTTTGGTTGCTAGGTCTCCATATCTTAAATAGGTTTCTCATAAAATAATCAGCGACTTGGTGGGACCATTGGATGCTTAAGGAATAAGATCAACGGTAGTCGCATGATCTCCAGATGAAAAGGCTAAGTCAAATTTTTTATGGTGACTTAGAGATTGAGAAAATAAATGTCATATTAAACTATAGTCACCAAGTCTCTAGGAGAAATATTAAAATGAATATTTATTCAGCGATTAAGAGACAAAGGCTTTGGTCGCGAGGTCTCTTAATAAACTCTGAGTTAAGAAATTTTTTCAGCGACTTGGATTCCTTCAGTCGCGAGGACACTAGAAGTGACCCATAGTTAAAGTAAAATGAAAGAAGCTCATTGTCCCCGGGTCTTTGAAAGAAACTAAGGTTAATAGATTTGTTCAGTGATAAGGAGACAATGCATAGTCGCGTAGTCTCCAAATAAGAAAAGTGACAGTTAAGGTGAAAAAAGGGTAAAGGTAGTTGCTGACATGACATTGCTGAAATCATTGGCCAATAGGAATGTAGAGAATTAATGATTATGTAGGAAAAGTAGCTGAGATGTCTAAAAGAGAACCAGTTATATCAAAAGGTGATTCTGTTTGAATTTTATAAGGATTTTTACTGTGAATGCACTCATTTAAATTTGATTTCCTATCACACTTAGAGGCTACGACTAGGAATTGGATTAATGACACAGTATGCAAAATTGAAGGCAGAAGTAATAGATTTTCCAATAATGAGTTGTGTACCTTGTATAATTTTTCCATAAAAGGATGATATCATTGCTTATTCTTATTTACCTTGCCTTCAGAATTCCAGAGCGAAAGAATTTTCTAGGTTTTCTGTGTCGAAAAGAGAAGTGTTAATTTAGTGAAGTTGGTTGAATTCAAAGTGATTTTTTCTAGGATTTACATGTTTTTGAATTGTCTTCTGTGTGTTCCAAAGGAGGAATAGGGTTTCTCAGAATAGATTTGTTTCTATATCGGTGAAAAGAAGTGGAAAGTAGAATAAAATTGAACTGAACTAAACTGAACAAAATGAGTAAAGCAATTAGCATAGCCTCCTCCAATGGGAGAAATGATGATGTTGATGAAGATGCTAAGGGAAAGAGAAACTTTTTTGATGAGAATCTGAAGTTGCTACCTGGTTCCACTCAAAACAAGAAGGTGAATGCAAATATTCTATCAGATGAGTATGCAAACATAAGAGATGTCAAAACTCCAGGGACCACATGTTTTTCTCTTTTCAATTACTTTTACAAAAAATATGATAAAGCTATGCCTATTTCAAACCCTTGGACTTGTGGATTGGCTAGGTTGTTAGTCCCTAATGTATTTGTAGATGTAGACCTGTTCCTAGGAATAACACATCACTATGACCCATTAACAAAGACAATTAAAAAGAATGATGGCACTGTGTTGTTAGCCTTAAATAGAAATTCTTTCATGCAAGCTTTTGGCCTATATAGCACAATGTCCACTGAGATTAACCTCCCTAGGCAAGAGGAAAGGTATAGGCTATAATTTGGAGTTGTTAGGACTCAATTGAAGAGGCACTTCTCTAGTGAGGTCAGAGACCATATTGCCCCTATACCAGGAACTGTGCCTTACTGTTACAAGGATTTAAATTTGTATATCAAGTACATTACATATGCCCTATAAAGAGTGTTGGGCAAGGATGGTGGAGCTGCAAGAATTGGTGCTGGGATTCTCATGATGGTCTTAGACTTACAGGATGTACACTCCAAGACCAACTATGTCTACATCTAATATATTATCAACATGATGCATGAGGGGTTTGTTGCCATTCAAAAGAAGGAGAAGGAGCCTAAATTCCCACATTATTCAATCCTAATGCATCCATTGTTGCATTTCAATTATAATATTATGGATTTGTCAAATTTGAACCCTCAGCGGTTATATTACAATCAGCCCAACCCTATATAGTTTTGGATTAAAATTTGGAATTTCACTGCCAAAGAATGTGACTTTTGTGGATTTGAGAATTGGGTAGTTTACCCATTGATGCAAAGATTAGGAGTGAACAAAACTAGGCTCCTAGTGAAGGTGTTACAACTGCGAAGACCCTGTCAATATGTAGACAAATAGGAGGGAGACCATAACTGGGGTGACTTCTATTTGGAGAGAAATTTTAAAATGATTAGAGTCTATGGATGTTCTCATCCCCCTCATATTTTAAAATATTATGTACCAACTAGAATTTCTGCAATGGAATTCATTTGCCAGCTTATGTTAACTGATAATGAACACCTTGCACCTCATAGGAAGGGGACATTTGCCCCTAGACAATTCAAGATATATCAATTTACAATTGGCATGAAGGCCATTGACTTAGTATGCAACTGGCTGAATGATTACAAGATGGGTGTTGCCTTATACAGGTATATTGATACAGAAGGTTTCATTGTAGGAGCTAAGAAAATCCTTACTCCCACCATTCCTAATACTTGTCTACATGGTGAATGTGTGGAGGAGATGCTACAAGAAATATTATTGATGAAGGGGAGGTGAAGCTAAGAAAAGATGAAATCCAAGAACTATTGGATTTGGAAAAACAAGTGAAGAGAAGAGGAGTGGCATTTGGGGGTTTCTTCCCTAATTTTCCTTATTTTGATAGAATTGAGGCTATGTTGAACAATCATCATACCTTATGTGAACAATTGGAGAATCACCTAGATTTGAAAGGAAAAGGAAAAGAAGATCCTGAACACTCTAATTTAGAATATGAGGAGGATAGTGATGAAGGATATTCAAATCCAAGCCCACCTCCAATGGATCACCCACCATAGGGTAGTGAACAAGCAATGACAATAGGTGAAATGATCACCATTGATTTAACCAAGGAAACAGAGCTAGAGAGTACATATAAACCTGCCCTAAAGAGGTAGAAGATTGATCTTGGTCAGTCTTCTCATGCTCAAACTTACAAGAGAAGAGAGAGGAAAAAAGATAGAGTAAGTGCCCTTATTCCTGGTAACAGGGCTTATTATCATAATCTGATAAAATAAATAAGAAAAGGGAAAAAATTGCAGCAAGAAGTGGAAGAGGACATAGAGTTGCCTCTGAGAACATGTATAGATGAGAGACTGACCCATCCGTAGTAGTTTTTAAAAGATGACAATTTCACAAAAATTGATGAATTCAAGGATTTCCTCAGATGGCTTAAGCAGAAATAAATTAAAGAGCAGTTGAGATTAGTTGGTGAGGAAGTAGTGAAAAATGAGGCTCTTTTAGCTCTACAAACATATGATCCTGAAACTAAGGATATTACTCCTGAAGAGGCCAGGAAATTAGTTTTGGATAGTGGAATGTTGCTTGCTGAAGGCTGGGATTTAGCCTTAGCATTTATAATAGACCAAATAAAAAAGCAAGCGGACCTAAATATGACAACTGAGATCGAAATTGGCGATATGATCAAAGGATTTGGATATAGTCCAAATTCCCAAGAATTTGTTATGTGGAGTCTATGTCCTAGAGACCAGAAGCCCCAATTGTTGAATATTCAAGAGAGCATGGTGGGGAGCCAAATGGTGTTGTCAGTTCAGAACACAGGTGATTTGGAGATTTCCCAAATAATGACACACTGGGCACATTTGAATGAGGATAAGAGAAAGAAATTTTCTATAAGGTGTGAAACCTTAGTAGATGAGGCTAGTGCCCTGGCTAAGGATAGATAACTATGCCAAATCAAGATTCATGAACAAGATAGGGTAATTGTTGAATTGACCAAACAATTGCTAGAAAAGATAGAAGTTGTATATGTACCCTCAGAGAAGCCTCCACATACAAAAGAAAAGGTTGATACAAAGGAAGAAGAAAAAATAGAGGATGTGGCTAAAAAGGATAATGAGATTTCCATAAATGTATTGTTGAATATACTTCAACATAGGATTGATATCTTAAAAGATAAAACTGATATAATCCTAAATGCATACAATAAATTACCTACATTACATGCTGAGGTGATAGGGTACATCTCCATTTTGAATCCTTTTTTCACAACTTTGTCAAGCAGGGTACAACTATTTGAAAAGTTGGCTTATTTGCAGCCACATAAGCCAGATTTACCAGAGATTGTGATAGAGGTAGGGGATGAGATTGAGAAAATAAATGTGGCTTTACCTTTTTTCAAAGGAAAGTTGAATCAGATTGAGGTGAAGATCAGTCTCTTGGGATCAAGTTTTAATCGGTTTATTCCTCCAATCAAGAGAGAGGATGATCAGATTAAGGCCTTGGAGGCTTGGAAAAGTGAATTTGACACCATGCTACCTAATAAAGACACATTTATTTTAGATTCAAATTTAGATATGGAAAGCTATAATAGGATTTTAAATGAAGCTTTCAAGGAAGAAACTAACATCAATAAATTTATAGTGGATGTTAAAGGTATAAATGATGTCAGATGGGAGAGGAAAAAGGCACAACTGCAAAGCATTCAAAGTTGGCCTACAGAAGATGATGTGGCAGCATGGGACTTGAAGACAAACACAAAGAAAAAGAAGGTTGCTGCAGTGGATGTTGATGCCTTGGATGAAGAGTGAAAAAGGGGGCACTTGGCACATGATCTATGAGCACATGAAGGTTAGAAATCATAAAAGACAAGTGTAGGTTAGCTTGTAATGGCAGTCACTTGGTCTCAATACTAACATTTAATTCTATCCTGAACATAATCAGACAAAGGTGCCAAAGTTCATATAAAGACAGAAAAGAAGAATGCTGCCACAATTGACTTTTTGAGGACTAAAAGAATGTTTGAGGATCTGACACACAGTTTCTTGGAGAACAAGAAGGTTAGTCATCATTAAAGAATATCAGAAACTATCATGGGAGTGCAAAAACCAAAGGTTTTGAAGATCACATGAAGACGAGGAGCAGATTGGATTTTATCCTCTACTTTTGTCTTTCCACCACTTGGGTCACTCTTCTTTTTTGTCTTTTCTGCAAATTTTAGGGTTAGATTTTTTAAACCATCCGAAGCTTGTTGCATCCTTATCTTAAGGATTCCAAGATGGTTTAGTCCTATAAATAGATCAATTGTAATAGTTTTAAAAGAGATAAAATATAATTGCAAGACATGCTTCTAGATTTCAGTCTTTGTTTTTGAGCTCTTAGCTTTTATATGTATTGAAGCATAAATTTATGAATAAAATACAGTGCAACTTTATTCTATATCATTGTTGTCTCTTTGCTTATTGTGTGTACTCTTTTATGTTTAATTTTTAAGGCATGTTAAACATATTGGCTATAAGGTAGTTATCTAATTATTTGCAAGTTTCTTCTGAGGGAGAATTAAATTTTGTGAGTAGTTTCAGAGAGTATACTTTGACGCCTTCGCTGGGGTCCTTTATATTGTAAAATTCAAAAGTTTAGTGTCTTTTTAACATTGTACTGAGTGATGATGTCGGGTTTTCTTACTGGTTCTTTCCCGATTGAGCTCTCGAACCAGTTTATTATAAATAATAATATTAGTGGTCACTCCACTTTTGCTTTAAAAAAAAAAAAAAACAATGATTGAGGATTTGATATAGCATTGTGGGAGTGATGGGGTAATTTTTAAGGCATTTTATCTCAGTTGTATGTAGGTTGTAAGGCATCCTAAAGTATTCTTATTTTTTTATCTCTGTGGATTTATATCTTTTGATTCTGTAGCCCAAGGATAGGCACTGGTCTAGAACCTGTTAAGTGATCCATCATCATCTTGTCATGCCCAAAAATCTTGTGCCCAAAAATGTAACAAATTTTTTTTTTGAAAGGTAAAATTAAAGCTAAGAGGATCTAAGGGGAATCATGACTGTGTGTCAACCTCCCTCAACCCAAGGTCGCCTTCTAAAGTTAAAGTTACACAAGTTTTTATTTAATTACAGATCTCCCTAGAGTTAAATCTAGGCTAACGTTCAAGACAATGCAAAGCAAGGTTCTATGATTTTGCGTGTCATCCCCTTTCATTTTAATAGAGTTTGATGATGTGGAGAGGAAGACTCCCTATGCTTACTTTCCAGGGATGATCAGAAATCTAGAAGGTCGGTAGTTTACAAATATTATGTTATTAAGCACCCTAGAGTAGGGCACTTACGTAATATTATTTTTGTAATGACCAGTATACCGGCCACATATATTGGCCACATAAAAATAACATTATAAGTCCCTAAGTCAAATTTAAAAACTTAATTAGATTTTCCCCATTAAAATTTCTCAATTAAATTATTTAAATATCATTTAATTAATGACTATGTTAAATTGGATTTCGTAGAGAATCTTATAACTTAAATTTTAAGGCTAGAAAAAAACTAGTTAAAAGATTAAAAATAATTTAATGTCAAACTATAGTTATTTTCATTAGTTCAATTAATAATTTATTTTACTAAATCCCTTGATTCTCAACGAATCTTATTATAAAAGGCAATCTCAAAGGGAAATATTAATATTTAGAGATTCATCTGTTGAGTACATCTGTACCATACTGGTAATTAATTTCTAAAAAATTAAAATGTCACAATTCAACTAATAAAGTCTCTATAAGTTATTATCCTAATGTTAAAGAGAGTATTAATTAATTTAATTTATATGCCCCAACATTACTATACTTGCTATAATTATATTTATCCACTACATATATTAATTCATCTCATTTTACAAAAAGATTAACCTTACAATCATCTATTAAAAGGCCCTATACAAACAATATGACATGAGATTAATCCTTTTCATTAAAAGATATTCTATAATTAAAGGGAGAGGTTATATTTTAAAAGTTCAAGTTTTCTTTTCCCTCTCATATGGAATCCCTAACCCTAATTCAAAATTAGGGTTAGGGTCCAAATAGAAAGTAGCTAAAATTATTTTTCTTTTGTCTCCTCATTATTCTCTCTCTCTCTCTCTCTCTCTCTCTCTCTCTCTTCTTGCAGGTCTGCACATTAATGGAGGAAGGAAGGAACCCTTATTATAACTCATATATATATTCAAATATATATACATACATACATACATACATATATATATATATTCTTTTTTTTATTCAAATCAAATACTGGTTTAGGTTTCTATGGAGGCAGCGACCTGTATTTCTTTTGTTAGAGGACGATGGGTCTATTATTTTTTTTGAGGGGCAGTGGAATGGTTGGTAGGGGGTCTGACCCTATTTTGTTGGGCGATCAAACCCCATAGCCGACATAGTCGGCAGCTCTGTCACCGTTGTGCTGGTCTGTGGCAGCTGCGACCACCATAGCTGGTGGGGGGTTTAACCCTCCCCTGTGTGGCTCTCTTTAGAGAGGCCACAGGGTGGGGTGGGCTTCGGCCCGCCCTGCCCTAAAATTTTTATTTAAAATTTATTTATTTTATTTTATTTTATATTATTTTTTATTTTTTATTTTGTTAAGTTTATTTTATATATATGTATATATATATATATAAGCAGGTTTAGCATAATAAAAAAA
>MU224686.1:845690-857293 GCA_018584345.1 Thuja plicata | reverse complement strand
CATCTATAATTTATAAAAAATTTCTAAGATAGATGCATATCCATTTAAACAAAGGTAGAACTTTCCTTTCTTGAAACTTTGTAGCATAATACTTCTAAAAGAAATCTCCATGTGTGTTGTCCATTATTTACTTATCTCAGCTTTACATTTCGTTAAAACAACATCTCCTCTAAGGAAGAGAGTATTCCTACTCATATATCTAATAACCCTTTTTTTGTAGACATTAACAATCTCTATGCAAGGTAGATTACATTCCAAGGCCTTATGATCACTAATATACAAGTTCCCTTTAATTTCCTCAAGGGTTTTTTTTTTTAACATCACATATACAAGTGTGAAAAATGAAACAACAAAATATCCAACTTCTTCATTTAGTGTTCATACACTTCAAATAGCTCCACTTCAAAAATCTGTAAAATAACAAACCAAGGGACACAAAAAATCATGGGCTCCTCTCCACCCAACCTAGGCCTCTTATGAGGCCACCCCCGACCTTGGGGAACCAAACAAAGGTGGGTAACAATCATGCAACAAATAACAATAAAAGAGAAACATGAACAACTCACATAAAACTTCCATTCCCAAAGGCTTTCACAATGGATCACTCAAAGAACCTATATGGGGTGAAGTGGACCAAATACCCAAGGGAGAAGGCCAAACCCAAAATTTACAATCCAAGCCCTCACATGGCTACCTAAACACTTACTTTCTCATTATCAAACAAGAACAACCACATACCCTTATGAACCCCAAATAAAGTAACAACAAGGGAGGCTTCATGGAGCCCATACTCCATGATCTTTCCCTCTCTTCCTTGAGGAGAGACTCTACACCAAGGGCTGTCAAAAATCCTCCACCCCCAAGGCTGCTCTTTCCTCCCAAGGGTGAGTGATCCTTGAAAACTCCCATTAACAACATATACAAAGAAAGAAAAATAAATGCATTGCAATAACATCAACATAAAATTTACAACAAGTTCAAAGCTCCAATATCCCATAAACACATGCAATATCCATCTTTTGCAAGAACAACATAAAACAACAAGAAAGAGTTTGCAACAAGTCCACCAACCTAGAATCCAAGATTAAGGCAAGATAGTTGTAGAAGAGCTCCCTTTTAGCCTAATTCCTCCTTCCACAATCACCAACTCTAGTTATGTCTCTAAGTTAGAGAGTGGGTGTTCAAACTCTCCAACATGGAGAGTTCTCACTATAAAGCCACTAGAAAACTCATGGGAAGAAGGAAAGTCCTCTGATTGGTCCCTCTTCCCTAAACTCTTACACCTTACTAAAAATAGATCCAAAAAGGGGAAATCCAAAAAGTTGAAAAATGTCTTTGCACAAAGATGGAAGGGTGGTCTATCCAAGGTCAAGCCTCACAAGAGTTGATTTTCGTCCAACTTGGCAAACCAACTTTTTGGAAGGGTCACATGTCGACCAGAGGGTACCCTAGGGTAAAAATGGCCCTTAACTATTGGTATAACAAGTGGGCTACCTAAAAATGACCCCAACACACCCCTAGACACTTTCTAACCCCTCCAAAAGTCCACTTTAAGAGTAATTTCGAAAACCTAACGAGATGACCACACCCCCATCTCCCAAACCAAGTATGCATATGGGGACTCACTAATGTACTAATCTAGGTAGGTGGACAACCATTCCCAAGTTGACATGTCATGGCCTTAAGTACAAAACACAAGTCTCAAATGACACACACAACATTCACACATCACTAGGCCATGTCATATCCACCTAGGCATAACTCACAAGTAAATAAGAAATACATTTAAGGACTACATTTCCAAAATCACCCATATACATTTATGAATTAAATCACGATACAACGAGGCCTTGTCTTTCATTAGAAACAACCTTGGCTCAAACTGAGTTCACATATTCCTTTGTTTAGTTCCTCGGATAAAACACCATGGTCTCATACCTGCACACTCAATTAAAATATCAATAGTCCGAGGAGATAAATATACATTATAAGGAAATAAGTAATATTTGGAACTTAAGGAAAACATCAACATACTAAGTTTATTATTTAAGATCACAAGAATATAATAATTTCATTTTAAGCATTTAACATAAGGTAAGATTCACATTGCAAGATAACAAAATTTAATATCCATTTCTAATAATTATCCAATCATCAATAATCCATAACCTAATCATAATGTGTTTCCAAATCAATTGTCTCAAAAATAAATTTCCATAATAGAAAACATCATATAGTCCATAAGGTGCATTATAAAGTATCATGTGTCCCACACCTAAAATGAACAATCCATGACATAAAGCATAAAATCCATAAGGTCCATAGTGCATCAAAATGTAAATTATCATATGCTAAATCTATCATAAGCAGAAAAACTGGAAAACTGCGATGGGGTTCAGGGTGAGGCCTCACACATCCAAATATTCAAAACTATTCAAAATCAATCACATTTACACAAAGAGCATATATTTAAATTCAATTGTACTTACAGAGTTTACAATTTGAGTTTGTTGATTTCTTAAAGAGAAAATCAAATAGGTTACTCCTCCTAAATTCATAAGAATTATAAAAGGAAAGAAGTATGAAATTCCTTATCATGTTGATGTCTATCATTATCAAGATAATGATTTGGATTGTTAAAATTTTCCTCAGAATAATCATAGTTATCTGCATTGTTATCTATTTGTCTATATAAGAATAGAGCATTCAACACATAAGCAAAAATCCACTCTAAAGATACTGTCAGGTCAGTAATCAATCATAGGTAAAACCTGCTTGAGTCAATGGATCTCAAAAAAGAAGGAGGTGATAATAGGTAACCCCCGTGTTATCAAAATACCTCATCAATTAGTTTTTTCTCTTGCTTGAGTCAGAGTTTCAAGGCACTGGTAGTCATAGAGTTAATCAAGTATTCAAGCATTTTAGAGGCCTTGCAAGAAAAAACCCTAACAAAGCCAGTGGATGAGAAAAAACATGGTAAAAAAATTTCTAATTCCAATACATTCATGTCTCAAGCTTTGGGTCAAGTAAAATTTTTTGTCCCCTTATTTGAACTTATGAAGTTTCCTGATTACAAAAATGAAACTATTAAAGTTTTAGCAGATGTTAAGGATACTAAGGAAGAAAGTAAGAGGAAAAAAGAGAGTCAAGAACCACCAGTCATATATTTAGGAACTACTTTTAATAGAGATTCTTCTCAAGTTGATCCTTTTTTCCTAACTTTAATAATAAATAATAAGTTGGTAAGAAACTACATGATTGATTCAGGGGTAGCGGTAAATATTATGCTGCATGAAGTTATGAAAGGTTTAGGAATGAATTTTGACACTACATATGGGAAATGTTATGCAATGGATAATAGATCTATCCTTGTTGTAGGAATGATGAAAGAGGTTGAATTTAAATTTTCTAAATATCCTGAAAAATCTTATAAAATTGATATAACTATGGTATAAGTTCCACCTAGTTATGGAATGTTGTTATCTAGACAATGGTCTAATTTAGTAGGTGGTAAAGTTCAATTGGATTTGTGTTACGCTTCTATCTGAGTGAATGGCATGACAGTGAGAATTGACAGGGAACCAAGATTTGCTCATATTATTGAAGAGATTGATCCAAGCTTGGCCACATGATTTTTCCACACTGACATGGACAACTTTAAGGTAAGTATTTATAAAGATAGTATTCAAAATGTCAATCCTATTGAGATATATGCAAGAGAAAATGATGATCTTATTTGGAAATTTTTTTTTGATGGTTCATGTTGTAAAAAGGGTAATGGGGGATGAGTGGTTTTTTTTTCTCCAAATGAGAAATATTTTAAATATTCTTTTCTATTAGAATTTGATTGTACCAATAATGTTGCAGAGTGCGTATCCCTTTTATTAGGTCTAAGAATAGCAGAAAAACATGGTATTAAACTTTTATCTATTTTTGTTGATTCTGAATTGATAATATCTCAAATTAGGAATAAGTTTATTACTAAGAATCATAGACTAAAGAAGTATAGGAATGAGATTTGGGATTCCTTGGATCATTTTGATCCTTTTTCTATAACTTGGGTGGAAAGGTTTGATAATGTTCTTGCAGAAATTATGGCCAAACTAGTAGTTAAGCATAATGATATCCCATGAAGACATCACACAACTAAAAATTAAGACAAGACCTACAATCCCTGATAACATTCATAATTGGTAAGTTTTCAAGAATGACAGAGATATCATCAAATTACTAACATGTGAAGAAAAATATGAAGATCAGTTTATAGATTTGAATGCCCATGTTGAAATAGTAGATGGAAAAGAAACTTTTTTGGAGAAGAAATGATCCAACTCAAAAGTAACAAAATACCTAAAGGTCTTGTGGCACTAGAGAAGATGTTTGGTGTCAAGGATTCCAAGAAAGAAGTTAAAGTTGATAATAACCCTGTGGAGGAAGTGTAGAAAATAAATTTGGGAAATGAACAAACACCTATGGAGGTGTTTGTTGGTAAAAAAATGACTCCAAAAGTTAGAGCATATATTATTGGTTTATTAAGAAAATATAGACATATATTCACTTGGTCTTACGATGACGTTAAGGCATATAGGGAAGACTTGTTCCAACATGAAATACCTTTAAAGCCTGATGCAAAACCTTTTAGGCAAAGGCAAAGACCTATAAATCCAACTTTGGCTCCTAAAATGAAAGAGGAATTAATCAAGATGAGAGATGCAGGTATTATCAAACCAATAAGACATTCAACTTGGATTTCAAACTTGGTCCCAGTCAGGGAAAAGAATGGAGATATTAGGTTCTATGTAGATTTTAGAAATCTTAATATATCCTCACTAAAGGATAACTATGCTTTACCTAATGTGGAGGCACTATTGCAAAAAGTGGTAGGAAATGAACTATTGTCAATGATGGATGGTTTTTCTGGATATAACCAAGTAAAGGTTAAGGAAGAGGAACAATATAAAAAAAAAACATTCACCACACGCTGGGGAACATATGTCTATGATAGGATGCCATTCGGACTCAAAAATGCTAGGGATACATTTCAAAGGGCCATGGATGTGGCATTCAAGGAATTTATTGATGTCATTATGGTCATATATCAGGATGGTTTCACAGCTTATTCCAAAAAGGCAGAAGACCACTATAAACAATTGAAATAGATTTTTAGAAGATCCCTTTAGTATGGGATATCTTTGAACCCAAAGAAATGTCATTTCAGAGTAACAAAAGGTAAACTACTTGGGCATATCATATAAAGGAATGATGTAATAATAGATCCTAAAAGAATTGAAGCTATTGATAAAATCCAGATTCCCAAAACTGTTAAGGGAATTCAATCCTTCTTTGGACAGATAAATTTTGTGAGGCGGTTTGTTCCAAACTTTTCTGAGATTGTCAAACCTATAGCCACCATTCTTAAGAAGAATGCAATCTTGAATTGGACAGATGAAGCACTAAATGCTTTTACAAAAATTAAGAAAGCAATCAAAGAAGCTCGTATTTTGAGATCCCCTGATGTCTCAAAACCCTTCCATTTGTTTTCATTTGCTTCTTTTCATACTATAGCCATTGTCCTTTTGCAAAAGAATGATGAAGGATATGAGCAACCAATAGCCTTTTTCAGTAAAAATCTCCAAGCATCAGAATTGAATTATGATATAAATGAGAAGTAGGCGTATGCGATGATAAAAGTTGTGAAATCATTTATACCTTATCTTGTGGGTGCTAAAATTATTTCTTACATTCCTAATTCTGCAATTAAGGATATATTCAGACAATATGAGGTCACAAGAAGAAGATGTTGATGGATAAATAAAATTCAGGACTTTGATATCGAGATTCAGATCACTAAATTAGTAAGAGGACAAGGATTGGCTAAACTTATGGTGGAAACAAACTTGGATGTAGTCCAAGTAAATCACACAGAGTTAGAAGAATCAGTGACCAACATTTATCATTGTCCATGGTATACTAACATAGTTTACTTCCTAGAATACATGAAATGTCAGGAGGGGTTAAGTGATAATCAGAAAAGAACCATAAAATTATAGGCAGAAAGATATGTGTTGATTAAAGGGGATTTGTACTAGAAAAATAGGGATGGTATTCTCTTGTTTTGTTTGGATATGCATCAAGAGAAGTTAGTTGTAAAGGAAATACATGATGGATTATGTGGTGGGCAATTCTTAGCTAAAACAACTGCTCACAAGATACTAAAAACTGGATATTATTGGTCACATATATTTAAGGATTTTTTTGCATATGTGAAAAGATGTCAATCATGCCAAAGGCTCTCAAGAAAATTGAAGTATAATGGCACATTGCCCCTTAATCCTTTGCAAACAGAAGAACCATTCAAAATGTGGGGAATATATTTTATTGGTGAAATTACAGATGTTTCAACTGGAGGTCATAATTGGATATTGGTCGCAATAGATTATTTCACAAAATGGATTGAAGCCATACCCACAAGACAGGCTACAAGTAAGATAGTTATAAAGTTCTTGACAAAAAATATATAGATTCGGTGTTCCTTGTAAAGTCCTATGTGACAATAGTATGTGTTTAAGATCTAAGGAATTTTCTAAGTTTTTCAATAACTATGGTATTACTTTATCAGATTCTTCTCCTTATCATCCCCAAGGTAATGGTCAGGCGGAATCAAGCAACAAAAACATAATGAGGATCAACAAGAGGATGTTAAGAAATAAAAAAGAGCCTGGGATTCAAAATTAAATTTGTCTCTTTGGGCAGATAGGGTGACAATAAAGAAATCCACAGGGTTTTCTCCTTACGAGTTGGTCTATGGGAAGCAAGAATGATTGCCACTAACTAACCTATTTTCGGTCTATAAATTTGTTCAGGAAGAAGAATTAGAAGATATAAACTTTATGGAGGATAGAATGAATCAATTCAAAGAATTGGACGAGATAAGAATAGAGGCTCAAGCTAGGAATTTTATGCAACAACAATGAGTTAAGCCAGTTCATGATAAAAAGGCTTCAGAAAGATCATTCAAGGAAGGCAATTGGGTATGGAAATGGAACGCAAAAGATCAGGATAAAGGGAAACATGGTATGTTTGATGCCTTGTGGTTAGGACCTTATATGGTTGCATCAAAAGCAGGGAGTAATTATTATTAACTACAAGACATTGATGATATTGTTCAGGAGTTTCCAACCCATGGTTAGTATCTAAAACCTTTCTTCTCTTGAAGCAGGAAGTATCTTCTAAACTTGTGAAATCATTTATCTTGATTCTATCCTTTACTACTATTTTATGCTTCTCCCAGAGATAACAGGATTCTTGATGTGCCCATGTATAGACACACGTCCCCAAATGGAGCCACTGTTGACACCTGAAAATTCAGCCCCAATTTCACACAAATTTTCCAAGGTAGTGTTTATTATTGTTACATTTTTATATTTATTTCCTTATTAAAATATATGACAAAATGTAAATATTATATTGGATTAAGGGCATAAATATGTTTGAAACAAAATAAAATTAAAAGGAAATAATATGTATATGGGGTAAAAAGGGTGGCGATCAGGAGTTGAACACTCGACCTCTCAAGCCACCCCTTTTTCCTACCTACCTACCCACCCCCCTCTAACCAATTAGTCTAAATGTTTTCTTCAAGTTATGTGTTAGAGGGAATCATATTATCTCACTTCTCTTTTATATTTGCTATTAAAAGTTTCACATGAATATATTTCCTTTATTTTAGTTTTATCCTAATTTTCCCTAAATTACTAATGTAAAATATCTTATTAGGGTAAATAAGTATAGTTAAGTGTCTTTTTTCTCTTATTATTTTTGAAGTGTATAATTCACCTTATATGCTTATTGAAAATATTTACTATGGTGATTTATGCATATACTTCTATGCTTTTAATTTAATTTATAAAGATACATAAATATACCTTAATTAATGTATTCTTTTTCAACTCGGTTATTTTGAAAATGTTTATTAAAGTAAATTGTATAATTTTAGGGTTACTTTTAAAAGTTATCCTCTTTTTCAATATTAATAGTATTACCTTGTGTAAATCTTTTGAGTTATCATTTTAGGGTAAGTATTGCCTTTTTATTTTCTAGGGTCAATTATAATGTTTATAATTATTATACCCTAGATTTTCGGAACATATTTATCTATATGAGGCAAATATTATTTCACATTTTGAAAGATATTTTATGAGGGAATGGTATTATGTTTTAAATCTGAAAATAAAAATTCAATTAAAATATAAGATTATATTATCCTCTCCTATTAATATGTTGTTGTGTATAAATGGATTTTAGGGCTTGTCTTATTAATAGAATTTTTGTGCTTTGGTTATTGAAAGGAGGGTGCCTTTGATAAATAAATTTAAATCTTATTTGTACTTCACTTATTTTATCAAAGGACATTTATATTGTTAGAATTAATCTTTCCTTGGTTGAAACTATGTATTTAAAGGATAAACAAAGGTATCCTATTTGTATTTGTCCTCTAGAACAAGTAGGAGGACATGTCACTATTTTGTAATTCCTTTAATAAGGAAATTAGATATTCCTCCTTAAGAGGAATCACACATTTGTCACACACACAATATGAATGTGGCATGCATAGAAGATGGGAGTTACATGCAAACTCCTCCACTCATCTCTATTTAAGAGATGTCTCTCACACACTTGTGGAAGAATCTTCTCTTCTTTCTCACTTCTTCACACATTCTCATCTTTCTCTCAATATTGTATTGAGCTCATTGCTCTCATTCTTTAGGGCTTGTGTCATATTCATATTCTTCACAAGGGGTTTTTCTTATTTTTCCCATTTCAAATCTTTGTGTTCTTGTCTTGGTTCTTGGAGCTTGGTGATCTCTTGGCTTGATTCTTTGTAGCATTCCTCATTATTAATCTTGGTGATTTGGTAAATTCCTATCATGCACTCACACTTGGATTCTTTCATTTGCTCTAATTATTTTTTATGATTTCTAACATGGTATCAGAGCAGGTTTAATCCTTGTTTGTTGCATGTAGGGAAAGTTGAAGAATATTTCAGTTGTAGAGGAGAAAGCACTTTTTTTCTTATCTAGCCATTGTTTTGCAGGTTTTTTTCTTCATTATCTTTTTGCAATCTAACCTCTTCATTATGGATGGCTTGCCACTAGATCTAAGCTCTATTCATCTTATTTCACGTTTTATTTAAATCTAATATACCCTCTGTCGGGAAAACTGCAAGGGATTTCAAGTTAGCCTATTCTATTTTATCTTTAAATCTATATTAAAATCTGTGTTTAACATTATTGTTTCAGGATTTACATTCATCTTTTATATCATATCTCTATATATCTCTATTTTTTTTTATCAGAGTTCTCTTGATTTCTAACTCCTTTCTTATATAGGTTTCATAGTAATCTGAATTTATTAAGTTTCTGTCTGTGTTTTTTTTTTACTTAATCAAATTTGTTTATCTCTGCATTTGGGCTCTTATAGCCTTTGCAGCCTCTGTTTAAAACCTTATACTTTGTATTTGCACAATATTCTAACTTTATCTCTACAGGTTTAGAGTATTCTAACATGGTTTCATAATATTCCATATATTCTAGCTTATACTCTAGTGACATTCTTCTTCTCTGCTATCTTTATTACCTTGGCACAACTTTGGGTAGCATATAGTATCTCTATATAGTTTTTTCCTTGTCTCAGCTCAACATATAAACCTTGCACGACATGGTCTTTACCCCTTTGCACAACATATAGTATTTAAACTCTGCTATTCTATCCTTGCGCAGTTTTTTTTTTATATACTTCATTGAATCATATATCTTACTTGGCGCAGCACTCTGCAAGCTTATATTTTATCAAGCTTCTCCTTTTTGTTAATCCAACCTCCCTTGCATTGTCTCCCTTGCACTGTCTCCCATATTCATAGCCTCTAGTTCTTGTGCCCTTCTTCAGCGCTGCCTCCTTCCAGCCCTTTCTCATGCTTATCCAAACTTTTTTTTCTTATTTTCTTTAGCTCTTCCTCATCTGCGCAGCTTTCCTTCATTGCAGATTAATTTCATTGCATATTTCTTTCATTTTAGTTTATCATGTTCTCCTCCAGATTCTATTGCTAACTATTGTAATTATTATATCGGTTTCACTTGCAGGATTATCATTTTTTTGCAGGCTGATTACTATTATTCCTTTTTCTCTGCAGATTCTGTGATCTCTTTTCATTCTTATTTATCTAATTTCAGTTGTAATTTGAAATTCTCTTTGACTCCTTTAAATCTCATTGTTATTATTTGTATAAATTTGATCAAATCTTAATTTACATAAAAAAAGGTTTAATTGCTCAATCATTTTATCTATTATATTTTATCTTTGTCTCATTCATAATCATTAACAATTTAATCATTTCGTATAAGTTTATTAAGTGTTGATTTAAATATACATTTGTTTACTTCAACTTAGTTATTCAAATCACTGTTATTAATTGTTTTTTAATTCTTTTTAATCCAAGCTTCATTTAATATTAATGGGTAAAAGTACAATACTGTGTCGTAGTAGAGGACATTCTAGGACGGTCCGGCCAGAAGGGGTCCGTCCAGAATGGGTCCGGCCGGACGGTGTCCGACCGGACCCACTTGGCACCCTTTAAGTGCCAAGTGGAGCCTATGTGGAGTGGGGGGTTCGGCCGGACCCCCTCCGGCCGAACCCCTTTCGGCCGGAAGGGGTTTGGCCGAACCCCCAAAAGTTATATAAGAAAACAAAGGGGCCCGCATGGGTCATTGTCATTTAGGGGTCCGCACGGGTCATTGTGAGGACTAGGGTCCGGCCGGACGGGGTCCGGCTGGAATATGTTCGGCCAGACCCAGTGTGGCCGGACCCACATGGAATCCTATTTGGCAGCCAAGTCATCAAAAATGGGTGGCTTTCTCAAGTTCTCCCTTCTGGACCTGAATTCTCTGTCAAAATTTACCTTTCTATAAAATCTAAAAATACCCTTTTGTAGAGCTCGTAGTTAAGATTATGGTCATGTAATTTTTATCATGTTTTGGTTTCATATAATATATTATAAGTTGAAAATACTTCAAGTAGGTACTTTAACATTTAAGAACACGCTCATTCGAAAAATATTAAAAATAACAAATCATGTCAAAAAAATTAAAATTTTATATTTAACACTAGAGGAGAGAGTCCTCTTTAAGAATATGTATTTTTTTTTACTGGTGTAGATTTGATAGGTAAAATTGAACGCGGACTACAAACTGTTGATTTCAAGTAACACCGACTTTGGATAGTTATAACAGAAAAAATATTTAATGAAATCCAATCTTTGTTTTTTTACGCATTAGCTATACATGTCATCTAAAACATATTATGGAATCAGAAGAAAAAAATATTATTTGCATATAGTTTGTTAACGCGGACTTGACCCTATATTTTCAGCATATTTCAGGAATAAAAAAATGGACTTAAAAAATTAAAAAACTATGTCAAGTTTTTTTCAAATTTTTTTTAAAAAATTATAAGCCTAAACTTGATCAAATTTTACACATTTCATTAGTTTATATCATCTTCAAATTCTAAACACAAATGCCACTTTTATGTTGTTAAAGTTTACAAAT
>MU224686.1:813985-841966 GCA_018584345.1 Thuja plicata | reverse complement strand
TCTAACTCTCACTAGACCTGATATATCTTTTAGTGTTGGTTTAGTTTCAAGATTTATGTCCAAACCTCAACAAAATCACTTCAAAATTGCTAAAAGAATATTAAGGTATATTAAAGGTACTCTTGATATAGGTTTATTTTATGATGCAAATGCCGATTTTACATTAAAAGGATTTACTGATTCAGATTTAGGTGGAGATCCCAATGATGGAAAATCTACTTTTGGTATTATTTTTCTCTTGGTCCAGGTGCAATCTCTTGGAAAAGTAAAAAAGGTCAACCTGTCTCACTATGTTCTACTGAAGTTGAATACAAAAGTTGCACCAATGCCTCTAAAGAAGCCTTATGGATTAGAAGAATACTTGAAGATTTGGGTCTACCTCAACAAGAACCTACACCCTTATATTGTGACAATCAAAGTGCAATAGCCTTGGCAAAGAATCCAGTCTACCATGCAAAGTCAAAGCACATCTCTCTCCACCACCACTTCATTAGAGAGAAAATTGAAGAAAATAAAGTATCCCTCATCTATTGCAAGGGTGAAGATAAAGTTACAAATATTTTGACAAAGCCTCTTTCTAGAGAGAAATTTGAATTTCATTGTAAAAATTTGGGTTTGATACCCCTTGATGTAAATCCCCCAAGTAAATATTAAAGGGGGGTGTTAGAATTAATATTTACTTGGTTGAAACTATGTATTTAAAGATAAACCAAGGTATCCTATTTGTATTTGTCCTCTAGTCCAAGTAGGAGGACGTGTCACTATTTTGTAATTTCTTTAATAAGGAAATTAGATATTCCTCCTTAAGAGGAATCACACATTTGTCACACACACAATATGAATGTGGCATGCATAGAAGATGTGAGTTACATGGAAACTCCTCCACTCATCTCTATTTAAGAGATGTCTCTCACACACTTGTGGAAGAATGTTCTCTTCTTTCTCACTTCTCCACACATTCTCATCTTGCTCTCAATATTGTATTGAGCTCGTTTCTCTTATTCTTTAGGCCTTGTGCCATACTCATATTCTTCACAAGGGGTTTTTCTTGTTTTTTCCCTTTCAAATCATTGTGTTCTTGTCTTGGTTCTTAGAGCTTGGTGATCTCTTGGCTTGATTTTTTGTAGCATTCCTCATTATTAATCTTGGTGATTTGGTAAATTCCTTTCATGTACTCACACTTGGATTCTTTCATTTTCTCTAATTATTTTTTATGTTTTCTAACATATATGCATTACAAAAATGTTCTTATGTTATGGCTTTCTTGGTGATTTATCTTGATATGTTATTAATTATTACAATTAATAATATTTAATATAGGGATCATTTTAGTGATTTGAGAACATTATTAATAATGAGCCCTAAATTGAAATTTATTAAAGGTTATCTAATTTTGGATTTGGTGTGCAGGAGTCTTATATCACCAATAGAAGATGATAACTGACCAAATTATCCAAATATTTGACAAACACATATTTGAATATTTGTAAATATGGGAAATGTTTTGTTCCCTTAAACCATATATGGTTAAATTATTGTAATTATTTGGGGGTAGTTTTTTGGGATTAGGTATTTATGAAAGGGTATGTCCTTTCACGGGAAACTTTTGAAATAGATGTAAATATTAGGTCATTTAACTTTCAAACATTAGAATTAAATTTTTGGGGAGAGACTCTATGAAGAAATTGAACTCACTACTGAAATGTCAAATTCTGATGTACCAATTTTCAATTAATCAATAAAAGATAAGTGCCTTTTCTTATTTGCTTAGTGCTATAAGTTTTATTGTTTCAAGTTAGTTTGTAGATCTATCTAGCAATAGATTATTTCACTGAGTTATATTCTCTTGATTTCATAATTCTATTTTAGTTTGAAGTTTGAATAATCAGTAGAAGGTTGTATTTATTGCACTGTCTTCTGTTCAATTGGTCTTTGTAATTGTGTTAAATACAATTGAAATAACTTTAAATTTTAAAATTGAATCATATCTTAAAGAAGCCTGTGGATTGATGGTCTCGTCCTGTCTGTAACAAGTTATTATAAAACTGTCTCTGAATTGCACATAGGACTGGAACCATTCTCGACTCTTTAGCCCAAGCATTAATTAGGCACTGGTCTTGTTATTTGTTGACATTGTTGTTTCAAAATTATACTTTAAAGCTTGTTAATATTAAATTTATTTCTATATCATTATACTCTTATATGTTTTGATAATTATATTTTGTTGTAATTTCATATATTTTTAATTATTGATCTTTTAAGCAAATTGCATAAATTTGATTAATTCAAAGTTTTAGATTTGGGCCTACAATCCTTGGTTTACTAACCTAAATTACAGGGATTCAAATCACAATCTAGTTGAATTCAATTAGTTGGTGAAAATGATAGGATATCAGATCCATCATTTTTGAGCCCCAATAGTATGTACAACATATATAATCCTTAGTCATTTCATGAATCCCCCTATGTATATGTCAGTATATCATTATACTCCCCATTTTTGTTCTTTTTCTGTAGTATTGTATAGTTTCCTATCTGTACATATCATTATTTTCCCCCTCTTTTGATATTAAGGGAAAGGTGTATACCTTATAGCTTATCAAAAATGTTAGAGTGTGAAGACTTCATTTCTTCCATAATATTCTTCCATTGGTCCTTTAGGTTGTCTAGAGCCATGTGCTCAAGTGTGATCCTTGATTGCATATTTATAGACATTGTCTGCTATAGACATCTCGGGGGTTGCTATTAGTTGTCTTGCTGAACTGATATGTTGTTGAAGCAGTGTGAGATTTGATAGAATTCAAGCTTGGAGTTTGGTGACCTCTTCCCTGAATTGTGTTTCTGCTTCCCACAGTTCCTGTCTTTACCTTTTTGTCTCAAAAATCTTTTCATAATGCAACTTTATTGCATTGTCCTTGATGGTTAAGCCTTTAGCACTTGTAGCCAGATCATAATCTAACTTTTCTATCTTATCACTATGGTCCTTAGTGAATTTGTCTAGTGTGTTCAATTATTGGATCAAGGAAATAGCTTCAACAATTATTTGATCTAATTCACTTATGAATTCTGAAAGCTTTACCTTTTTTACTGCCACTTCTTGGCTGATCTTTTTAAAAAGCTTGTGCTCATATTTCTACTCTTCTCTCTCTTCAATTGCCTTCTCTACATCAATGTTCTACATTGTAATGGCTTTGGTGAGAGTGGCTAGTTGATCAAGGATAGGTCTATTGTGATCAAAATCAACATTGGGTACAATCTGGTGCAAGATCTCCCTAGTTGTTTCTAGTACCATGGAGTCTCGGTGCTGCTTTCTTAGCTTTTTCATGTAGTGCCTATTGGAAATACAATAATGGGAAAGCAAGATACTGAGAGGGGGGGGTGACTCAGATCTTCAAATTTAAACACTTTAAACAAACTTATCCACATTCATACATATATGAATCTAATGTAATATCAAATAATATCCACACCATGAAATAAATAACTCATAACAAAAGAACTTGGTAACCTAGAAACCCAAATAGGTAAAACTGGGGTGGGGATGACACCCAAAAAATTCTTCACTACTGCAGCAATAAAGTGTGCCTATTAGGGCTACAAATTTTGATTACAAAATGCAATCTACCCGGTTAAAGGTCTTCCTGTTTAAGAGCTAAAGATCATTACAATCTACCATGTGAAAGGATTTCAACTTACAATAAAGTAAGCACTCTATTAGGAGATTTAGAAAGGTCTGCTACAACCACTTTGTTAAGAGATTTTCACCTGATACAATGATTAGAATGTTTCAAGTAATGATCCTTCGTTATGCACTTAGATGCTGATGATGGATCTCCTCTTACCAGTACCTTTTGTGATCTCACAATTTGATATATCTTTACTCTATTGTTCACTGTTCAGTCACTTTGCTTGATCTCTGCTTCTTAAAAAATAACCCTCTGTGCATTTCACTTGAAAATACAGTCACCACTTCTCTCCACACACTTACAAAATAGGTTTTAGAAGCAATCTTATATATCTATTCAAGTCTGGTAGCGAGATCTACATCAATGATCAAGATGTAATACTTATGTCTCCAAGATATTACAATTAATGATTACAATAGGTCATGCATAGGATAAAACAATTAAATGGATAACTAACTCCGTAGGAAAATATTAAATGAGTACATAAGTCAGCCCAAAAAGCTTATACAAGTCGGCCTAAAACATTTATCCTCAAAGTTTGAATCATTCTATACATGTATACAAAAACTGTTCTGCTCGGCACTAAGTATCCTACTCAGCTCAGCATGATACAACTCGGAAACTTGAATACTGCTTGGCAATGTTGCTTGGCCTTGGATAGTTTTAGCTTGGCCACAGTGATATCCAACTAAAACTGCCTAAGTGAATGACTAAGTGTTGGTCACTAATCATTAGTAGAACTTAGAGATTAACAATCTCCCCCTTTGATATTAGTGGAAAAAACACACTTATCATTTCTTCATTTCATTCCATCAAAATGTTTCCTAAGTATACTAAGTACTCACCCTAGTAATATACTCATTACATAAAATACATGCCTTCATAATATATACAAATGTACCTATTCTATACTAATTTATCATACTATATCCTTACCAACTTTTGTATCCTTACCAACTTCCTCCTTATTTTTGTCACCGAGTTCAGGTGGGGTTAAGTTATACTTGTCCAAAAATTGTTTATGAATCTATAGGGTGGATGCAAATGTAGTGTCCCAATTGTCTTTGGAAATCTTCATAACTTCCAATTTTATCTCTAGCTCGACAGCTAGACTCACTAAACTTTCTGCAGTTGAGAGATTTGCATTTCTCTGTGATAACTCTTTTGCAGCTAAAAGTTCCTTCTATATTACCTCCAAGTGAGGCAATAGGCTTGTCTGAATGGTGATCAATTTGGCCCTAATCTGACCATCTTCAGCCATAAGCCTAGCTATTCTTCATTGTGCATTGATCAACTTAGTAAAATATAAAGAGCTAGAGGTAGCATCCTTACTCAAAGTATTGCGAGTAGATTTCAAATCTAACTGTAGCTTCTCAACAAGCTGTAGATTATCCTTTGTGAAAAATTCAACATCGCATAGTTTCCTGTACAAAGAATAAACATTTGCTGTAACTTTCTCCAAAATCTCTACAAGAGTAGAAATTTCAACTTGTTTCGTTGCAATCTCTTCTGAGATTTTCTCCTGAACTTTTCTCTTGAATCTCCTCTTAGACCATTGTAGAAGTTTTTCATTTCTATTTATATCATCATCAGTTACCTTCTGTACAATGTGAACTAATTGATCAATAATGGGAGCTTGAGGCATTTCCTCTTCTAAGTCAAAAACCTTTGCAAATATATCCTTGATATGATGCAACACCTGCTTTTTCTTCTGTTCTATTTTCATTTTTCCTTGTCTCTTTTTCCTCTTAAGAAATTCTTGAAGAGTCCCTATTTTTTAAAAAGACAATTCATTGGGATCCCATTGTGGAATCACAATTACCTTATCTAATGTGACATCAATAATTTGAGACTTATTCTTCATAATTTTCCTTCTCTTCAAGTTTGGTGAGCTGATGCTCGGCTACATTTTATCAATACCTTTTCCTGTGATAGTGTCAATATCCATTGCCTCTTTCAATTCTATCAAGATTGTCTGTGGATCAGGCATACTTCCAGTTTTAGGACCTGTGGGAGTGGATGATACAGAGTGTGGTAGATCAACCAACACTTGCAGTGCCTCTTGTTCCTCAGGCTTGTCAACATTATCCTTCATCACTACACCACTATCTAAAATTGTTTTGACAACCTCTAAAATAGGTGGATTTTGTGAAGTTACCTCTTGTGCATCTATTTGCTTTTTTCTCTTCACCTATCTGATTATTGATTACTTCAATTATCTCATCAATTTTATTTTTAGATGTAGTGGGCTTTCCTCCTTTAGTCTCAATTTCCTTAATAGGCAAATTAGTGTTTGTTCCACTCGGTATATCATGTTTCTCGACATTCAAATTGTTGGAATCATCAATTATGTAGTCAATTGGACCGTCTGCAGTCAGATCAACATAATTTGTTGAGTCTAATGCATCTTTAGTCTTTTCCTATTTAGTAGCAATTTGATCTTGAGTCATCTGTTTCTTAGGGGTGATCTCAACTTCTTTTTCCTTTTGATCAGATGGACCTTCATCAAATTTCTTGTCTTTTGGAACTATTATTCCAAAGATTTCCTTCCAAATCCTTGTACTCTATTGTACTAATCCTTCAATATCATTTTTCAAAATAGTATAACCTCTTAGCTTAGGAAAAAACCTATTCTTATATTCTTCAATGAATTTTTCTCTATGTTTTGATGTCAACTTAGGTATCACCTTGGCTAAAGTACCTTCCCTGATCTATCTCTCTATAGTAAGTGAAAATTCCCATTTGCTTGACAGAAACTCATATAGTTCATTTGACACATGGTTTCCTATCTCTGTAGGAGTTAACTTAAAAGTACTCATCATATCTAAGAGTGCTTCTTGAACTTTATGGTTATCTCTAATACTCAGTTTCTCATACTTAATGAATTTGAAAGTAGCTAACCCTACTGAGTTTCTCAAATTGTCACATACCTCATCAATATTAGCTAGTTTCTTGAATTGTGTTGTAGGTATGTTTCTAGGTTCATCAGTCTTAGTCTTTTCATCATCACTATCCTTCTCCAAGTGCAGTTTCCTCCTTGGTCTCTTAACTGTTTTACTCAGCTCAGCCTTAGGAGCAATTTTAGCTATCTTTCAAAAATTGCTTTCTCCAACCTTCTTCTTTCCATACACTTTTGTTTGTACTGCTAGAGAAGTAACAATAGATGCTATATTCCTCAGATGATTAGCTACAGTAGGTGTAACCTTAGGTTTAGCTTTACTCAGCTTGGTTACTATGACAATTGTTGGTTTCTTACCCTTAGTTTTCTCAGTGATCTCCTCAGATGCACTGACTTCCTCTTCTATAGATATATCTTCTCCTTGTCCAGTGGATAGGCCTAAAGGTGCATCCTCAGGTTCTTCCTCACTATTCAAACCAACCATTTTCTTTAGATTTTTCACAATCTTCTTCCTTTTCCTCTCCATGGTTCCCTCCTTTAAACTTCTTGAAATTTTTACTTTAGCTTCATCAAAATTACCAAATCTTTCTCTTGTAGTATCAATTTCCTTGGCTAGGAGTGCAATGATGGTTTTTGATGCTTCATCAATGTTAATTTCATAGGGAAATGGTTCTAAACATGCTACCCTAGGTGTCACATCCTGGATATATGTGTTATCCATATCAACTAGAAAACAAATTTCTTCATAGTGCTTCTCTACGAGTGATCTAGGAATCCTAGTTCTTAATCTCATTCTCTTTTTAAATTCCACAAAATAGCTCCCCATAATACTATTGAAATTACTTCCTAATTTCTCAATGCATTCACTTATCTGAATTGTAATGGGTCTATGCTTTTTCCAAACTATATCTCCCAATGTAGGAAATGTATCCTGAATGTATAAAAATATGCAGACTAGTAAGGAACCAAACTTACATGATGAGCTCTTAGCTTTTTTGATTGATGCTAGGTTCTTGACTAGTTGTCTTTGTTGTAGCTCGACAAGATCATATGTATGATTCTTCTTAACAATCTTCCATGCCTGGTCAAGGACTGTACAAGGAACACTATCCAGTCGACTCGATTGATAGAACTTATGTGTGATTACTCTTACTCCAAAATCAAGTTCTAGGTCTTTAATTGTAGAGATAGTCATACCTCTATTGTTCCATACGACTCCATTGTTTAGTGTAATTTCCTCTTTACTGTTATCTCTCATTGTCCGTTTCCCATTAACAACAGGATATCTAGTCACTTGATGAATCATGTTTTTAGTTAACTTGACTGGTCCATTATCCAACCACATACACATATCATGAACTCAGCTAATAATGACCTTAATCCATTCATCTTTGAAACCTTGTGGGAAATCTAGGGCATGAGTTAACCCTTTGATGGCTAAATGTTTAAATTCTCCCTTCAGAACTCCATTAACACACAGTTTGCTGTAGGATTTTCTCAATTCACTATCACCTACTTCACCAATTTTAACCATGTAACAAGATCTTACATCGTGGGTCATGAGTACCTTTGGTGGGTCATGAGTACCTCTGGTCAAATCACTCTAAATTGCACTTTTAGGAATGGCTCAAAAGTTGAGAGGTGCACATTCATCACTCTGTACTAACTGAATTTGCTCATGTTCTCCATCCATACTTTTGACTGGTGTGAAAGAGCTTGCAGCCATAATCTTGAAATTAGGGTTCAAAAAATGAAGAATAGAGTACCTCGACAAGTAGCACTTTGCACTGTTCACCTTAGGATTGCTGATGACATGCTAATGAAATATTCGATGCTAATTCTGTTAAGATCAATTATGCAACTTCTTCAATCACTCTGTAAATAGTGAAAATTGCAAGATAAAAATGAAGAATAAACTATTCATCCTTTTCAGATTTTGAAAGGTCAAGGTAGGTAAGAAATAAATGTTCTACCCATTGAGTTAGTGTAAGCCATCTGTCCTTGGCTTTCTAACACAACTTGCATCCCACTCATCTCACTAAACTCAGCCATCATAGAACTTACTCGGCCAACAAACTCGGCACACACTAAAGAACTCGGCCTTAGTGTCCACAACTAGTGCTCGGCACCTATAGTGCAATTGACTCTTCTCATCATTTTTGTCTTCAAAATGTGTCCTGGTGCATCTTAACATATGCAAATATGGAATTTTTCATATTTCATGTTAGGAACTGATGTAAGATAATAATTTTAGATGCAGTTCCTTACATACCTCTTTTACTTAGTTGGAGATGATGTGATCACTTGATCCATTGGATTGGGTGACCTCGACTATAATAGCTTCATTGTTGCATGGTTCAGATTTATTAACCCATGTCTGGTTCATTTGTGCTCTAATATTCTCAATAGTAGGAGTAGGTACCCTAGTTTTACAATCTTTCCTTGTATGACCAATTTTTAGACAACTGTGACAAACTAGGCTTCCATTCATCCAACTCTTAGACTTTCCCCTAAAATGTGTCCTTATGTATCTTTCTAAAACATGTCCATACTCACCACAGTAATGACAACTATTCCATGTGTTGTAGTCCCACTTGTAAGTATTGCCTTTTCTTGGTTATTTCTCTTGTGCCTTTGATGTCTATTGTTGTTTACCTTTAGATCTGCAATCTTGTGCTCTATGACCATATTTTTGACAGCTATAACAATTACCATTGAGTTTAGGTGTGGAAGGTGCATTGCTTGCATTTGTCTTACATTCACATTCTTGATGTCCAAACTTATTACAATTAAAGCAATAACCGTTAAATTTAGTTTTAGGATTGGACTTACCATTCTTGCTTCAGAAAATGTTTGTTGTATGACCTGATTTCCCACAGTGGTGGCAAGCAATTTTGTTTTTTTGTGGCTTTGCATACCTTCTTTCACTTTTCTTAGATGATTCTCCTTCTTTAGTGGTTGTATGTTGTTCAGTGTGACCTAATCCAGAAGAATCTTTAGGTCTTCTTGATGCTTCCACTAGTTGTTCAAAGTAGCTCAAAGCTGCATTGGGATCATTCACTCTATTGTTAAGTTCTTTATCAGATCTCAATTCATCTTTCAACTAACTATTCTTAGATCTAAGATTTACAATCTCCAAGTCTTTCCTACTGATCTCCATATTCACAAGTAGTAGTTGATTTTCCATGTCAACTTGATTGACTGTCATTGTTTGTACATCATGTGTTCTTTCATCAAGTCTGATAGTCATCATTCTTTTGTCTTCTTCTTCCATAGCCTTGTCATCTTTAGCTTTCTTTTTCTGTTCAACAACTTCACACATTCTTATTTATTGGGCTTCTTGTTCCTTTTTAAATTTTCTAACTTCTTCACACAGTGCACTATTCTTTTCCAGTAGATCTACTATTACTGCATCACTCTCAGTAGAGTCTCCATTCTGAAATAGATTTGTGGTTTCCTCTTCCTGATAATGAGTGTCATTCATTTGTTTGGCCAAATCTTTCCTTATTGTCAAGGACTTCTTTAATTCTTGTCTTGCTGTCTCAAGCTGTTGTAGTGCTAGTTGAATATCAATCTTTTGATTCTCAATGGACTTACCCATCTTGTAGATCTTCATCTCAAGATCTGTATTCTCAAGTTGATTACGAATTTCTAGAGAACTAAGCTTTGATACCAATTGTTGGAAATACAATAATGGGAAAGAAAGATACTGAGAGGGGGGAGGGTGAATTAGATCTTCAAATTTAAACACTTAAAACAAACTAATCCACATTCATAAATATATGAATCTAATGTAATATCAAATAATATCCACACCATGAAATAAATAACTCATAACACAAGAACTTGGTAACCCAGAAACACAAATAGGTAAAACTGGGGTGGGGATGACACCCATAAAATTCTTCACTACAACAACAATAAAGTGTGCCTGTTAGAGCTACAAATGTTGATTACAAAATGCAATCTACCTGGTTAAAGGTCTACCCAGTTAAGATCTAAAGATCATAACAATCTACCCTGTGAAAGGATTTCAACTTACAATAAAGTAAGAACTCTGTTAGGAGATTTAGAAAGGTCTGCTAGAACCACTCTGTTAATAGATTTTCACCTGATACAGTGATTAGATTGTTTCAAGTAATGATCCTTTGTTATGCACTCAGATGCTAATGACGGATCTCCTCTTTCCAGTACCTTCTGTGATCTCACAATCTGATATATCTTTACTCTTCTGTTCACTATTGAGTCACTCTACTTGATCTCTGCTTCTTAACAAAATAACCCTCTATGCATTTCACTTGAAAATGTAGTCACCACTTCTCTCCACACACTTTCAAAATAGGGTTTAGAAGCAATCTTATATATCTATTCAAGTCTGGTAGCGAGATTTAGATCAATGATAAAGATCTAATACTTATGTCTCCAAGACATTACAATTAATGATTACAACAGGTCATGCATAGGAGAAAAAAATTAAATGCATAACTAACTCCATAGGAAAACATTAAATGCATATATAAGTCAGCCCAAAAAGCTTATACAAGTCGGCCTGAACATTTATCCTTGAAGTTTGAATCATTCTAGACATGTATACAAAAATTGTTCTGCTTAGCACTTAACATCTCTATCGCTTGGCACTAAGTATCCTACTCGGCTCGGCATGATACAAATCGACAACCTGAATACTGCTCAGCAATGTTTCTCGGCCTTGGATAGTTTTAGCTCGGCCACAATGATAGCCAACTAAAACTGCCTAAGTGAATTACTAGGTGTTGGTCACTAATCATCAACAAAACTTAGAGATTAATAGTGCCTTCCTCTGGCATATTTCACCATACTATTTAAGTGCTTCATATTCAAGTGTAGTTGGGTCACATGTGGGTATCTCAATGATTTTTTCTAGAGTAACTTCCAACTTACTCTTTTTGGATTTCTTCTTCTTCTTCTGAGTTTCACTTGAATGTAGAACCATAGCCATCTTCTCGGCTTTGTCTGTTGTGCTCGATGAAGTAGCTTGTGGTGTTGCATCTTTTTTCTGCTATGCTTCGGTGTCAGCTAGTTAGTTTTGAGTGGACATCTCCACATCAACCTTTACATTATCTGTAGAAACTTGTTCAGTTACCTCAGGAATTTCATCTTTTGTTTTTTTCTCCTTCATTGGTATCCTTATTTACTTCATCTTCCTTTGTCTTTCCATCCTTCTTAGTATTGTCTCCATCTGTTTGTTGTAAATCTCCTTTTGTAACCTTGTTAGTTTTGGTTACAATATGAGTATCTCCGATGACATTCTATTCATCGGTGTTGTCTTTCTTTCCTTCATCCCCTACATCCTTAGGAATGCTTGAATCTTTGTCAAGTGATTTGTCTTTTTCTTGAAGTATATTGATGGCTTGCATCAATATTGGTATGTTTCTTGATATGTTCACCTATGAAGTGTCAAATGTTGTGTCATGTTTCTCGGTCTTGTCCTTGATAGTAGTGACATCTTCATCTTTCTATATTTCTTCTACTGGATAATCAGTTATGTCAATGATTTTGTTTTCCACAATGTTGTCCATAGTGGTGTCTGGCCATATCTCATCTACAAGATCCATATCCTTGTTTCCTTTGGTGTCCAGTTCCTCCTTGTCCAATTCAACATTTGTGATAATGATTGGTTCTATTGCCTTAGTATCTTGATCATTCTTGATTTCCTGATTCTTGGTTAGAGATCTCTATGGCTCATGACTTGTTTCCTTTTCAAGAATATCAAGTATTTTCCTCCATTCAGCTTCACTTTCTTGGTATAACTCTAGTAGATTTCCTTTTAGCACTTGGTAGGTCCTCATCTTTGGTGAGAACCTTTTGAAATGAGCCTTCATCATTTCTTCAATTTCCTCCTTTTTGGATTTGGGAGGCATGATTGATACTAGGGCTCTTTCCCTGATTTCTTTCTCAGAGTGTAAGGAAAAATTCCATCTTTCCAATAGCTTGTCTTCAAGTTCTTTAGGCATTTTTTCTACCAGTTCTATAGGGAGGTATTTGTATATGCACATCATCTTGATGATTTCCTCCTCAATCTTATTTTGATCCAAGGGATCCAATTTTAACCATCTTCTAACTTTGGAGTCAGTAATTGATCCTAATTTGATCATGTGTGCACATACCTCATTAATCATTTTGGGAATCTTGTTCTTTTCCTCATGAACACCTTCATCTTGTTCTGTGTCCTCAATATCTTCATTGGTTCTAATGAACTTCCTTCTCTTTGTTGGCCCTCTTTTCTATGTAGCCGGTTTCCTCTTGTAGGTTCTTACTTGTCCTTTCTTCAAGGGTGAAGGACTTGAGTCCTTAGTTGTTTGGCTTCTTGTCCTTGAAGTAGTTGTGGTTCTTGGATTCTTAGCTGGTGTTGGAAATAGAGTATCTAACTCTGTAGACTCAGAGTCACTTACCTTCTCAACCTCACCGATGGGTGACTATCCTTTGGTTTCTTCCTTTTGTTCAGTTTCCTCCTTAGTAACTGATAGTCTTTTCTTCAAATTCTTAACCATTTTATCTCTTCCAGTCTATTTTCTTTACAACCAATCCGGTTTTGATTCTTAATTTGGCCTTCGCATAAGTTCTAAACTTTGGTTGTGTTTTTTCTAATGGTTCATTTATCAAGCATCAATTGGATTGGATGCTTGATCAATATTTACCTCATATTCCAAAGGTTGTAACAATTCTTTCCTTGGTACAATAGGCTTGATGTATGTGTGGTCAGTGTCAACCATGAAACATATATCATTCTTGAATTTCTCAATAATTTTCTCAGGGATCATTACTCTTTTCTACATTCGGTCCTTGAATCCTATAAAGTACTCATCCATGATTATTTCAAAGTTGTCTCCCAGTGACATTATGTATTCATTAATCTACATGGTGACTGGTCTTGTGGTATGCCATTTTAAATCTCCTACTAATGGGAATGATTTTTGGAAGTAAAAGAAAATGCACATGATAAGTGAGCCAAACATACATGTATTTGTCTTTGCATTTCTTATTGTTCTTAGGTTTTATTCTAGCTAATTAAGTAGAAGTTCTAATAGATCCAACTGAGAACCTTTCTTTACAATCTTATAAGTTGTATCCACTACTCTGGATGCTATGTTGTTCATGTTAGGATTGGATTATACTGAGAGGGGGGGTGGGGGTGAATCAATATAATAGCACTTTAAATAAATTCTTCTTCCACTTAAACATTAATCATACATTTGCAGTAAAGTAAAGAACATAAGTAAATGAAAAAGTACTCATAACACCATATTTGTTTACAAGGAAACCCTGGCCAAGGGAAAACCCCAGTGGGGATGATACCCACAAGAATGCACTAAAGTATAGTGTCCATGTATCCCTATTAGGAGCTGAATATTACATAGTACATTTCCTTGTTAGAGGAATAAAAACCCTATTAAAGGTTCACAACACCCTGTTAGGGGCCTCTAAGCTTACAACTTTTACAATACAATTCAGTTCCAAAAGTTCTCAGTCATGAACAAAACAAGCATCACTAATGCTTTGATAGTTACTTTATAGTTCTTCAGTGATCTCTGTCTTTCTCTGCTCTACCATTTGCATATCTGCTCTCCCAAATAACTATTACACCACTTCATACAATCTTTACCAAAAAGATCTTACATATATATATATATATATATATATATATCAACTTTACAAAGTCGGCTCTCAGTATGAATATTACAAATAATTCTAATTCGGCTCTCAGTATGAATATTACAAATAATTGTAAGTCGGCCTTCAATAGAAAATAAATTTAATATAGTAAACATTAAATGCATATTCGACACTGTTGTATGGTCAATGTGTATGATATCAACAACCAAAATACAACTTTGATTTCTTGGAGTCCAAGTCATACTCCCTCAATCTTTACTGTTGTCCAACTACTCTGTATCATTGTTTTTCTGTAGTCTATCTATCTTCAAATCATTCTAACTCATCATAGACTTAACCAAATCCAAATCAATCTTAGGTGGAGGTCAAACATACTCCATACTGTCTACCTCTAAGCTTGCTTTCCCTAATTCATCAATCTCTATCTTTGACATCAAAAGTACTTTTGTATCTCTGCTACTGTACTTAGTCAATTTCTAAGTCATCAAAACTTATCTTCAAAGTAATTGAAATTAAACCCATATGTGTTGCCATAAATGGAAACCAAAAAGTGAATCATATTTACCAAAGTTGATCACTTCCCAACAATCTCTCCCTTTGGCATTGATGGCAACACTTAACAAAAAAAATGACTAAGTGTTGCAACCAATCAAAAACTGTCTCTCCTTCTCCTTATCTCTTCTTCATATTTTTCTCTCTTTCTTTTATTATATTATATATTTTTCTACTCTTCTCTTTTTTTTTTCTTCTCTTCTCCCCCTTTGACAACAATCACAAAGGTGCATAAAAAGAAATAAGCTTCAGTTCTTGCTTACCAGTTTCAGAATATCCTTAAAAGAGTCTTCCAAAAGCTTCACTTTTGTGCTCCATGTCTTGAAAAATATCTAACTGATGTGAATCAAACCATTCATTTCATATGACGCAATTTCAGCCTCTTTCAATTCTGTGGGTAAACCTTTAGTCAATGAATCCGCAACTTTCTCCAAATCTGAGAGATGAGCTTCAAGTATGGATAAATTTGGAGTGACAAATCTCCTCATTAGATTAAATCTTTTCAATACTCTATCTTTTTCATTTTCCAATACACCGAGTTTGGCCAATATTCTTGTAACTTTTGTGTCTAGTTCTGTTGTGGACTATGAAGATGTTCCACAACCATCCACCAAACTATTCAGAGTTGCCCTTTCCTTGGCAATAATGTCCTCAACATTTTGAATATATCTAATTAGATTCATGCAATAGCTAAATAGTTTTCTTCCATGCCCAATACAGCTCTTTGCATTTGTCAAACAAGTTTTTATAATGCCTAAGTCCCATGTGATGGAATTGTAGAATTCTATCAGCTTCTTCTCTGAATATGTTTTCTCTTCCTTCTCCTCTACAATCTTAAGCAAATTTTCAAAGTGCCCATCAAATTCATCGTGTAATTTTCAAGTTCTCAATGTCATCTTTGTGCTAAAAAACTATAGGTACTAGAAGCAATTTATTCATAGTATCAATAGCTCTAGTAATTACTTTTTCCTTCTTGTCTCCTTTCTATTCAGATCTTTCCTTTTCTTTGTTTAATGTAGTAAATGCCAATTTTACCAATTCAACTTCATCCATGATATCCACATTTATATCACTACATGCTAACAATGAAATAGATGGTGAGTTTGCCTCTTTCTTTTCATCTTCTTGATGTTCTATCTTCTATTCATCATCCTTTTTCTGCTCAACTTCCTCTTTCTGTTCTATTTCATCTAAAATAGAGGTGTCCAAATTTCCTACAAAAGGGTCCTTCTCATCTTGTGAGGGGTCAAGGGTCACTGCCACACCAGAGGCATAGAAATCTGGTCGAGGGTCTGCTTATCTCTTCTCAGTGGATGTCTTTGTCACCTTTGATCTCTCACCCATTCCCAATTGTGTGGGAAATATGGTTTTAGGAGGTGAGGGCCTGCTATAATTAGAACTCATCAGAATCTTCTCTAATGCCTTATGAGTTTCCTCCGTCACTTCATCATACTTCCTTGCCATTATTTTCAATAGTCTAATCTTGGTTATTAACATAGGTTTCAATTATTTGAATATACTATCCCTCTCTTATACTGATAACACAAGCAACATGTTATCAATTTCCATATTTCTGATCTGATCATCCTCATTCAGTGCCAAGTGTTTTCTGTTCTCCAATTTTCCATACAAGTCTGTAGGTATACTTCCTTCAATTTCTAAAAGAGTCTTCTTAAATGTAAGAAAATTTTCTATCACAATGTCTTCTATCTTCAGCTTCTCTGATTCCTCATACCTATTATAGTATTTGTCAATTGTAACCAATTTACCTTGCTCTAGTGCTCTTTTCTCTAGCATCTTCATGTCTATTTTTGAAATGTGTTTTATTGATTTCTTCTCTTCTCCTACTGTGGTTTTCTCTTCAAGTGATTTAGGCTTACTTGATCTTGTAACTCTAGGAGTGACATCCTTTGCTTTCTCTATTTTCTATTGTGGAGGAGGTAGACTATCTCCCATAACTACCTTAGGAGTGAAAGGGGCATCATTGCTTCCACTTGCTACTCCAAGAGATCTCTCTGCATCTTCTTCTTGAATTCTTTCAATTCTTCTTCTATTAGTCCAGATTTTACACCATAATCATGAATAAAGTTAGCAATTTTCTTTTTTCCTCTATCCTCTAGATTGTTCCTCTTTCACCTTTGCTGATTTTTCTTCATAGGTTCCCCATCTGTCTTCTATTATATCAAAATTTAATGCAAGAACATGTTCTACTTGCATGGTGAGTACTTCAGAACTCACTTCATATCCCATAGGGTAACACCATTTCATTCTAGGTCTAACTGCTTCAAAACATACACAATTAGTTTCAACCATGAAATAGATTGTATCCTTGTACTTATCCACAATGTCCTCATGCAACCTGTATCTTTTCTTCATCTATTTCTGTAGAATTTTGATCATAGAAAATAGTTCTCCTTCTACCCAAGTAGTATTCTTCCTTTTGTGTCTCTGTGAAATCAGTATGCCAGTGGGTACTCCAGAATTCCAACCACTAGGTTGTAAACCAGGAAACTTGTGTTCAATATGAATGAACATATGCATCAATAATGAACCAAACCTAAATTTTTTAGTTCTATCCCTCTTTACTAGCTTCACATTCTCCAAAAATTGTTGAGCCAGAACTTCACATAAGTTATATTTTATGTTTTCCTTCACCATTCTCCATGCCATCATGATTGCTCCACCAGATACAGAGTTAGGTCTTCTACTGTAATATAATTTATATCTGAGTATCATGGAAATCAATCTCACATCTTGTTGAAAGATATCATTTATTGTCATTTCCCTTCTATCCCTTTTAGAATGGGTTAGGGTTTTTACTTCTTTCTTTACATGCTTCTCTGCAATATGTATAACTCCAGTGTTGTCTAATTCAATGATCTCATGAATTAGGTCACTACAAATTTTCACAGGTTGGTCACCAATCCATATGAACTGATCATGAACCCTGCTCATCAATATATTAAACCATTCATTTTCATCAAATTTGCATAAATCCATTACCTTCATTATGCTCAACTGAATAATGTGTTTGAATTCATCTTTCATGATTCTATTTTTAGTCATATTTTCCATTTTAGTGAGTATTTCATTGTCTCCCAATGTACCATATTTACAATTTATGTAAGCCCTAATGTCTTCTACGTGCAATACACCATGTGGGGTTTGTGAAAACACTCCTTCTAGATCCTCTTCACAAGACTTATACGGATATTTCTTGAATTTGTATCTAGGATGATCAACAACATCGAAAATGATGGGTGCATCCATAGCTAGATGATGTAAGATACCTTTCTTTCACTGAAATCCAAGTGTTATGATCCAATTGACCACACATGGAAAATGTAGAATAGTCTGAAAGCTTTTGATCTCTGATTTCCTTATCTCTCTCTTTGTCAAATGGTGAATAGATAGGTCATCAAATGATGCTTTATACAAGTTGGGTTATAACTTTCATTTTTACTTTATACTTTCCATTCGGCTGCTAGATCTTGCGAACACAATATACAAGTCAACTAATGGTGCGCTCTTAGGTATAAAATCCATGATGTCAGCTTAGTTCACACACAAGCTCGCATGAGCTCAATCTATGAATTTTGTGGTAGGATAAATTTTGATGTATGTATCCAATGCTCCCCCTAACGCCATGATCGACCAATTAGGTCAATTCTATCTTGCTACCTTCAGGCGAAGATCCAGTAGCATCTACTGACTCTCCCTGAACTGATGTCTCACTAGTTTCTTTAATCTTCCATATCTTACCACTGTTGTTGTCTTCTGCTTTCTTAAAATAGTTTTCAAAATCATTCTTCACATCTGCAATACTTTTTCCAATATCATTTCCATTCTTCTGTGAATTCATAGGAGGTGGTGTTCTTCTATTATCTACTCCATTATACTTGCAAAAATTTGCTATATGTCCTAGATTATTGAATTTGTAACATATAGGAGGTCTTTGTTCTTGATTAACTTGTAACTTATAGTACTTCACAATGTGTCCAATGTTATTACATTTGTAGAATGTAGGTTTCACTGTAGGTTCTCTTCCATTGTCTTCTATATATCCTGATTGATTAGGTCTTCTGCATTCTAATTTCTTGTGCCCATATCCATTATAGTTAAACCAATAACTAGAAAAATTTCTAAAAGGGGCATTACCTCTGCCATCTCTCTTCATGTGTCCAAATCTATTGCAACCAAAGCATCTACCTCTGGAAGGTTTGATCTACACTTTAGGTTCTTCAGTAGATGGTTTCACAACATCAATCTTCTTATCTAATTTCTCTTCCTGATTCTTTGAACATTCAGCTTCATTGAAGCCAATACCAGTCATATCACCTTTAGGTTTCTTCTTTTCTAGATGTTCATCAATCAAATCACTACTAGTGTGAAGTTTCTCAATGTGATTCTTTGCTTCAAAAAATTCACCTTTCACAATCTGATTGTATTTCTCCAATTCCAGGTATTTGTTCTTGTAGTTGTCAGCCTCATCCTTCATTTGATTCAATGCACTGTTTAAAGTTTCTTCAAATTTCTTCTTAGCATCCTTCTACATCTTTACTTCTATATCCATAGACATATTTTCAAGTTTCAGAGTTACAATATCTTCTTTTAGTTGTTTCACCTGATCTGAATTGTCTTCATGTAAGTCTTCTTTTATTTGTACCACAAGATCTTCTCTTTGAATTCTGGAAAGCTCAAGCTATTCTTTGAGTTTATTTATAAATTTCTCAGCTCTTCAAATCTTGAATCTCAATTCTCAATTCTTTTCTTTTGCTTTATCAAGGTATTCAAGTGCAACATCAAATTTTTCTTGTAGCATGTCCAAATCCATTCTGATCTCCCTCAAGCTGTTAGGCTTTCTCTCTAAGGTCCAAAAGCTCTGAAACCAATTGTTAGGATTGGATTATACTAAGAGGGGGGGTGAATCAGTATAATAGCACTTTAAATAAATTCTTCTTCCACTTAAACATTAATCATACATTTGTAGTAAAGTAAAGAACATAAGTAAATGACACAGTACTCATAACACCATATTTGTTTACAAGGAAACCCTGGCCAAGGGAAAACCCCGGTGGGGATGATACCCACAAGCATGAATTAAAGTATAGTGTCCCTGTAAGGAGACCTATCCCTATTAGGAGCTGAATATTACATAGTACATTTCCTTGTTAGAGGAATAACAACCCTGTTAAAGGTTCACAACACCCTATTAGGGGCCTTTGAGCTTACAACTCTTACAATAAAATTCAATTACAAAAGTTCTCAGTAATGAACAAAACAAGCAACACTAATTCTTTGATAGTTACTTTATAGTTCTTAAATGATCTCTATCTTTCTCTTCTCTACCGTTCGCATATCTTCTCTCCTAGATAACTATTACACCACTTCATACAATCTTTACCAAAAATATCTGACATATATATCTCTCAACTTTACAAATTCGTCACTCAGTATGAATATTACAAATAATACTAAGTCAACATTCAATACAAAACACATTTAATATAGTAAACATTAAATGCATATTCGGAGCTCTTGTATGGTCAATGTGTATGCTATAGACAACCAAAATACAACTTCGATTGCTTGGAGTCCAAGTCATACTCCCTCAGTCTTCACTGCTGTCCAACTGCTATGTATCATTGTTCTTCTATAGTCTATCTATCTTCAAATCCTTCTAACTCATCATAGACTTAACCAAATCCAAATCAATCTTAGGTGGAGGTCAAACATACTCCATACTATTTTCCTCTAAGCTCACTTTCCCTAATTCATTGATCTTTGTCTTTGACATCAAAAGTACTTTTGTATCTCTGCTACTGTACTTAGATTTTTGAGTCATCAAAACTTATCTTCAAAGTAATCAAACTTAAAACCATATGTGTTTCCATAAATGAAAACCAAAAAGTGAATCATATTTACCAAATTTTATCACTTGCCAATAGTTCATCCTGCTAGCTTGGAAGAATTTGTAGCCTAGGACACATGCTCCAAATTTCAGTTCAATATCGGTGATAGTGGATACCTTCAATCCTCTACCATCACACTTGGCTCCTGTGTTCTTTTCAATCTCAACCTTGGGTAGGTGTTTTAATTCCTTTACCTTATCGGTTATAGGATAAACGGTGACTAGATGAATAACATCTCAGGTTATCATTTTAGGCTCATCCAGCCATAGCTTGTGATTGTGAATTCAACTCAGTACTAACCGAATCTAATCAATTTTGAATAACTTTGGGAATAATAGGTAATTAGTGATCCCTTTCACCTCTGTGTGTTTGTGTTCATTTTTTATGGATCCATCCTCATTACATAGCTTCTTGAAAGCTTTTTCAACCTCTAAGTCACCAATTTCTGCAATCTTGTAGTGGATGTATTCTCACACATCTTCGACAAGCAAAACCCTAGCCAGTATTCATGAGAATGCTCTAGCATTGTCGGGTTGTGATGCAACCTCAGGGAAAATCTTATAGTGAGGTTCCTCATAGGTAGAATTCTTGATAAGTTTAACCTTATCCTCCTTGATGTTCTTCAATTTGGTGGTTCTTGAGGTCGTGGCCATTGTTTCAGATATTTAGGGCTTTCTAAAATATGCGTAAAATAGAGTTATCAATTATTGTAGGAACTTAGTGTTTACACCTGTATTGGTTATTGATCTATCAGAGTGCTCTTGGTCTATTTGAAGTCTATGATGCTATCACTTTGTTCTCAAATTTTGCACTCATCACTTTGCTTTGTTCACTGGTGAGTAATGAAACCCTTTCGTCGCCCTTCTATAGATGTTTTCCCTAAAAGTGAGTCATTAATGGTCAACCTCTCCTCGATGTGTGAAGATGGAGCTATCATTTTGAACATTAAATTCTCTCTTCGGTGACAACGTGATGCTTTGGGGAAGTTTTCTAACTCATTGCTTTTACCGACAGGTTTCGATGTTTTGTAAACATAACTCATTCAAATTGCTTGATTACCGATGAGTCTTAGTTTCCCCTTAGCAACTTTGATTTTATACATTAACCGATGATTCTCGATAAGTGTAGGAAGTTTGAGCTTTGAGCTTATACCAATGGATTTTGGTATGTATTCCTAGATAGAATAGTTATCATAGATTTTAACAAGTAATATCATGATGCATCTTTAATTTTTCTAATTTGGCATTTCATCAACATATTATGGAACTGATGTAAAATACTACTTAGTTTAATGTAGTTCCATACTTACTTGTTCAGCTTAGGTGGGGGTGGTGATGTCACTAGATCCATTGGATGGGGTTTCACCATTTTCATTGCTCGGTTGAGCTTCATCATTGTTTGAATCTTTTCTCCACATTTTGTCTCTCATTCTCTGAATGTCTTCAATGGTGTTTCTATTATGAAATGTGTTTGTCTCTGTCATTTGGTCTCTATAGTCTTTCTTGAGATGACAAAATTTATGATAGTGTAAGCATACCATTCTGGCGTTAGTCTAGCCTCTAGATTTTCTTGTCCACTATCTCATATAGTTTGTAGAAATGTGACCAAATCTTCCACATGCTGTACAATTTTTCCATGTGTTCTAATCCCATACATACTAGTTACCGACTCTTTTCAGTTGATAGGTAGTTTCTTGACTTTTAGGCTTCCATGCTTGCTTTTTCTTTTTCCAACATTCAAGAGTTGTGTGCCCATTCATTTTCCAAGTAGGACAGTATTTGTCCATGTAGGTTTCCTTCTTTGGTTGTTTCATCTTAGACTTACATTCATATGCTTTATTTCCTTTCTTGTTACATTTATAACAAAATCCTATGAATGAAGATGTGGATTTAGGAATACCTTTTATTTTGCCTCTGCATACATTTTATGTGTGGCCTTGCTTTCCACAGTGTTTGCATGTTATCTTTCTTGGTCTTGGATTTGCATATACATTCTTTGGATCAGCTTGATTGGGTGATTCTCCATCCTTGGTATAGCCTAGACCGGTATTGTTGTTGATTCTTCATTTTCCATAAAGAAAATCATCCATTCTCTTATTTCTCTCTTCAACTTTCTTGATAATTTCATTATACTGCTGCTGAATTCTGAGTTCTTGTTTTAATTTTTCATTTTCTTCCCTTAGCTCACCAATAGCTTATATTCTTTTAGTGAGCTCAACATTCATTCTATTTACCTCTTGACTCATAAGAATAATCTGATTTGTAGTCTCATGGTGATGGTCTATTAATCTTTGTATTTTAGATTCTTTCTCTTGTAGCTTTTCAGTAATCTTCCTTCTATCATCAATAGCTAGTGTTCTTTCTTTCTCAACTTGTCTAGCACCATTCATGACATCAATCATTCCTACCATCTCTGTCTCTTGACCGATTTGTAGATATTTCACTTTTCAAGCCAGATGTTGATTGATTTCATTTAGACGTGTGATGATTTTTTGTGATGCATCTGATGCTTTTCTTGTATTTGATCCTGAAGACTCAAAGAAATTTGGTATCTCTTCCTCATGGTAATATGTTTCATTACAACAAGATGCCATAATATTTCTTTCATCTAACAACTATCTCATCTTGATTCTAGCTTCTTTATACTGCTCATAGAAGATCTAAATTTGTAGCTTTTGATTCTCAATACTCTTGTCAAGTCTGTACTTCTCCATTGTATGATCTTTTCTATTAAGCCTTTAAGATTTTCTAGATAAGAGACTTAGCTATGATACCAATTGTTGGAATTAATGGGAAGTGTGTACTGAGAGGGGAGGGGTGAATGAGTACCTAAAGTTTTTTTGTATCTTTTAACCTTTATCCTTTAGGTAATCAATTGTTTATCCAACCATCTGTTCTATGCTATTTTGATGTAATATTTATCAATTCGTAAACTTAATTCAACATGTGAACATTCATGAAAGTAATTGACACATAACACAAGATATGATATCATAGAAAACTCCTGTTAGGAAGTAAAAATTGTGGTGGGGATGACACCCACAAATTCTTCACTATCTATAGATTGGAAGGGGCCGGTTAAGGCTTACAATTTGATAACTTCTGATGATCTTCCCTGTTAGGAGTATCTATGGAGACCTATTAAAGTCTACTCTATTAAGAGCTTTAGCAACACTGTTTAGTGTGCACTTGAATAAGAGATTTACAATTGGATGGTTAAATCCACCTTCCTTGATTTTTACACTTCGCTTCACTTGTCAGAATGTAAGCAAATTACAATTGAATTGGTGTATGTAATCTCCTATTGATGATTGTAGATCTATTTAAGATTAAATGTATAAGTATATCACCTAATGTGATTGAATAATACCTCTATTTCTCGGTAGCCTCTTTTCTTGGTTCTTGATAACCATATTCACCTTTTGTTGTTCTGGTTCTTGAAACTTTCAGTATGATCCATATATGTGCTCTTATGCTTCATTCATCTTCTCATCCATTCTTACATCATTAATAAAGAATTATTACAAAATCTATTTATAAGATAGATTGACCTAATCAAGTTTCACGTAAAACAATATTAACTCTAAGAACACAGGTTTACAATTTACCTTGATCTCCTAGTCTATGTGTTTTAAATCAGTTAGACTGATTAAAACACTTACATTCATGTTTCTTGTCCCTAAAGAAATGGATTTAAAAACAAATCAAAACTCTATAAATAGAATAAGACTATTTTATTTGACGTGGAAGTTAGATCTACTTTTTGTGGGCTGCAACAGACTTTCGGTTTCTATCGGTTGGTTATGCTCTTAAGTTAGTTAGATTGTTTCTCGGTGTTCCTTGCTTGAACTGTCTCTTGGGTTCCTCTTTTATTATTCTCTCAGTTTTCACTATGACCTGCTCATTGGGTTCCACTATCAGGTTCCTCTTCATCCTTTTCACTTTGCATTTTTGGTTTACACACAAAATTGTGTTGTCAGTTTTCTTTGTACTTAGCAGTTTTTGGTGATCTCTGATATCTAAATTTTTGGTTTGATTTTTTTCCTGTCTTTCTGTGTATGTTTACCAAAAGTTTTCTTTGCATACTAATGAAAAAATAATGTCATCACGTTGAATGTCAATGTAGAAAGGGATTCTGACCCAAACACTCCTCTTAATATTTGAATCTTGGTGAATGACTTTTATAGCACATAAAATTGTCCTCACCAATTATACTCAACTAATTGAACACAACCCTCTTAGTTGATAAGACCTTTAAATATTATTACAAGGACAATTTTTAACAAATTTACACTATTTCATTTGCACTTAAAACTACTAAAATTCATTATACTTAGGTATCATCTAATTCAATAAAAGATATGAAACAAATTTTAACCAAATCTTGCATTCCTTTCAAATGTTTGTGAACCATTCATCTGCAATATCGACCCTTCATTTTCAAATATGAAATAAATTTTTTTTTTTTTATAGTATACACTTGGAAGGGACAATCTAATGGGAAAACAGACCACCACACATGAATTCCAACAAATAATGAAATATTAAATATTAAATGGCGGCTAGTAATATGGAAGAGGAAATTGTTTTATTATTTTTTCAAGAAACGATGACGATCTTACTTTCCTACATACTATGAAATCTTGGGTTATTACAAGCAATGTGGAAAGCATACATTCAAGGAAGACAAAAAGAGAAGTGACCTTCAACCAAATATTATCGAAAACACCATCGTCTCATTACACACACACACACACACACACACACACACTCTCTCTCTCTTTAGGTTTTGAGTTAAGGGATGGAAATCATTATTCATTATAGGTATTAGTGTAGTGTGATGGCTAAATTGTGGTGTTTTTATTCTTGTCACCAAGGTTTAAATCTTGTTGGAATATTATTATAGAGTTCTTTTGTTGTGGATGAGGTCCCTCATTTGTGACCTTATTAATTCATAGTTATAGCTCAAAAGTATGTACCGCTTAATTTTTTATTTATAAAATAATTTATAATTATAAAGATGGTATAATAAAACCATATTCTAAATAGTGAAAGTAAAGTGAAGTTTTGTGTATTTTAGTAAAAATTAGTCAAACCATAAAATATAAGGATTATATCAATAAGAGTAGGTGGTGGATCATGATTTGGGAGATTCCCCATTTCATATAGGAAGTATTGACCATCAAGAAATGGCTACCATCTTGTGATAGTATATTCTTTTTCTTTTTGTTCAAGACAATTTCTAACATACTAGATGTCAAGATTTAGTTGTGGAAATTCACCACTATAAGGCCATCCAAAGATCCTTTAGTCACAAGGTTGAGAATCAATAGATTGGCTATGTGTTTTCAAACAACAACCACACCCTTTGTGTTGAATAGATCAATGAAAGTGATGTTTGTATAGAACATTGAAAGTACAACATGTCTATACTCTTAGGAAGGGGAATTACCCTTATTAAAGGAAAAGATGGCACATAAGTGATACCATAAAGAATATTTTCCCAACACTTAGTAAGAGTCTTTAAGTGAGAAACTTATGTGGAAAATTTGTTAGCTTGCACTTGAATATATAGTAGAACATTAAATTGTAAATCATAGTCTGAAATTTGAGTTGAAGTGTTAGAATATGGGAAAAAGGGGTTCTTCTCAATGATTTTGATTTTTTCATATCTCCAATTTGGTCTATTTCAACCTCCGTCTAATGTTACCTAAATTTTTTGGGTGTGCCCCAAATCTATTGATAAAGTGTAAGTAGTGTTTGGTAGATGATGCTCACAAAATTAACCTATTAATAAAGTGTAAGTGGTGTTTGGAAGGTAATGCTCACAAAATTAACCCTAAGAGTAAAGCTAAGAATAATGTGGGGTGTGATATAATTATATCAGAAATTATTTTATCAATACATTTGAATATACTTTTGATGAATTTTTTGATTTAAAAAAAGCCTTCCTTAGCTAGCTCTTACTTATCCCAATTAATAACAATAATTTTGTACAATTCCTCTAAGTATCCCCCCCTTAATTTGGATTGAATTTAGGTACATTCATTCTTGTATTAGATTTAGAAGAATTATAATGTTTTTCTCTCCATTTTCAAAACTTGTGATACCCACTTATGTTGTTTGAAATGCATATTGTCTTTGACTTGACTAAAAGAGACATCCTAAAAATGTTGTATTTCTCTCTTCTTTGGTCATATCAATAATTCTTCAAAGTCTAGTTGAAACATTACACCTTCAATACAAATATCCACATCTTTCCGCATATCCAGTAGTCATTAATATATGTTATTTTCCATGTATATAATATTAGATGAGGTTAAAGTTTAGACTGACCGCATGGCCACCCATGAATCTCATGAGCATATTAACCTTAAATATTATATCAATAATGACATTACAAAGCATATATCCATCAACATATATCTTTCAATAAAGAGTAAAAATATCTAACTTTCATATATGTGTCCATTGATGGAAAAAATCTATTGAGGTTTTGGATCCAATATCGAGGATTATTTTTAACAATCAATTTTTTTTAGTTTCTCTAAATCCTACTCCAATCATGGTACCATATCACTTTGAACTAATATATGCAAGATAATAAAATTTATATTTGTGTCACCTTTCTCATTTGTCCACTCAAATTCCACATCATTTTTAACTTCTTTTATAATAAAAGACAAAACATTTTGAAATAAGCTACATCACTTGGTGAGATTAATGAGATCTAATTGATCTTTTCTTGAACAAATTTATAATTTTTCACACCCCTTATTTATTCATGTTCCTTGAGATGAGTTTTATATCCCATCAACATGCATGAGGGTATCATTTCATTTCTAAACAATTTTTTTTTATAGTAATAAAATGGATGTGTGCATGAAGATGGTGTACAAAAAGATGAATAAGTTACATGGCCAATTTTTGATATAACATACTCACATTATATTTTAAATCAAATTAACATGACCATGTTATGGATCGGGAAATACCAAGCCATAATGTGAGCACATTTTTTGAGCTTCAAAATGTGCTTGCATTTTGTGAGCCACAAAATGTGAGCACGGTTTGGGGCTCATTAAATTTTGAATACATTTTGTATGATAGAGAGGAAGAGGGAGATATATAGATAAAGAGGGATAGTGGGATGAGATAAAGAGAGAGGGAAGATAGAGATGTGAATAAATAGAGAGAGATAGAGATATATATAGAGAGGGGGGGTTAAGGGAGAGAAGGAGAGATAGAGATAGAAAGAGAAAAGATAGAGGAAGAGATAT
>MU224686.1:774488-813515 GCA_018584345.1 Thuja plicata | reverse complement strand
AGTGTTCTACCAGTACTCAATAAAAGGCCTGATGGACCTTTCCAGGCTCATAGTTTTAGTTGCAGACGTAAGGGAAGTATTTTGGGTTTATGTAGATTATTATTCCATAATTTAAAGGTATGGTGATACATGGTGTGTAAGATAGATGGATCCGTATATATCAGTTTTTGTATTTGATAGTCAAAACAACCAACATGGTGGAAAAATTATTTATGTGGATGTGGTAAATGATTTTTGGCACTAAATTTTATGTTCAAATGATGAAGCCAACATGCTCCTATGCATGACTATGTTTAGTTTGGTCCAAAGTAAATTTTAATCATGCATTTACCTGATTTGGTCTAACATTTCATATTTTTCTAGAACATTTTTGAGCTGACATTAACATATCAATTTTTAGTTATGGACATATAAGAATGATGGATTAGCCTATGATGATATAGATGTTGCATGTATGAAGTGAAAAGGTTGGTTATGTGAAGGGTTTGATGCAAGAAATTGAGATTTGATAATCTGATTAGCGAAGAACAACAAAACAGGGCAATCAGAGGAAGAGTGTATAAAATCAGCGTAATGAGCTTGTGTGGAACTTTAATTAGGTATTAGTAGATGCTAATTTAGTAGTTAAATAATTATTTTGATAATTATTGTGATCTTGTAAGGAAATGATCCTTCTTCTAAAGGGTTGTAGACCCTATCTATTGTAATTGAGCAGTGAGCTCTAAACAATGTGCCTGAATGCATTGTAAGACAATAAATTTATGCAGAGTATAGTCTTGTGGGTTCCATCATCACCGTGGTTTTCCACTAACATGGTTTACATGACAAAAATACATGTGTTATGGTGTTGTTCTTATTTTCTTTATGTTCTTTCATTTTACTTTTTATTACATGTGCTAAGTGGTTTGTGAATCTAAAAAATAAAGTTAGAATTTGTAGAAAACTGATTCACCCCCCTCTTAGTGTTCCATCCTTCCAAAAATTGGTATTGGAGCTTGGTCCCTTGGAAGAACCATAACAAATTGAGGGTGATCTAGGAAAAAAGGATGGATTCAAGTTTTCAAGAACAACTCTTAGTTGCAGTGGATGATCTTGATCATTCTAAAGATAAAGTTCTAGAGTTGCAAAGAGATCTCAAAGAAGCTAAAATTTTAATTAAATCCTAGAAGGCACTGTTGATGCAAGAAAAGATGAAGAGAAAGGAAATTTGTGACAAATTACAACAAAAAGACAGTGAGAGCTCAGATGATGAACAATTGAGTCAGGACTTGAAGGAAAAGACTGGAGAGTGTGAGAAGTTTAAGCGAGAGAATACATTCATGAATAATTTCATGAAATCTATAGTCATGAAGATGACTAAGGATATTGAAGACAAGAAGAAGAATGAAGAAAATCTCAATCATTCCTTAAAAGAAAGATTTGATGAATGTAATAGACTTGTTGCTAATCTATAGGAGGCCAAGGATATTGAGGAAAATTTAAGAGATGAACTTGTGATTGCTAATGACTGTAAGGAAAAGGTCATGATCAAGATTGCAAACCTTCATTCATTACTTACAAGTCAAAGGAGTACAGAAGAAAAGAGTGGTATTGGCTTTGATAAAGGAGAAAGCCCTAGATCTGGTCAAGGAAACCCTAGATCTGAAAAGAAAAAGAACAAGAGGACATCAACAAGATAGTCTAATTCTCAAAGGATCAATGGTAGGAGCTTTACCTGCAAAAAATTTGGTCATAAATCTATGCATTGTAGGAATAAGATAAATCAAAATAATACATATTTTTTTGGTCAATAGTATACTTACAATAAACATGGTCATAGAGAAAGTGTATGTAGAATTTTTGTGAATAACTCTTCCAACAAATGTAACATCAAGTGTTATACATGAAATGGGTTTGGACACATTGAAAAGTAGCATGGAATAAGGAGATGTTGGGATTAATGGGAAATAGTACTGAGAGGGTAGGGGTGAATCAGTACCTCTAAAACTTTTAACACTTTTCACCTTTGATCATTAGTAATCATTATTTACTGTATTATCAACCATTTCTGATGTTCTTATTATGAATGTAACATTAACTCATAATATTTAATTGTTTGCAACATTTATAGAAAATAATAAACACATAACACAATATATGATATCGCAGAAAACTCATGTTAAGAAGTAAAAACTGCGGTGGGGATGGCACCCACAAAACTTCACTATCTCCAGAATGGAAGGGAGCCGGTAAAGGCTTACAATTGATCACTTCTGGGTAAAAGTATAAAGCTGTGTCGCACTTGAGGACCATTCTCGTAGTTCCGGCCAAACTTGTTTCGGCTGAAAATGTTTTCGCTGAAATGTTTTCGGCCATACATATGTGGCACAAACGTGGTGCCATGTGGCGTCGATGTGGCAAATGCGTTTCGGCCGAAACTAGTTCGGCCGGACCAGTTTCGGCCGAAAAATATGAGTAAATATAAGCCAACTATGTTCTATCGATGAAGAATTGGCACATATTTATATTGGGGCATTCGGCTGGAACTGGTTCGGCTGAACCAGTTCCGGCCGAAACTATCTGTGTGGCATCCTATGTGGCAGCCAAATAGGCAAAAATTTCAAAATTACAGAACTTCTCACTTAGACAACTGATATCTTCATCAAAACTCAACCATTTTAAAAATATAAATATACCCTTTTGTAGAGCTCAGAGTCTAGATTATGGTAATATAATTTTTATTGTGTTTTGATTACATATAATATATTATAATTTGAAAAAACTCCAAGTAGGTATTTTAACATTTAAGAACATGCTCATTCAAAAAAAAAAAAAAAATTAGCAAATCATGTTGAAAAATTTTACAACTTATATTTAACACTAGAGGAGAGAGTCCTCTTCAAGAATATGTAATTTTTTTTGTATTTGGTTTAGATTTGCTAGGGAAAATGTGGAGGGAGAAAAAAACTGTTTATTTCGGATAACTCCAACTTTGAATAGTTATAACAGACAAAATATATACCGAAAACCAATCTTTCTTTTTTTATGCACTAGCTGTACATGTCATCTAAAACATATTATGAAATTAGAGGAAAAAAAGATTATTTGCATATATTTAGTTGGAGGGAACTAGACCCTACATTTTAAGCATTTTTTGCGTAGTTAAAAAATGGACTTCAAAAATTAAAAAACTAGGTCAATAATTATTCAAAAAAAAATTTAAAAATTATAGGCATAAACTACATCCAATTTTACACATTTCATTAGTTTACATCATTTTTAAATTCTAAACACAAATGCCACTTTTATGTCATTAAAGTTTAACAGTTTTGCATGTCGTGGTCCTCTTCCTTTGTAAAAGTGTGACACAGGTTTGTACTTTTACCCTTCTGATGATCTAACCTATTAGGAGTATTAAAGTGGAGACCTATTAAGATCTACTCTGTTAAGAACTTTAGAAACACTAATTTAAGTGTGCACTCGGTTAAGAGATTTACAATAGGACTGTTAGGTCCACCTTTCTTGAAAAGATTTCTTAAGTGTACTAAAATTGTTAGAATGAGTACAATATGTTTGACTTGACTATATGAAATCTATTATTGCTGATCATAGATCCATTAAAGCTCTCATAATATGAATATCATCTATAGTGACTGATTAATACCTTTTCTCTGCTTGTCGGTAGCCTATGTTCTTGTTCTTAAAACTGAATTGATCCTTTTCTGTCCTTCTGCATGAATTCTCTTGTCTGATCCTTAGATGCTCTCTATGGCTACAATCATCATTGAAAAACATGTTTACAATAGATTGAGCATCTATTTATACAAGTATTTGACCTATTCTAGAATCATGCATTACAAAGTTAACTCTACATCCAAGGTATACAACTTGACCTTGATCCTTTAGTTTGAATGTTTTAAAATAGTTAAACTAATTAAAAAAATAATAATTACATTCCTTCCTCTGCACATAATGGAGTTAAAAAAAATAAAGAAGCTAAATATACAACTTTAGTGTTTTATCTGACATGGAAAGTCAGATCCACTTTTTGCAGGATGTAACTGACTGTCAGTTTTTGGTCGTCGGGTTGAACTGAAAGTCTATTGGTGTTCCTTGGTTGAACTAATTTTTGGGTTCCCTTCATCTGTCGGGTTCATCTCTTTATTTTTTCATTGGGTTGCACTGCTTTTACTCGTCAGGTTCCTTTTTCCTTTTTGTCATCGGGTAACATTGAATAGTGTTTATCAGGATGCTTTGAACTTGGTAGTATTAGGTAACCTTGGCATCGGGTAGTGTTGTGCCCTGTCTATCAGTGTAGTGTAAACCGATGGTGTAGATCATGTTTTTCCTTGTATATACTAATGGAAAAATATAATGCCTTCAATCTCTCCCTTTGACATTAGTATAAAAAACTGATTTGTGCATAATACTAAAGTGTTTAGTATGTACACCATGTATATATCTTTGTCATTATATGACTCCCCTTAACTGTATGCATCGGTATAGTATAAGTATATGTACATGTATACTTGCCTTTGTAATATACATTCCCTGTTCTTTTCTCTTTCAAATGTTTGACTGTACACATCATTTCCCCTTTTCATTTCCCCCTTCTTTTACTGTGATTGTACATATCACTTCCCCCTTTATTTGATACTGATGATAAAAATGTACAACTTATAAGATGCCAAAAATGTGACAAAAATGTGTAACTTACAATGTGTCAATAATATGTGAGTGGGTGTTCTTGATATCTTCGAGCAATTTCTCCCATTTTTCTATCAGGATTCTAATGCCATGTGCTCTAGCTCTAGTTGTGCATGCATATCATAAAAGTTGTCTAGGACATACATTTATGGGGAGGAAATTAGTGCTCTTGCCTATGTCATATGTTTCTACAGTAGTGAGAGTGTCGGTAAGAGTTTTTCTTGAAGCTCATTTACCTCATCTCTAAACTTGGTCTCTGTAATCTGAATGTCTTGTCTCAATTTCTGTACTTTCTTTAGCTACTCATTGTGCAATTTTGTTGCCTCTTCACTATTTGTGAGACTTTATGCACTTGTTTGAAGATCAACATCTATTTGTGCTATCTTTTTGGTATACTCTTGGGTGAGTTGATCAAGTGTGCATAACTTTTGTATTAAGGTTATAGCTTTTGAGATTATTGGATCTATTGTGCTAACCAATTTAGAAAGATTTACCTTTTGCAATGCCACTTCTTGGCTTATCTTTTCTTCTAGCTTGAACTCATATTTCTGTTCAAGTCTTTCTTCCATGACCTTCTCAGCATCTATGTTCTGAGATGTGATTGCATCTGTGAGAACCACTAATTGATCAAGCATTGGGGCTGTTTGATCAATATCTACATCTGGTACAATTTTTTGAAGTATGCCTTGTGCTACTTCAAGTACCTTAGCTTCTTTTTTGGATTTTCTCAATTTGTCTTGAATTTCTTTTCTCTCACAAAGTCTTTCATACTTTGTCAATTTAGTTGGATCCAATGTCTTGGGATCACAAACTGGAATCTCAGTGATTCCATCTAGAGTGACTAGATTCTTATGCTTTCTTTTCTTCTTCTTTGAGATTTGTGTGGATGCAGATGTATGAACTACCATTGCTAGCTCATTTGTCCTCTCAGAAGATCTTGGTGAGGTCTTTGTTAAAGATGCTTCTTGTGCTTTTTTCTCAGGGTGCACCTGTCAGTTTTGTGAAGATGTCTCTCCATCAACCTTGGGTGTCTCTACAGATTTTTCTTCTATTTTCTTCTCCAGCTCATCTTTCTTTGCTTCTTCACTCTTTTCTTTTTGTGTGTCCTCTTCTACCTTTTGTGATTCCTCTTTACTTTGATCAGTAGACTTATCTTTCTGATCATTGGTTGCATCTTGTTCTGTAGTTGTGTCCTTTGTGTCATCTGTGGTGTCTTTTTCTTTTGCATCACCCTTGTCCTCGGGTGTGCTTGTGTCTTCTATAGTAGATCCTTCATCACCTTCTAGTATATTGATGGCCTTCATCAATACTATCATATTTATTTATGTGCTAGTTTGTGTTGTATCTAGATTGGTGTCATGCTCATCAGTGTGGTCTTTTTGAGCAGTTACATCTTCATCTTTTTGTATTTTATCTGTAGGGTCTGGTTCTGTTATGTCAATGATAGAAGTGTCCTACCATGTCTCATCAACAACATTCATTTCTTTATGCCCTGTTGTCTTCAACTCTTGTTTCTTTTCCTGATCCTTAAGATATATAAATATTACATCATCTTCTTTTTGTGGATCCTTATTAGAGTCATAATGTGTGATGTCTTGAATGTCAAGATCATCCATGAATTTTTCCAAATCTATTGGTTCCATATCTTCAACATTGTCCAAAGAAATGTGCCGAGGACTTGCCTTATCTTTATCCTCCTCTCTATTAGGTGTGTCAATGAGAAGTAATTGTTCCTCATGACTTGTTGACTATGTAGGAAGATCTAGGAGTTGTCTCCATTTAGTTTTGGCCATTTTATCCAGCTCTATGAACTTATCCTCTAGCACTTGTAAGATCTTATCTTGGTTATAAATTTTCTTGGGTGATTTTTCATTATTTCTTTGATTTATTCTATCTTAGATTCAGGAGGCATAAGTGTTACAAGTACCCTCTCCCTTGCTTCTCTTTTGGTTTGAAGAGAATATGACCACTATTGAGATATTCTATTACCCAGCTCTTTGGGTATTTGGTTGACAAATTCAGTTGGAACATATTTAAATTTTACCATTGCCTTGATGATTGCTTCTTGTATCTTTTTTTGGTCTTCTGGCTTAAGTGTATCCCATAGTCTGATTTTCCTATCAGACATCGTTCTAGTTGCAGCAATAGAATCAGCAATTTCATCAATTGTTCTAGTAAGAAAACTTTTCTTACTTACATCAGGCTCATCCTCCTTAGAATCCTCAATGTTAGCTTTAGTCCTTACCATTATTATCATCCTCTTTGTAGGTGTTTGTTTCTCTATTTTATGCTTTGTTTACTTTGTTGGCTTCTTCCTCTTATAGGTCCTTACTTGACCTTTCTTAAGAGGTGTGGTATCGGTCATAGCAGTTTGACTCCTTGTCCTTTGTTTCTATGTAGGAGGTGGAGGTGTATTAGATTCAGTTGCCTCAGAATCTTATTTCTGCTCATCGTGCCCTTCACCAATGGTACCCAGTTCATCAGTTTCCTCAGTTTGTTCTTGTTCCTCCTCATTAACCGATAGAATCTTTTTAAGATTCTTAACTATCTTATTCTTCTTGTTGATAGTCTTTTTGATTTCTAGGCCTCTTTTATATTTGACCTATCCTCTTCATAGGTTACAAACCTTGGTTTTTTGTTGTCAATTGGATCATTTATCAATGAATCAATAGCATTGGTTGCTTGATCTATGTTGAATTCATAATCAAGAGGGGCTAACCAAGTTGTCCTTGGTACAACAAGTTTTATGTGGGTGAAATTTGTATCCACCATAAAACATATCTCATCCCTATGTTTTTCAATTAGTTTCTTAGGGATCCTTTCTCTTTCCATCATATTTTCCTTGAATTCAAGGAAGTATGCAGTCATAACTGAATCAAAGTTATCTCCTAGTGACTTAATAAGTTCACTAATTTTTAATGTCACCGGATTTGTAGAATCCCATTTCACTTTTCCTACAAAAGGAAAGTATTATTGAAAGTAGAAGAATATACACATGATAAGTGAGCCAAACTTACATGTGTTAGTCTTTGCAGACCTTATTGTGTTCATTTTCTCATCAAGTTTCTTTAGCAGGATCTCACACAGATCCATCTTAATTCCCTTTGTCACTATCTTGTAAGTTGTGCTTATAGATATTGATGATATGTTGTTCAGCCTACTTGCCTACAAGATTTTGTATCCAATCACACATGCACCAAACCTTAGTTCCTCGTCGGTGATGGTGTTCACTTTAAGACCTCTATTATCCCATTCATCTTTTGTGAGCTTTTCAACTTCTGGCCTAGAAGGATGCTTGTGAGCCTTAGACTTGTTGGTTATTGGATAACCAGTGACAACATGAAGGAAATCCTTAGTGATTTTATTAGGTTGATCTAACCACAGCTTTTGATCATGCATTCTGCTAAGTACCAACCTAATCTAGAGTCAGTTTTGAAGTCCCTCAGGAAATATTGGGCAATTGTTATTCCCTTTACTTGTAGATGCTTATGTTCATCTTTCATGTAGGACAATATTTGTCCATGTAGGTTTCCTTCTTTGGTTGTCCCATTTTAGACTTACATTCATATGCTTTATGTCCTTTCTTGTTACATTTATAACAGAATCCTATGAATGAAGATGTAGATTTAGGAATACCTTTCATCTTGCCTCTACACACATTTGATGTATTCCCTTACTTTCCACAGTGTTTGTATGTCAGATTTCTTAGTCTTGGATTTTGATAGACATTCTTTGGATTGGCTTGATTTGATGATTCTCTATTTTCGATAAATCCTAGACTGTTGTTGTTGTTGACTCTTCGTTGTCCCTCAAGAAAATCATCCATTCTTTTATTTCTTTCTTTATTCTTTCTGATAATTTCATTATGTTGTTGCTGAATTCTAACCTCATGCTTTAGTTTCTCATTTTCTTCTCTTAGTTCACCAATAGCCTGTACTCTTTCAATGAGTTCTATATTCATTATGTTTGCTTCTTGACTCATAAGAATAATCTGATTTTTAATCTCATGGTGATTCTTAGCATGTCTTTGAATTTCTAACTCCTTTTATTGTAGCTTCTTTGTAATCTTCCTCCTGTCATCAATAGCTAGTGTTCTTTCTATTTCAGTTTGTCTTGCAGAACTCATCACATCAATCATTCTTACCATCTGAGTCTCTTGACCAATTTGTAGCATCTTTATTTGTTCTCTCAGATGTTGATTGATCTCCTTTAGACTTGTGATGTTATCTTCTGATGTATCTGATGCACTACTTGTATTTGATCCTGGAGATTTGAAGAAATCTGGAATCTCTTCTTCTTGATAATCTTTTTTATTGCTCCGAGTTGCCATACCTTTTCTCTCATCCAACAACTCTCTCATCTTGACTCTTGCTTCTTTATAATGTTCATAGAGAATCTATATCTCAAGCTATTTGTTCTCAATATTCTTATCAAGTTTGTACTTCTCCATTGTATGATCTTTTCTCTTAAGCCTTTAAGCTTTCCAAGAAGAGACTTAGCTTTGATACCAATTGTTGGGATTAATGAGAAGTAGTACTAAGAGGGTAGGGGTGAATCAGTACCTCTAAAATTTTTAACACTTTTCACTTTTGATCATTAGTAATCATTCTTTACTGTATTACCGACCATTTATGATGTTCTTCTTAAGCATGTAACATTAATTCATAATATTTAATTTTTTGCAACATTCATAGAAAATAATAAACACATAACACAAGATATGATATCGTACAAAACTCCTGTTAAGAAGTAAAAACTGTGGTGGGGATGACAACCACAAAACTTCACTATCTGCAGAATGGAAGGGAGCCGGTAAAGGCTTACAATTGATCACTTCTGATGATCTACCATGTTAGCAGTATTAAAGTGGAGACCTATTAAGATCTACTCATTTAAGAGCTTTAGCAAGACTAATTTAAGTGTGCACTCGATTAAGAGATTTACAATAGGACTGTTAGGTCCACCTTTCTTGAAAGGATTTCTTAAGTGTATTACACTTGTTAGAATGAGTATAATATATTTGACATGACTGTATGCAATCTATTATTGCTGATCACAGATCCATTAAAGCTCTCATAATATGAATATCACCTATAGTGATTGATTAATACCTTTTCTTTGCTCATCGGTAGCCTTTGTTCTTATTCTTGAAACTCAATTCATCCTTTTATGTCCTTCTACATGAATTCTCTTGTCTGATCCTTAGATGCTCTTTGTGGCTACAATCATCATCGAACAACATGTTCACAATAGATTAAGCATCTATTTATACAAGTATTTGACCTATTCTATAATCACGCATTACAAAGTCAACTCTGGATCCAAGGTATACAACTTGACCTTGATCCTTTAGCAATTAAACTAATTAAAACAATAATAATTACATTGCTTCCTATGCACATAATGGATTTAAAACAAATCAAGAAGAAAAATATACAACTTTAGTGTTTTATCTGATGTGGAAAGTCATATCCACTTTTTACAGGATGTAACTGACTGTCAGTTCTTTGTCATCGGGTTGAACTGAAAGTCTGTCGGCATTCCTTTGTTGAACTGATTGTTGGTTTCCCTTCAACTGTTGAGTTCCTCTCTTTGTTGTTTCTTTGGGTTTCAATATTGTTACTCATTGGGTTCCTTTATCCTTTTTGTCATCAGGTAACACTAAATAGTGTTTGTCGAGATGCTTTGAACTTGGTAGTATCGGGTCACCTTGGCATCAGGTAGAGTCATGCCCTGTCTGTCAATGTAGTGTAAACCGATGGTGTAGATCATGTTTTTCCTTGTATATACTAATGGAAAAATATAATTCCTTCAGGAGAAACCAGATGAGCAACAAAAATGGATAAAGGAATGTTGTATGCTACAAATGCAATAGATATCATCATATTGCAAGGAACTACAGGAGTAATAATGTAAACAAGAGAGGTATGGTAGATATAAGTATAAATGAACAAAGAATTGATAAAGGCGAGGGAAAGTGAATATTGAAGAGATTCAAAAGAAAATGAAGCATCCATGGGTGAAGAAGAATGTTGAGAACATATATGAAGGGTACGCATATGGATCTAGTGCTAGAAATTCCTCTGGGAATTGAACTTAGAACTTTGACCTAAGAGGATATTACATGAAAAACCTTAAGAAACCCCCTAAAGATGTTGATGTTCATTCTTGCCAAAACATGAAGATGTTGTATTATGTTGGCACAAATATTTTGAAGCCTTTACCAAAATAATTTGATAGGTTTTGAAGGTGCACAGTCGATCTTTGTGAATCAGGAAGTGAACTGGGTGTTTGGAAACATTTAAGGTATGCAACATTAACGATACCTAAAAATTAGGTATGGAGAATACAAAATATAATTTATAAAATAAAATGAGAGAAGAGCTCTACAAGAAAATTCCATTGAAACCAAAGAGACAAGGTGATTGTTCAAAGCAATTCACACACAAACCCTAGTTTGGTGAAAGGTATTTTCTGTGCATATCTCTGCAATTTTGATCTTTCATGATGAATACTCTAATTGTTTTTGATATCACCGAGAGGCCTCGACCAAAATTCAAGAAACGTCCCTTTAAATTGGTTGAATTTGATCTAAATGGTACTTTTTTGAATGTGTCATATGGGGTTTTGCACATTGAGGATGTTAGGGCATACATTCATTCCAATTTGGATAACTTAGGCACCGATAAAATGAAGGATTTTTATAATGGATAGCTTACAAAAAAGAATGGAAAATTGAAGCCATAATTCAAATCCCTAGAAGATAAATAATTTGACCAATTTGCTAAGTTATGTTTATTGAAGAGGATGAATAGATTTGGTATATAATGAGTAGGATAAAGTATGAATTCATGTAGCTTAGCAAACCATTTAATATTACCAAGGAGGTCATGCAGGTAGTGACATAATTGTGGGTGTCCTATGGAATCCCTACACTAATGTTAGTGAAGAATAATATGATTCATGATGCAAATGGAGTTTTATCTGACAAAAGAGGTATGACTATAAATGAAATAATTAAATATGATTTAGAGTATTTATAAATTTTGATAGGGTATAAGGTTTATCACTCTAGCATAGATAATTCAGTTTTTGGTATTGCCATTTACACTGCATATTAGATGCTGAAGGAGAACAAAAAATATTATCTATGTGAAGTGATGAAAGGTCACCTGATAGAGAACCTTACAAAGATTAAGAAAGAAAATAAGAATTCATTCAAATTTGGTACCTTAATTATCTATATTTTCTTTAATTTCATGAACGAATATCCTGGTGTTGGTCCACTTGATTGGTCTAGTAATAGACTAGTGATAGTTCAGATTAGGGAACTAGTGTATGGAAAGGATAGAAAGATGATGATAACTATAATTTTTGGATATTTTAAGGGATTTTACAACATGATGCATTCTAGGGACAAAATTCCTTAGCTCATAGTTGAGAAATATCAGGATGCTATCTATTTTATGGTTGACACTGATCAATGCCTCATGGAAGCAGTTGAACCAAGAACCTCATGGATAATACCTATGGGATATGAGGTAGATGTGAAAATAATAGGTTTATGTGCTCAAGATCTATTGACAAATCCCTTAGATCCAATTGAGGAGAGATTTGTGACATATGCAGAAAAAGATCTCAAGGTACATATGGAGATGAAGAAACCTGAGATATCAAGGAATGTCAGAAAAGAAAGTTGAAGGAATTGTTGAATACATGGGCATTCCTTTTGATAAATTTAGAGAAGAAATAAGGAGAACTAAACAAGCTGTTGAGAATCCTGTAGAGATTTCAGAAGCTAGTTCTGAACCCCCACCTGCTAGGGGTAGGTAGACTAGGAGTTTAATATTAAAGAAACCTCAAGTTCCACCACCTATGAAAAAATTAAGGAGGATGAAGCCAAAGGAAAATAAGGTAGAATAATTTATCTTTGAATATGATGAGGCTGCTGAATTATATGATTTAGTAAAGAAATTGAAGAATAAGAAGAATACTAAAGCTTCACCAGTCACCAAGTCAAAACCATCCGGTGAGAAAGAAAAAGTAAGACAACTAGACTTGAGTTTGATAAACTTGGTGTGTTTGTCAATGATGTTGAGAAGAAAATTACAACACATGGAAATTTGAAGCACTTGATCAATTTCTTTGATAACTTTGATAAATAAGGGTAGAGAGAACTTGAAGAAGCAGTAGCGACGTACTTTTATAGATACAAAAGAGCATTGATTGAAATAGAATCAAACATTCTCAAGAGTCTGTATTACATTCTTGATACAAGAAAATCCTATGAACTAACTGAGGATAAGAGGTTAAGAGAAAAAAGTGCTAGTTGATATATGTCCAGTGATTGCAGAAGAATAAGTGAAAAGCATTCTTAAGGAATCAGAGAAATAATTCAACACAAAAATGCGAATGAGTAATCTCATAATGGGAAAAATAACTGAAGTTGTGGAAGAAACAAAGAATATTATGAGATATTACCTTGAAAGGAACTAATATGAAGTCAATCCTAAAATAAGTTGAGGTCAAAGTTCTTCTATGCCTGAACTTGGTTTAGCTACAGTTGATGTACCTAGTGTTCCAGAAGTAGAAAAAATTGAGTTAAATGTTATGGAAATTCTAGAGAAAATGACAGAGAAGGAAAAGGTCATTGTGAAGGAAAAGGTAATAGAGAAATAAGTAGAGACTGAGAAGATAGAATAGGTAGAGGTTATTAAATGTCTTGATCAGATGACATTGATATCAGAAGAGCCCAAGGAAGCAGACAAGAGTAAGGTGGTAGTAGAGAAGGAGAAGAGAGAAAAGGGGAAGGAAAGGGACACTGACAAGGAAATAAGATAATTAATGAAAAATGAAACTATAGTGATTGATGTAGAACTGTCCCAAGGTCTAATTGACTTGTCCATTCTTTCACCACTTCAAAAGCTCAAACTTGTATAGTCTTCTAAAGCACAAGCAAGGGAAAAATCTTAAAGAATCACGTAGAAGACAAAAAGTTGTAGGAGTAGGCATACGGTATATTGGAAAATTTGATGCCATCATTTGTTAAAGATGTTGTAGAAAGTCCCTCTAACCAAATCAAGAGCCTAATTAGTGGAGTAAGTTCTCACTTTGAATCATTTGAAAAATCTATTGAGTTAAAGGTTAGGAAAAAATTTAATGAGTTGAAATGTATGATAACATACGACATATTTATTTTAGACACCAACATTAAGGACATTCAAGATGCTCTGAATGAAGGTGGAAATATTTTCAATTAATGTCTATCAACTTCTAAATATTTTGTAGGAGGAATTAAGAAGAAAATAAAGGAATGTGAACAGAAATTAGAGCATATTGCTCAATCATTTGATTGTCCAGGTGCTTCTACATTTGAACCAGAAGGTCAAGTAATCCCTCTACTTGAATATATAAAAGGTTTGAAGAAATAAAAAGACAAAATAATTACAAGAGTGGGAGAGTTTAGAAGTCTTCTTGCTCCCAAAATCCAGACATTATTCAGTGCAGTGAAGGAGTCACAAGATGACTTAGCTACATCAACCCCAATTAACTTGCAAGTGGCAGAAGAAAATGTATTTTTATTCAATGGACACATATCAGTTTTGAATAGTCTCAAAAAGGTTTGGGACAATGATATGTAGTTACTAAAGGGTATTTGTGCATACATCTTCAAAATTATGTAAGTTAGAAAGTTTTGTATGTACGTACGAGGGTGTGTAAATTGGTTTTGCATGGTATTTTGGCATGTATACCTTTGTCATTTCCATTGATGTCAAAGGGGGAGTGTAGGAGAGTGAAAAATGTGTACAAATGTACATAGAAATGACTCAGGGGGAGTAATGATTAAATCTTTTTGGAGTGTTGGAGTTCTGTGCATATTAAGTTTTGGACACTTAGTCATTTTTCACTAAGTGTTTCCATCAATGAGAAAGGAGGAAATTATTGGCAAGAGACACTACATAGATGGTTGGATGTATACATTAATGGAAACAAAACTCTAATTTCACGTGTGCATTGGAGTAAGAGATCATACCAAACATAGAATAAGAAATTATTTAAGTATGGAAATGAAGAACAAGGTGTTGTGCCAGTACTTAGTAAAAGGTCAGGTAAAATTTTCAAGGATCAAATTTTTATTTGTAGACATAAGGGAAGTATTTTGGGTGTATGTAGATGCTTATTCTAGAATTTGAAGGTATGGTGATGCATGGTGTGTAAGATAGATGGATCTGTATATCAATTTTTGTATTTGACAGTCAGAACATCCGACATGGTGTAAATATTATTTACGCAGAAGTGGTAAATCATTTTTGGCACTAAATTTTATGTTCAAATGATGAAGTTGACATGCACCTATGCATGAGTATGTTTAGTTTTTTCCAAAGTGAATTTGAGTTGTGGATTTAGCTGATTTGGTTAAAACATTTCACATTTTCCTAGAACATTTTTGAGTTCACATTGTGAGATCAAGTTTTGGTTGTGGACCTATAAGATGGATGGATTAGGGTATGAGGATATAGTTGTTGCTTGTATGAAGTGTGAAGATTGGTTATGTGAAGGGTTTGATGCAGGAAATTGAGATCTAATCATACAATTGGCCAGGTCTCTTTGAGAGATATATTCTTGAAATTTATAACACTATTTTCTAAGGAATATATGGAACAATGTGCTTGAAATCAATGCCTTTTAAAGCACAAAATATTCCAAATGGTGGTTGACATATTTTCTGTCATTGTCTATCTGTAGAATCTTCATGAACTTCCGTCATTGTTTCTTTATAAAAATTTTGAAGTCTTGGAAAGACTCAAAGACCATGGACTTCTATTTAAAAATAAACCGAAGTGCATTTAAAAAGATCACCAATAAATGTCAAGACATATCAACCCTATTAAAAGATGGATTGTGGAAATGATCTTGCCAAGTCACTATTGTAGATACCTATAAATGTCCTCATGTAATTAAATAAATTTTTTATCTATTTAAAAAAAAATCAAAATCCTTCTATTAATTAAATAGATATTTATTATTTATTTAATTAATTCATTAGCCTCTTCCTCTCATATTCAATTGAATATTTTTATTTATTTATATAATTCATTAGTCTTTTATCTCTTGCAAAAAAGTAAATTTTTAAATATTTAATTATATAATCTCCACTTTTCCTTTTTTTCCATTATTTTAAAAAAATTATATAATTAATTCATGATCCTTATTTCATAATTTCAACCAATCATTTCCAAGAGCAAACCGATCAACTCTAAATTAGTAAACATGTGACAAATGTCACTTGTCTCTTTATTTGATATTTTCCTATATTAATTAAATGAATTTTTTAATTTATTTCATTAATTCATTTATCTTTTTCCTTTCACGACTCTCAACATGTCTAAATTTGATGCATCTTGTGATGTATTGCCAAAGGTAAAATAAATCATACTTACCACATAATTTCATTCATCCATTTCGAATTAGCCTCTACTCTCCTTATTTCTCACTTATTTATTACCTTTCCTTTTATCTTAGTCATTCATATTTTAACCTCTTGATCTCAACCATTGATTTTCATGATGACTTATATAAATGAGCATCTCTCTTCCTCATTTGAGTCTAAGGTGAACGTATATATCTTGTGATTTTGGAAAACTGTTGATATCTTGCTACCATATATAATTATTATTATCTTTGAGTCAACATCATTCAACCACACTCCATTCTTTCAATTTCATCTTGTGCATGTGATAAATATCTGAGAGACAATATCATTCGATACAAGATCCTTGAAGGATAGGATAATAATGGAGTCAAGCATTTCATGAGTGTAATTGGTATATTTTCTTTTATTTCATTATTATATGCATTCATGAAGAATAGATCTATTAATATGATATGGGCTTTAGTTTTTAGACCTAGTTCTTATGGTTAGGCTTGATTAGGTTTGCAAATAGATTTTAAATTTTCAACATTGTCAACTATATGCTAACTTTACTAGCTATGTGGGCCTCCATTCTGTCTTTATCATAATTCTCTTTAGGGTGGTTACGAATAATTCTACCTTGGAAAATTGGACAACAAAAAATTGAATAGAAGGCAACTGTGAAACCTTGACCTATTCATTAATATTCTAACTTGATGAAACTAACAACTCATCTTATCATAAACAATTCATCTCATATGAGTGTATGAGCAATTTATCAAAGGAGAGTAAGGAATAAATTTAGAAAACTAATAAAGACTAGATTGGTGATATTCTTTTCTCATAGTAATTTATCAAAGGAGAGTAAGGAATAAATTTAGAAAACTAATAAAGACTAGATTGGTGATATTCTTTTCTCATAGTAATTTATCAAAGGAGAGTAAGGAATAAATTTAGAAAACTAATAAAGACTAGATTGGTGATATTCTTTTCTCATAGTAATTATAGATCCAATAGTTATTTAATTGAGTATCATTGTATCTCATGTGAACCCAACCTACTTGTTAGATCCAGTATAAGTGATCTAATAAAAAAATAGGATATTCGTTGACAAAGTTGGAACATAACTAAAATATTGAAATATTCCTTTTCTCATGTTAATATACCCTCTCATGTGCACATCTATAAGGGTTTCATCAACCATTAGTATGTTAGGCATAGAAAATAGTTGTGCAAAGGTGATCCCTTGATGAATAATATGTGGTGTGAAACAACCAATTCAATGATCCATCCATCATATTATAAAGAAAAATCTAGGGCTTTCCCCTTACTTTTTTTTGTCTCGTTAGAAGACCCTTCTAATTACCCTATTTAACTAATTTAGGAACCTTGATATTATTCCCTTTAATAAGATATGCTAGGTAATAATTATTTTTAACACTTGTGTTCATCATGGTTAGGAATTTTATAGAAATATTTTTTTTCTCCTTCTTACATTGTACACATTTTGATGGAAAATTTTTCTCTTTCCTCTTGTATCCTTAGTTGTTTTCATTATTATCCTATTTTCTAGACACTTTTTCTTTTGTTCCTTGATTTCAAACCAATGTATGTGACTTTCAAGAGTCAATTGTACCCATTTGAATAAAATATCTTTATCTAGGTAGTGATTTCTCTAGAAAAATAATCTAGAGAAGGAATTTTATAGGTGGAACATAGGTAATATTTTGCGACATAAAATATTAAAATAAATATAGTATAGTTAGGACCAAGTTTAGAAACAATACTTTAGATAACTCGTTTATCATTTTTTGTAATTTCACACTATTAAAATCACCCTAATGACTTTCAAATTTACAAAGATGTCTTGTATAGTGTTAAACATGGCAGGACATAACCCTATTCAATTTTATTCTCCAATTGATGAACGCTTAATTCATGTTTATTTTTTTCCAAATATTACCCACACATCATTTGGTGTAGTGGTAGATTTGATGTGAAAAATTAGGTCAAGTAATATCGACATACATAGAGTACCAAATAATTCATCACAATTATTAAAATTTTAAACCTTTTTTGCATCTACTATTAGTTCTACCTAAAATTCCATTGTAACCCTATGCAACCCTTACATTTTGAGATAGATTGTCATTTTATATTTTACATTTAAAATAGCTATAAGATGTTAGGATAATTACAATTGGTTGATCCATTAGTGTAGAAAAGTAAATTCTTGTGTAGAAAAGAAGTACAAAACATGAGGCACATGAGACAACCCCCTCTTTTCTTTAAATTATGATATGATCCCCGCAAACCCTACCACCCAAAGAAAATAGGAAGAAAAAAAAGAAACATTGATAACACTTCATAATTTGTTTGATTTACAATATTATAAATACTGAATTTTTAGACCCTTACAAATTCAAAATAATCACAACAATAGAACTATAGCTCAAGTACAATATAAGATCAATATAAAATATTATGAACTTTAGAAAAATAAAGACTGAAAAGAATTTGTTTGCACAAATTATGACTCCCAAAATATCTCAAAATAAGGATTGTGTAGAAAATATCAAGACAAATCTTCCATTTCTAAAATAAATATAAGCATAAAATTAGAAAATTAATCTCACATTATGTAGAGCACTCTAACTAAATCATTTGTGCATTGAAATGCTTAATTTATTATCCTTCAAAGCTATACTATTAAATCAAAACATGAGATGGTTCAAGGGGGCCTATTTTTCACAAGCTCTCTCTCTTATGTCAAGATAATTTCATACAAAAAATATGTGAAGATGTTGTTGGAATGTTCCTAATAGTTGAAACCCCTTGTTTCAAGGCTATATATTCATTTATTAACACGAAAATCATTTTTACCAAATCGAAAACCACAAAATTTCATTACCAAAAATTACTAACTTTGGCAAGGAATATTCTTTATAATACATGTGGAGACAAGGAAGGTGGCACCATTCATCACACACAAGAGGTGACAATAACACTCTAGGTTGCTTCTAGTGGTACTATTCTTAATGATGACAATTTTACTTATTGTTCTTGGAGTACTACAATATCTACATGCTACAAACATAGAATTTTTTTAATTTTTTAATTTTTTAAATCCATATTGTAAAAAAAAACTACATGCAATTTTTTTTTTTTAATGATTTAAGGATGCAAGAGAAAAACTTATCTAAACTTGTTAGAACTATTAGTTCCAATTTTCTAAAAAAAAGGACTACAAACTGAAGTAAAGTAAATGAAGTAGCTTTGATGTCATGTTATATTTTATAAGAAAAAATAATCCAAGTTTTGATCTAGTGTTTTTGATTTAAAAAGCAGCCGAAACTGGGGGCTGACCCGAACAGACACAAGCAACACAAGGAGTGCTGATAACCAGCAAGAAACACACATAGCAAACACTCAGCCTATGCCAATTTTAAAAACCAAAAACCAATAAAGAAAATCAACAGGCCCCAGCTCCAACACGAAGCTGGTAACTAGCCTAGTAGTCCTAACAGGCACCAACCTCACCATGAGGTTGGTAACCAGCCTGTGGTAATAAGTAACGGTAAAGTTAGGATTAACAGTAACAAACAGAAAATTACAAAAACTTGAAATTAATCAAAGATCGAACAGGCCCACAACACCCAACCACAAAGCCCAGGCAAAAAAGTTAGCCATTAACAGAGGAAAAGGAAACTACTTGGGGTTACCTTCCCCGCCATTCAACAAGAGCTTAAGTCAGTCATCCAAAAGGAACTGGTACAGTTCTTCATCCTTTCGCTCACCTCCCAAATTTGTTTTCTCCATATGAAGGAGTTGGAGCGTAGTAGCAGCCCCATGCATGACTTTCACAACAAAGTCTGCAATCCTATTAAATCTTTCCTTGAGATTTTTAATTTCCACCCTCATTTTATTTAGCTCCTCCTTAGGGTCAGAAAGCAAGAGGGGCTCCTGAGGACCTTTAATAACATGGGGAGTGTCATTCACAGCATCAGGCATTTTCTCATCTATCTTTTTAGAGTCCTCCGGGGCTCCCTTAATAACCACCTGGGGGCTAAGGGACTGGGAAGTTAGGAATGGCGAGTCCACTTTCATCTCCTCAAAGAGCTTTTTCTTTGAAAGGTCAAAGGTGGGGAGACAAAAACTGGGAGAGACATGAGAATCATGACTTTTCTGTTAGTTATATAGATTACATGTATTTTAAATGATAGATGATCAAGTATCAAATAGTAGAATGGAAAGATAATCTTTATTCTTGTATTGTAGTTTAGATTTAAACTCGAAAGTACTAACAACATGGACTTTGCTAGAATCTTGAAAAAAAAACAAGAGACAAAATGCAATAGAGTATATAAGAAATTCTCAGATTACTGTTTATGACTAATATGACCAATGTAATAACCCTAGCTACCAGAAATAGTCAGAAATTTTACCTATTGAGTAAATGTCGAATCATATGGTTGCACCTAGGCTTAAATAAATATAAATAAATAGTTGTGAGGGGGAGGCATATAAATGGAGCAGAGGTTGTGAGGCTTAATTACCCATGTATGGGTGAAAATGACACATGTAATTGGTAGATTGTGCCATGTATATTTATAATAACAAAGTCTAAATAATCTAGCAAACTCAATTATATGCGTAGGGAAAACTAAAATATTTTCTAATGTAAGGAAAATTTGAAAAACCTATAATAACAAAAAATGCACACCTTGCACTTAGCCCTTTTCATGCTTATTGTGGTTGAGTTGTTATTAATTCAATGACTAATATATGAAAATGATAAATTTCTAGATACAAGTTAGAAAAATAATTGAGCCTAACTTGATTTTATCTGCATACAAAATCCCAAAGATCATTATAATCCTCTATGCATTCATTTACTTTCTTGGGTCAAATTCATGTATGAATCTTGAAAATTTTATTATATTAGATTGAACACAACTCAACCCATCCGAATAGTTATTACCTATCAACTTGAGCTTAAATAATTTCAAATTTTATGGTAGGGTGTCATCTAAAATGATTAACTAAAATTCATGTGTAATACCACTAGCCTCTAGCCTCTACATCAACATTTGCATTTATCAACCAAATAAGGAAGTTTGCATGGTCTTTTATTATCTTTGATCTTTAATACAAAAATAATAATCTAGAAGTTTAACAAAGATGATCTCTGCCAAAAAATTCCCCAAATATGATCATTAAAACTAACTTCATATGCATGGACATAGATTTCAAATGATAAGGTATACATGTTCCAAGCATCTAAGGAGTTCATTTAATTTTTATGCACGTAGTTTAATTTACAACCTTGATTCATTTGCAAAAAAAATTGACTAAAGACAATGAATAGTTCAATAGTTATTTGTTAAAAATATTATTTATTCAAATATTGTTTAGAGCATAATATTAAACCATAATTTATATAATATGCAATAGAATTTTTCAAATTACACACAAAACCAAATTATTTTCTTTATTATTTTTTAAAAACATATTTATATATCAATCATTAATCTTAAAATAATTAATCAAGCTAAATTCAATTATTAAATTTATATTAAATTACTATAAAAGACTCTCTCTTTTTTTTTTGATCGGTAAAAGGCCGAAGCCCGTAGATTTTATTGATGATAAATTTCCAAGTTTTACAAGTGGCTCCATTCTCTACAGGCACTGTTAGGAAAGAATGGAGAAGAAAACCTCTAGTCTTGCCCAGGACCCTAGGTCCAGATCACAAATTACAAGTGTTATGAGGGCATTCCCTCATTTACAAAATAGTTGAAAACATTCCTTCGTAAAGTTACAAGAAGAGATATCACTCTTATGATTTACAATATTAGTATCTGATATCAAGCCCAGCTTTGTAGTTTCATGTGGTTAGTCAATTAAAAAGTGCTTTAGTCTTATTTCTTTAATTCCAAATCCTGCTTTGAAGAATAAACTATAAAAGGTTCTTAGTTTCCCTTTCAATATTCAATAAAAATAATAAATATATATATCAATTGTTCAAATTTATTGCATTTAAAATCATAAAAATCTTATATTCATGTTTAAAAGGTATCCTATCCCATGTATCCATTTGTGTAAAAGGTGGTAGTCATCAAGTTTGGCTCTACTCGTTCTAATGAATTTGTGGTGTACCCCACATTTTGATTTGTTTGGGTGGTGTCAAATCTCGTGATGACTATCTTTTATCCACATGGATAGGTGGTTGATAGGGCTGATGAGTTTCAAAATTATTGTTGCATCTCACTTTGGGCTCCTATTCATATGGCCAGTGGGAGATTTTCATTGTACTTTCACAAGAATTTTGATTTTTTATTCAATAAGTACTGTTGCATATTGATTATCATCAATAAGTATTCAGTCCATACATTGTGGAACATTACTTTGCACATATTTATATTTGTGTTTTGTCCCAATCTGGGCCTTAATCTTCATGTCTATTGGGTATTATTTATGGGCTTTATATCCTTGGATCATTCTCTTCGACACATATTATGAAGTTACGTTCTTTTATAGATGCATGGCATAACTTTATTCTATCACTAGTGTTTCCAAAGTTTAAGATCCTTACCACTCTGAGGGATATGTATGGTCTTTGATCTTTTGATGGATATGTATGGTTATTTTGGATTTCTCCTAGCTATAATTTTGTTTATCATTAATATGTGATCAGTTCACACATTTGTAGACATTACTTTGTATTGTTGTTTTGTCTCAATGTGGGCTTCAATCTTTATGGCCACTGGGATACATGTATTTGGTCTATATCAGTTTTTTAGATCATCCATTTGGATATATTTGGTTACTTGCATCCTCTTACAGCTGCAAGGTATACCTTTTTCCTATTACTTAAGTTTTACTTCCATCTTTGATTCTTGTCATTCTATAGATGCGGGGTCAACATCATATATTTATTTGGGCTTCTTGATTAGCAGGTTTTGCCCACTTGGATTCTTGGTGCTCAAATGTTAGAGAACGTTTAAAAATGATTCTTACCTTGGGGGCCTTATATGTTGATTTTGATTGTTATTTATATATATATATATATTTGGATATTTTATTAGTCATTTTGAGAGTTTATATGGAGGATCCTTTATGCCTCTGTAATGGATATGTTGACACATTTTACTTTGCTCAGTCATGGGACTTGGGTTTGAAATTTCTGTGGGGCCTGAAGGAAGAATAATTAGAATATTGGGGAATATGCTTCCAATGTGACATTGCATTTCAGGGCGTGTTAATATACGTATGTCTTTCTGGTTATCTAAGGAGACTTTTTCCTTTTCTTGGCTCTGTTAGCTTGACATGTTATATATTGAAAGCCTTTATTATCTTGCTATACTTGTACGACTGATGCAGATCTTAGCCATTGGTTTGAGTTCTTCTATGTGCAGGCATATCAGTATGGAGGCATCTTCCCCTGTTGTTGCCTTCTCACGGCTACCTTTGTTGGAAATACAATAATGGGAAAGCAAGATACTGAGAGGGGGGGTGAATCAGATATTCAAACTTAAACACTTAAAGAAAAATAATCCACATTCATACATAAATGAATCTAATGTAATCTCAGATAGCATCCACACCATGAAATAAATAACACATAACACAATAACTTGGTAACCTAGAAACCCAAATAGGTAAAAATGGGTTGGGATGACACCCACAAAATTCTCCACTACTGCAATAATAAAGTGTACCTATTAAGGTTACAATGTTTGATTACAAAATGTAATCCACCCTGTTAAAGGTCTGCCCTGTTAAGAGCTTAAGATCATTACAATCTACCCTATGAAAGGATTTTAAACTTACAATGAAGTAAGCACTCTGTTAGGAGATTTAAGAAAGGTCTGCTAGAACCACTCTGTTAAGATATTTTCACCTGATACAATGATTAGAATGTCTCAAGTATTGATCCTTTGTTATACACTCTGATGCTGATGAAGGATCTCCTCTTTCCAATACCTTCTATGATCTCATAATCTAATATAACTTTACTCTGTTGTTCACTGTGTTATTACTCTGCTTGATCTCTGCTTCTTAACAAAATAACCCTCTATGCATTTCACTTCAAAATGCAGTCACTAGACAATTTCTCTGCTCTCTCCTCACACACACAAAATAGGGTTTAGAAGCAATCTAATATATCTATTCAGATTTGATAGCGAGATCTAGATCAACGATCAAGATCTGTTACACATACCTTGATGGTATTACAATTAATGTTTTACAATGAGTCATGCATAGGATAAAACAATTAAATGTAAAACTAACTCTATAGAAGAATATTAAATGCATACATAAGTCGGCCCAAAAAGCTTAAAGGAGTTGGTCGGATCACTAATCCTTGAAGTTTGTATCAATCCTGACAAGTATACGAAAATTGTCCTACTCGACACTTAACATCCTTGTCTCTACTCGGCTCAGCAATGTAACTCGGCTCGGCAATGTAACTAGGCAAACTGAGAACTGCTTGGCAAACTTGCTCAGCCTTGCATAGTTTTAGCTCAGCCACGGTGATAGCCAACTAAAACTGCCTAAGTGAATGACTAAGTGTTGGTCACTAATCATTAACAAAAGTTAGAGATTAACAATCTCCAACTTTGATATTAGTGGCAAAAACACTTATCATTACTTTTGTTCATTCCATCAAAATATTGCCTAAGTACACTAAGTACTCCCCCTAGGAATATACTTTGAATAATTCATACAAAAAGTTTACATGCCTCCAAAAATTATATACAAGTGTACCAGTACTGTACTAATGTATCATTTTGTATCCGTTCATACTTCCTTACCAACTTCTTTACTAACTTCCCCCTTGTTTTTGTCACTGATTTCTGGTGGGGTTAAGTTGTACTTATCCAAAAATAGTTTATGAAGCTACAGAGTGGATTCAAATGTAGTATCCCAGCTTTCCTTTGCACTCTTCATAACTTCCAGTTTTATTTCTAGATCGGCAGCTAGACTTACTAAACTTTCTGTAGTAGATAAATTTGTAGTGCTCTGTGATAACTCCTTTGCTTTTGAAAGTTCCTTCTATATTACCTCCAAGTGAGGCAACAGGCTTGTCTGAATAGTTATCAGTTTGGCCCTTATTCGACCATCTTAAGCCATAAGCTCGGCTATTCTCCTTTGTGCATTTATCAACTTATTAAAATGTAAAGAACTAGAGGTATTATCTTTACCTAAAGTAGTACCAGTTGATCTCAGGTCTAACTGTAGCTTCTCAACAAGCTGTAGATTATCCTTTGTGAAAAATTCAACATCACATAGTTTCCTGTACAAAGAATAAACATTGGCTGTAACTTTCTCTAAAGTTTCTACAAGAATAGAAAGTTCAACCTGTTTAGTGGCAATCTCTTCTGAGATCTTCTCTATAATTTTGCTCTCAAATCTTCTCCTAGACCATTGCAGAAGCTTCTCATTGTTTTGTATGTCCTCATATGTTACTTTCTGTACAATGTTGACTAGCTGATCAATGATTGGAGCTTGAGGCGTTTCATCCTCTAAGTCAAAAGCCTTTGCAAATATGTCTTTAATGTCATGCAACACCTGCTTTTGCTTTTGTTATATCTTCATCTCTTCCTGTCTCCTCTTCCTCTTGAGCAATTCTTGAAGAGTCCCTATTTGTTCAAAAGATAACTCATTGGGATCCCATTGTGGAATCACAATGACTTCATCTAGTGTTACATCTAAAATCTGAGACTTCTTCTTCAAGATTTTCTTCTTCTTCAATTCTGGAGAACTTATGCTCAACAGCATAATATCTTTCCCTTTTACAGTGTCAATATCTAATGCCTCCTTCAATTCTGTCAATACTGTCTGTGGATTCAGCATACCACTAGTTTTAGAACCTGTAGGAGTGGATGATGCAGAGTGTGGTAGATCAACCAACACTTGTGCTGCCTCTTCTTCTTTAGGCTTATCACCAGTATCCTTTATCCCTACTCCACTATCTAAGTTTGTTTTCACAATTTCTAAAATATGCAGATTCTATGAAGTTACCTCTTATTGAGTTGTTTGTTGGTTCTCTTCACTTTTTTGATCATTGACAACTTCAATTATTTCATCAGATGTTGTGGTCTTCCCTTCTTCAATATTAGTTTCCTTAATAGGAAAATTAGTGTCTTTACCACTCAGCATCTCTTGTTCCTCGACATTCAAATTGCTTGGATCATCAACTATATAATCCATAGGACTGTCTGCAGTCAGATCAACAGAGTTTGTTGCATCTAATGCATCTTTGGTCTTGTCCTGTTCAATGGAAATTTGATCTTTTGTTACCTGTGGTTCAGGGGTAGTCTTCTCTTTAACTTCTTTTGTCTTTTGCTCAAATGTCCCTTCACTAGATTTCTTGTCTTTTGGAATGATCAGTCCAAAGATCTCTTTCCAAATCCTTGTGCTTTACTGTACTACACCTTCTATATCATTCTTCAGAATAGCATAGCCTCTGAGTTTAGGAACAAAACTACTCTTGTACTCCTCAATAAATTTGACTCTTTGCTTTGAGGTTAAGTCAGGTATCACTTGGGCTAATATTCCTTCCCTGATCTGTCTTTCTGTGGCAAGTACAAGTTCCCATTTGCTTGACAGGAAATCATAAAGTTCATTTGGCACATGATTTCCTATCTCTGTAGGAGTTAATTTGAAAGTACTCATCATGTCCAAGAGTGCTTCCTGTACTTTCTGCCTATCTGTTGTTTTCAACTTTTCATACTTAATGTTCACTTAAATGTTGCTAACCCTGCTGAATTCCTCAAAGTATCACATACCTCATCAATACTTGCTGGTTTCTTGAATTGAGCTTTAGGTATGCTGTTGGGTTCATCTGTTTCTATCTTCTCCTCATCACTATTTGTCCCCAAATTTAATCTTGTTCTGGGTCTCTTTGCTGGCTTACTCGGCTCAGCCTTAGGAGCAACCTTTGCTTCCTTTCTAGAACTACTTTCTACAACTTTCCTTTTACCATACACTTTTGTTTGCACTTCTACTGGGGAAGTAACAGTAGATGCTCTTGTCCTTGGATGATTAGGTGCAGGAGGTGTAACCTTGGGTTTGGCTCTACTTGGCTTGGTTACTATAACAATTGATGGTTTCTTGCCCTTAGTTTTCTTAGTAACCTCTTCTGATGCACTGACTTCCTCCTCTGTAGAAATATCCTCACCTTGTCTAGTGGTCAGGCCTAGAGGTGTATCCTCAGGTTCTTCATCACTACCTAAGCCAACCATTTTCTTCAAGTTTTTCACAATCTTCTTTCTTTTCCTCTCCATAGTTCCTTCATTCAAACTTCTAGAAATTTTAGCCTTAGCTTCATCAAAATTTCCAAATCTCTCTGTTGTAGTGTCAATTGCCTCGGCTAGAAGTGCAGTGATGGCAGCTGATGCTTCATCAATATTGATTTTATATGGAAATGGTTCTAAGCATGTTATTCTAGGAGTCACTGCCTTGATATAATTATTATCTGTATAAACTAGAAAATAGATTTCTTCATAGTGCTTCTCCACTAGTGACTTAGGAATCCTAGTCCTTAATCTCATTCTCTTCTTGAATTCTACAAAGTAGCTTCCCATAATGCTATTGAAATTACTCCCTAGTTTCTCAATACATTCACTAATCTAAACTGTTATGGGCCTATCCTTTTTCCAAACAATATTTGCCAGCGTAGGAAATGTATCCTAAATGTAGAAAAATATACAAAAGTTAGTAAAGAACCAAACTTACATAACGAGCTCTTAGCCTTTCTAATTGATGCTAGGTTCTTAGCTAACTGTGTCTGATGTAGCTCTGCAAGATCATATGTATGATTCTTCTTGACAATTTTCCATGCCTGATCAACTGCTGTACATGGAACACTATCCAATCTGTTGGACTAAAAGAACTTGTGTGTAATTACCCTTACTCCAAAGTCAAGTTCTAGGTCAGTAATTGTAGAGATGGTCATACCTCTATTTTTCCATACTGCTCATGTGTTCAATGTAATTTCCTCTTTGTTGTTATCCCTCATGGTTCGTTTATTGTTCACTACAGGATATCTAGTCACTCAATGAATCATGCTTTTGGTGATCTTGACTGGTCCATTATCTAGCCACATACACATGTCATGAACTCGGCTAAGTATAACCTTAATCCATTCATCTTTGAAACCTTGGGGAAAATCTAGGGCACAAGTTAACCCTTTGTCAGCCAGATGTTTGAATTCTGCCATTAGAACTCCATTTACACATAATTTGCTGTAGGATTTCCTTAGTTCATTATATCCTACTTCTCCAATCTTAACCATATAACATGATCATACATCATGAATCATAAGTACCTTGGGTGGAATGGATGAGAGGGCTCCCATTAAATTTCTCTGAATTGCACTTTCAAGAATAACTCAAAAGTTGAGAGGTTCACATTCATCACTCCGTATTAACTAAATTAGTTTTGGTTCTCCCTTCATACTCTTAGCTGGTGTGGAAGAACTTGTAGCCATAATCCTGAAATTAGGGTTTGAGAGATGAAAAATAGAGTACCTCGACAAGTAGCTCTTTGTACTATTCACTGTTCACCTTAGGATTACCGATGGCACGCTGATGAAATCTTCGATGCTAAACTCAGTTAAGATCAATTCTACAAATTACTCCAATCGCTCTGTTAAACAGTAAAAATCACAAGGTAAAAATGAAATGTCGACTATTCATCCTTGATAAGCTTCGAAAGGTCCAGGTAGGTAAGCATTGAATGTTCTGCCTGTTGAGTTAGTGCAAGCCAGCTGTCCTCGGCTTTAACACAACTTGCATCCCACTCGGCTTACTACACTTGGCCATCATAAAACTCGCTCGGCCAACAAAACTCGGCACTCACTAAAGAACTCGGCTTTAGTGTCCATGATTGATGCTCGACACCTATAGTGCAATTTTCTCATCTCAACATTTTGTGTTCAAACTATGTCCTGGTGCATCTTAACATATGCAACTATGGACTTTTGTTCATTTCATGTTAGGAACTGATGTAAGATAAGAGTTTTAAATTACAATTCCTTACATACCTCTTTTACTTAGTTGGAGATGATGTGATCACCTGATCCATTGGATTGGGTGACCTCGGCTTCATTAGCTTCACTGATGCATGTTTCAGACTTCTTAACTCGTCTCTTGCTCATCTGTGCTCTAATTTGTTCAACAGTGGGTGCAGGTACTCTAGTCTTACAATCTTTCCTTGTATGTCCAATTTTCAGACAACTGTGACAAACTAGGCTTCCATTCATCCAACTTTTAGACTTTCCTCTGAAATGTGTCCTTATGAAGTTTTCTGGAACATGTCCATACTCACCACAGTAGTGACAACCATGCCATGTGTTGTAATCCCAATTGTACGTATTGCCTTTTCTTGGTGATTTCTCTTATACATTTGATGTCCATTGTTGTTTACCTTTAGATCTGCAATCTTGTGCTCTATGACCATATTTGTGATAATTATAGCAATTACCATTGAGTCTAGGTGTTTTTCTTGGCTTTGTATTACATTCATGTGCTTGATATCCAAATTTATTATAGTTAAAGCAATAACCATTAAATTTAGTTTTCGGATTGGACTTGCCATTCTTGCTTCGGCAAATGTTTGATGTATGACCTGGTTTCCCACAGTGGTGACAAACAGGTTTGTTGTTTCTCAGCTTTGCATTCTTTCTTTCACCTGTCTTGGATGATTCTCCATCTTCAGTGGTTGTATGTTGTTCAGTGTGACCTAATCCAGAAGAATCTTTAGGTCTTCTTGATGCTTCCACCAGTTGTTCAAAGTAGCTCATAGCTGCACTCGGCTCATTCACTCTGTTATTAAGTTTTTTCTCAAATCTTAATTCATCTTTCAATTGTCTGTTCTCAGATTTAAGATTTACAATCTCCAAATCTTTCCTATTGATCTCCTGATTCACAAGTAGTAGTTGATTTGCCATGTCTACTTGATTGACTGTCAATGTTTGCACATCATGTTTTCTTTCATCAAGTCTGGTAGTCAGCATTCTCTTGTCTTCTTCTGTCATAGCCTTGTCATCTTCAGCTTTCTTTTTCTGTTCAACAACTTCACACATTCTTATTGATTGGGGTTCTTGTTCCTTTTTCAAGTTTTTGACTTCTTCACATAGTGCACTGTTCTTTTCCAGTAGATCTTCTATTGTTGCATCGCTCTCTATAGAATCTCCATTCTGAAATAGATTTGAGGTGTCGTCTTCATGATAATGAGTGTCATTCATTTGTTTGGCCAAATCTTTCCTTGTAATCAAGGACTTCTTTAATTCTTGTCTAGCAGTCTCAAGCTATTGTAGCGCTAGCTGAATATCAATCTATTGATTCTCAATGACTTTACCCATCTTGTAGATCTCCATCTCAAGATCTGTATTCTCAAGCTGATTAAGACCCTTTTAGAGAACTGAGCTCTGATACCAATTGTTGGAAATATAATAATGGGAAAGAAAGATACTGAGAGGGGGGTGAATCAGATCTTCAAACTTAAACACTTAAGGCAAACTGATCCACATTCATACATAAATGAATCTAATGTAATCTCAGACAGCATCCACACCATGAAATAAATAACATAACACAATAACTTGGTAACCCAGAAATCCAAATAGGTAAAATTGGGGTGGGGATGACACCCACAAAATTCTCCACTACTGCAATAATAAAGTGTACCTGTTAAGGTTACAATGTTTGAATACAAAAATGTAATCTACCCTATTAAAGGTCTGCCTTGTTAAGAGCTTAAGATCATTACAATCTACCCTATGAAAGGATTTGAAAATTACAATGAAGTAAGCACTCTGTTAGGAGATTTAAGAAAGGTCTGCTAGAACCACTCTGTTAAGAGATTTTCACCTATTACAATGATTAGAATGTCTCAAGTATTGATCCTTCATTATGCATCTGATGCTGATGACGGGTCTCCTCTTTCCAGTACCTTCTATGATCTCATAATCTGATATAACTTTACTATGTTGTTCACTGTGTTATTACTCTGCTTGATCTCTGCTTCTTAACAAAATAACCCTCTGTGCATTTCACTTCAAAATGCAGTCACTAGACAATTGCTCTACTCTCTCCTCACACACACAAAATAGGGTTTAGAAGCAATCTAATATACCTGTTCAGATCTGATAGCGAGATCTAGATCAACGATCAAGATCTGTTACCCATACCTTGATGGTATTACAATTAATGTTTTACAATGAGTCATGCATAGGATAAAACAATTAAATGCAAAACTAACTCCGTAGAAGAATATTAAATGCATACATAAGTCGGCCCAAAAAGCTTATATGAGTCGGCTGAATCACTAATCCTTGAAGTTTGTATCAATCCTGACAAGTATATAAAAACTGTCCTGCTCGACACTTAACATCCATGTTTCTACTCGGCTCGGCAATGTAACTAGGCAAACTGAAAATTGCTCGGCAAAGTTGCTCGGCCTTGCATAGTTTTAGCTCGGCCACAGTGATAGCCAACTAAAACTGCCTAAGTGAATGACTAAGTGTTGGTCACTAATCATCAACAGAACTTAGAGATTAACAACCTTGACATCGTGATCAAGGCCTTCTTCTGTTTGGAATGGGTTATCAGGCTTTGGTTGACTCTTTTGTAATGGTCATAGGCCTGTTGGTTTTTGGGTCTGGGTGGGGGTTATCAATTTTGTTATATTGTGAGATAAATTCTGGATTGGTCAGAAACTCAAATCTTTGTGTGGTCTCTTTGACCCGTTCTTATGTTTTGGAGCAAGGCCAGAGGTTTTCTTTGCCTCGTTCTTTCCTACCGGTACTCATTGAACCAAGAATGTGAAAAAAGAAATTAATAAAATATTTTTGTGGTATATTACCACTTTTACCAAACAAAAAGGTATAATTCTTTGTGGATTTAACTTAACAGAATAGAAATAGAAATGGATCTTTTATATAGATCAACTGATAATTTATAGTTTATGGAGCCATTTTTGTGGATTTCACTTAACATAATAGAAATAGAAATGGGTCCTTTAGAGATCAATCCATAACTTATAGTAATATGGATTTCATTTAACACAATAGAAATAGAAATGGATCTTTTATAGACAAATGGATAACTTATAGTAATATGGAACTACTTAAATTTGCTATAAAAAAAAGGTACATTCCTTATTCCATAAAAATTTGAACTTGTAACCTCTCCTACAGAAATACAATTCTCCATAATATATGTATGGTCTGAAAAATGAAGATATAAAGGATTTGATTGCCATTTTATTAGTTCAATCAAAAGTGATCCCTAAATTTATTTGGTTGTGATAATTGCTTGCCACAAAGTGTCTCACTACTTTCCCAAAATTTTTCCACCTGAAAGCATTCCATCCCTCGCCCTTCACATAATTGCCAGAGACATTTTTATTTAGCTTTCAAACATATCTATTAAACATAAATATACTAAGAAATTTAAGGATTAAAAATAACTTAAAAATACTAAAATATATACCTTTGGTTCTACGAGAATAGTGGCCTGAAACCACAAGGCTTGTGTTGGGGAATGGATTGAAACAAGCTGCAATTGCTCCGCACTCAACTGTTCCAGCAGTTTCGATAGCAGAGCTGTTGGGCATCGAATCAGATCTCTGTGCGCCCTAATACTTATCTTCACTTGGAACGGGCTATCTTCACATTGCTCCAAAGCAACTTCATCGCTACGGTAAAATAATTTACCTTCTGAATTTGATTGTTGCTGGTGGGCTTCGAACCGGGAACTTCCTTCTTGATCCAATACATTTTCTGGAATCAATTTCAACAAATTTTGATTCTCTTGTTCGAGCTCAGCAAGACGAAGCTTCAACTCCTTCAAATAGCTTGCTGTATTCGTCAATATTGAATGTTTATCTCTCTGCACATAAATGATCTGAAAGTCAAGATCTCATAACATTTAACGGCAGAATTTTCTAAATTGCGAGACTGGGAAGTTGAAGATGTCGCAGTTGAATTATGAAAGTGTGAAAATTTCGACTTAAAAAATTTGCAAATCGACGGATATAGAGATTGTAAGGCAATGGGATTCGATCTATTACCTATCGACATGAAAGTGAGATTAGGTTGAAAAACCAGATTTCTATAGTTGAATGAGATTAGAAAGTGAGATTTAGACTTGTAAATTTCTCCGAGAAAAATAGTTCAGAAATCCAGATAATATTGCAATTTTAAGCCGCTTAACTGAAATTAAAAATAGCAATTTTAAGCGGCTTAACTGAAATTAAAAATAATAAAAGTAATTTAAAGGACAAGAAGCACCAGAATAAAATGGAATAATAAATCTCAAGTAAAATTTTCCGAATTATTATTTCTGATCTGAGCAACAAAACTTGATAATTTCACAAGTTCGCAGATTCTTCTGAAAATTACAAGGTTGACTCATGAAGGTAACAAGAAATAGAGGGCAACACACGGGGCCTAGAAATTCACAGATTCTCCTAAAATTTTCACAAGATTTATACTTCAATGAGATTAGAAAGTGAGATTTCGAGTTGTATAAACTTCTCAAAAAACACTTCGCAAATCCATATAATATCGCTATTAAGCCGCATAACTGAAATTAAAAATAATAATAGTAATTTAAAGGATCAAAAGCACCAGAATAATATGATTATAAATCTCAGCTAAAATTTTACAAAATATTATTTCTGATTTGAGCAACAAAACTGTAATAATTTCACAAAATCACAGATTCTACTAAAACTTATACAGTTGCCCTATATTTAAGATTAAAAGCCCAAGCAGAAGAAATTTTATAAGATTTATTGAGCGATCTACAAATTAACCTCCACAAAGATCTGATAAAACAAGAGATGAAAATGAAGACCCTGATGAGAAAAGACTTGTGGAAATACCTTGGACTGTTTAGGTAGTAAAGAGTAAAGATTTGAGAAATGCTGTTTCAATCTGATTCTCCTGTTCCGCTCGGCTATCATGTGCTCAAACGCCGACTTATTTCCAAAGTCAATTCTTGATTTCTGATGTTGATATTTCGGATTGTCTGCAGGCGCCGTTACACTTGACATCTGCGTCCCCGAGTCTCTTTTCTCCGGGATTAGGCTAAAAAACCTAAAACATCTCTTATGCAAGATGTGACCGCCGGAAGAACAATCAAGGCCGGCCTTTGGATCAGCTTGTACATATGCAGTGAAGGCACTGTTTGCGGACGGAGTTTGGACAGAGGGCGAGGAAGTGTTTAGCGAGGAGGAATGAACAGATTGCTGGTGACGTATTTCATTAACTCCGTCCGTATAGCTGTATTCTTCCGAAGAATTCGAATACCAGGAATTTTCTGTAGGAGTAAGAGGCGGAAATTTAAATTGTGCCTCTTCCATTATATCTATCTGATGAGCTCCACTAGTCCAGGCGTTTTCCCCCATCTCTGCCAGAGGATAAATCCTGCTATAAAGCCTAGGGTTTTCGCCAAATATATCGTCTGTAATCATTGCCTGGAATTGATGTACAGATTGCAACGCAGTGGGATTCGATCTATGAATCTCTCCGAGCGGAAAGAAGGGGGAAGCCGGGATTTATATAAGTAAATGGCCGGTAAAACATAATTGTGACGGAAGATTGCCAGTAAGCTAGTGACGTCAGCGGTCGCGCGTACCGTGACGTCATCCATCTTGTTTGTACACTTCCCAAGCGCAGCCAGGACCAGATAAACCTGTACCCTACGAAAAAATTAGCGGATATTTAATATGCTGTATGTTATTTTAATGATAAAATTATATTGTTATAAAATTTAATCATCTAAGCAGGTTTATTAAATAAAATTTAGCAGTTGTCATGTTTTTTTCTATATTGCGTTTCTGCAATTTAAAAGAGTTTTTTTATGTTAGAAAAGACAACTTGCAATTTGCGAGGAGGTCCCTCTCCCTTTTAAAATATGAGCGTGGAATGGCTTGTTTTTGAATCATTGCACGGAGGTATATACAAGTCTGTATTAAATAATGATTAGATTTAAATTAAAAGTTAGTGATTGATAATGAAAAATAGAGGATTATTTCTATAGTTGTTATGGCACTTATTAATTTAATGTATAATGTTTTTAATAATATCATATTAATAGTTTTTAAATTGAAAAAATACATATATTAATGATAAAAATTTATACAACAAGAGTGTTGATGATGACATCTATAATTGAATGAAATGTGTTCTTAGATTTAAAAATCAACAAATCATGTGATGCCACATCAATGCACCAATAAAGCATGACTTAGTGCATAAGTATATGTCTCACTTGTTTTGGACACCTTGGCACAAAACATTTTGATTTGACATCATATTTGATGACGTGGCCTTGAAACCTTAGTTATAAGTAGGGGACTTGTGATATAAATTGTTGTAAAAACTTTCACATAAGATTTTGAGAAACATAAAGCTAGGGTGCTCAATGAGAGAGTTCTCCATTGGGGGTGGTTTATTTATTTATTTTTCATATAGTTGATATGTTATAATTAATATGATAAAACTTAGATTTTACAATGGAAAAGTGATAAATAGGTAGGTAAAAATTGATGTTTAAGTTTCTCGTGTTTTAAATAGATTTGTACATGAATTTGAGTTTTTTTTACATTATTTTGTTTTAGTAGATGTGGTTTTGTCAAGTTTGAAACATGTTTAATGGTGTAATGTTGTAAATTTGCACCCTTGTGTGATTTACCATTACACAGGTCTAGCGTATTTGATTCCATAGACAAGTTCACTGATCTTGTTCACATATGATGCAATGTTTTCATCTTCTCTCATCCTCAATGACTCATATTTCCCTTTCAGAGTTTTTAGCTTAGCTTGTTTAATAAATTTATCTCCTTCATATAAGGTCTCCAATTTCATCCATATATCTTGTGTAGTTTCCAGTCCTAAAATGTTTGTGTACTCAACATCATATAAGGCACTCTTCAAGGCTTCTATATCTCTCATATTAAACTCAAATTCATTTTTCTCACCAACAGTCGCAATAGACAAATCAACAGGAGGTTTGTAATTCTTCTTAGTAAAAGTCCAAAGTTCTTCACCACTACATCTCAAATGTGTGATCATCTAATCCTTCTGTAAGACCAGAAAAAGGCGTAAATTATATATCTACAGTAACCACAAAACCCTAAACAATATGCAAACCCATCTAATCTAATATCAAAGCCATTGAAATGACAGTTCAAAATATATGCAAATAATCATTAAACCCCCTTCAATTAAAGCTCAAATGTTCTCCTTTATGCTCCATTGAGTTGATTTGATGTTGCTCTTTGCCAATGACATAATTGTACAAAGATTTGAAAGCCAAAGTTGATAGCAAGAATACTAGGAGATAGTGGTTAGGCAAAGAAAGACAAAATGAGCTCAATTTATAGAAGATGAAAGCTCAAATTACATAATTAGCAATTGAATGTGCAAATTGGAAATTTGGAAGGTTTATGACACTTGGTAAAAAGGAGAGGGAAATATGTCATAATTATGACAAATTATGACACAATGGAGGCAAAATTAGTAGGTAGAAAAGGTGGAAGGGAAGATGCAAGAGGTGAGGCTAATTAATAGGAGATGGAGGCTAGAAAATAGGAAGGGAATAGGTGAGATGGATTTATGAGGAATTAAACCATTTAAGAATTTTTTATTCCTCACAAAATGGAAATTAGTATTTATGAAATTCCAAACTCCATAAATTAGGGAATTAGTCAACTAATTAATTGGAAATTAATTAATTATGGAGAATTAGGATAAGAAATGAATAAATATAATTTTTTCATAAAAGCCAGGGATAAACCATAGGCCATTCATCCCAAGAGGACAAATTAGTGGATTATTGGCCAATTGAATCAATTTTGATGAATCGAGAAGGATTATGATAGTTCTGAGGCTTTGATGAACTTTGACAATGCACTCAAATAATGTTGTTTGAAAAAGATTAAATAACATCAATGAACTTTGATGATGCTAGAGGATTGATAAAGAATAAGGAGACATCGATGAACTTGGACAATGCTCTCAAAATAAGGATGATCTGAAATAGCATTGATGAACTTGGACAATGCTATTGAATAGATGATGACAGGATGAAAACAATAACAACGATGAACTTGGACAATGATAGCAAATGGATGATGAAAAGATACAAAGTATTGATGAACTTGGACAATGCGCCTAAATTATGAGATTGAATTAATGATGACATGATTGGCTAGATTTGGAAAGAATTTGATTGATTTAAAAAGTGATGTAATTAGGCATCGATGATATTTGACAATGCCCCAGAATGGTTGGAATGAATCCTAAATGATTCTCAAATGATTACGAAGAGAATAGGATATATATGAATTAATTTAATATGATTTGATATGGTTTAGGATTGTTTAGGATCATTTAGGATCAGTTTAGGAAGATTGAGGATGGATCAGAATTGATTAGGAAATGATCAATTCAACCAAGAGGACATAAACATTAGCAATTAATTGAATAATTTACAATATTCAATTATCGATGAAAGAAAAAATGTTTTCATATAATAAAGATCATATACACAACATAGAGGAATAATGCTAACACATGCAAATAGGTAACTACTTTGAGAAAGTCTAAAAATGAAAAGAAAATTGTAGAATGAGATGAATATAAAAGGAAGATAGTCATGATATGGAATAAAAATGAAATATGTGAGGAGAACTCATCTATGGCACCATATCTTAGTGTGAGTACTTCCAAGATGTAAGCCAAGTGCCTTGGGTCAAGGGGAGTTGTTAAAAAATTCTAGCATTAGTATCTCTCTAAAACTGAAAAGGTTTAAGTGGATGAATATGATCATCTAAAAATAAGGGAAATAGAATGAGGTTTGAGTGTTGATGATTTACAAAATATTAGAGGGTGCCAGCAAGAAGTTGAGTCCACTTTTTGGGCAAAAAGTGGAAGTGTTTTCCCTATTTTTCAAATTTGCTGTCAATTTATGTCAAAATATGAGGCACTTAGAGGTTGAATCTAAAAACACTTCACTAATAGAAAATGTAGTTCTTGGAGTCTAATTTTCAAATATGTAATTTATTTAAATACCCACATGGCAGAAAGGTTTTTTTACTATGCATGTTTAAAAACTACTTTTTCAAAATGTATATTTCAGGACCATACCACACACGTGTATGACCACCATATTTTGACCTAAATAAATGCATTTTTGTGAATCCTTCTGGGGAAAGATACCTAAGACACCAAAGATTGATGAGAATATTTGTTTTTCTTGAACATTTTTTTTAAATTAATTTTTAATTGACTATAAAATATATTTTTGAAACCTCTGGTGTACGACCACCATAATTTGATGAAAAAATCACATTTTTTCAAAAAAAAAAATTATCTTCAAGGAAATTCTATGTAGATTGATGTCATATAAATTATTTTTAAAAAAATGTAAAAACAAAAAAGTTATTAAAGTTTTAGTGAACCTTACTATTTTAAGTTTAGGTACCACTTTTGATTAATAAATATTGTAAAAATAGTAAAATTGATCATATCACTATAAAATTTATATTTTAGACATCTAAAAAGTAAGTTCTCTAATGGGTTTTAATTTTGTCAAAAAATTCGATTAGGAAGACCCTCAAAAAATTATGACAAGATAGAAATCTAGGTAGAAGTTGATAAATCCAACTTCACAGCTTGCCAAGAACACCTGCATGCAAAAAACCTGTTGCAAAGATTGAAGCCAACAACAGAAAAAGAAGAAACCCTTCTATGCTCAAAAAAGATGAGATCTCAAATTGTATTCGAAGAGTATGAAAAAACAAATACAAGCATTCGACCTTAAAGGTGAATGAAACCCTAAAAACATAAAGGCTAGGTTGCGCAATATAATTAATATAAAGTATTAATTATATGCACCTAAGAG
>MU224686.1:715767-728156 GCA_018584345.1 Thuja plicata | reverse complement strand
ACGTACTCGGGAAGGAAAAATAAAATAAATTGATGTGTTGATTATTGCCCTGTGGAGAAGTGAGCAAAGAATTCATGCCCAATCAATTGAATAAAAATAGAAAGAAGGAACTCGAGGAGGAACAAGCTGATAGAAAATTCGTACTCGCACAACAGCAAGCCGAGCGAAGGGAGAGATACAGAAGACACGCCGAAGGACTACCGAAGGGAGTAAATGAAGGTGAGGGTCTGGAGGTATCTAACCGAGAGGCTGGGAGAAGTGACGAGGACTGCCTAGAGGAAATAAGGAGCTTGTTCAGGTCCTTAACCTTAACCCCACGGACAGAAGGAAGAGAAGTCCGAAGGAAGGAAAAAGAGGAAGCCGCACGGAGGGAGGCTCAGGATACCATTGCCGCCGTGAGTATCGAAGTGACCAAGGGGCACGGGTATCACAGTAGCCCACCAAGCCTAGACAATTCCAGTAGTTCAGGGACATCAAGTGGTATGGTACAAAACAATTCTGGGCTACCCACGCCGATAGTACCATCCCCGCCTATAACACAACCGGTGCTGCAAACATAGTCGGTGTCTAAAAAAGTAAACATGGCGACCAACAAGGAAAAGTTGCCAAAATTCCATGGAGATGGAAAGGAAGATCCAGTATGACATTGTCATACATGTTAGACAATCTGGTCCGTGAATGGAGTCGCTGACCAGGACGAATGGATGAGATAGTTTCTGACAACCCTCCGAGGGGTAGCCATTGACTAGTACTCCAATGTGGACAAAACAACAGTGACCACTTGGGACGAACTCAAGAAAGAATTCCAGAAAGAGTTTCAACTCCTGAGAGATGACAATGAAATTGTTTCCAAGATAGATGGTACCAAACAAGGCAAGAAGGAGACTGTGCAGGCCTACAACCGTTGACTGAAGGAGTTAGTCAAAAAATTCGAGAGCCAGCTAGCGGATGGCCTGAAGAAAAGATGGTTCGTGGAGGGCCTAAAATCAAACCTACAGAGGAAAATGAAGATAGTGTCCCCCACCTCATACGAAGATGCTTATAACCGGGCGATGGACTTGGAGAGTGAACATAAGACCTCCAAGAAGAAAAGAAGCAAGTCTTCCTTTGACGAAGATGATAGTGCGGACGACAGTGTTGGCGATGACGAGTCGAAGAAAAAAGTCATGGCACTCCGAAAGGACATGGAGAGAATGATGAAGGAGTTCAAGACCATGAAAGGGGGTACCAGCAAGGGGAGAGATGACATGTAGTGTACAGACTGCAAAGAGAGTGGCCATACAAAGGGGTCGTGTCCCAAAAATGCACTGTGTGATATTTGCCAGATCATGGGCCATTCCACCAAGGAATGCCCATACAACATGAAAGTGAGGAATCAACAAGTGCTATTTACCCAAGAGCAACCATCTACATCGGGCAGGTACGGAGGCAACCAACGCGGCGGCAGAAGGGGTAGTAATAATAACACCAACACAAGGAGTCAAATACAATATGACTCCAAGGATCGGCCGGTGATCCAGTGCCGAGATTGCAATCAATGGGGCCACTTTGCAAAGGACTGCAACAAGGGCGACACCCCGTAGAAGCTATGTCGTTGGTGTGGTCCTGGAAACCATGAGGATGCCAACTGCCTAAAATCTGGCATTAATTGGCTAGACATAAATGGAAGCACGAATACGATACTGACCATAACCCGAGGGCAAGCAAAGAAAACCACATATCTAGACCCTCGAACAGAAAAACAACGGGCATGAGAGGCTATGGAAGAAATAGAGAAGGCAATGAAGGCACAAAAAGAAACATGGGAGATGGCCACCACCTCGAACCGGAGGGAGGTAGAATAAAACATTCTGAGACAACTGTTACATTTGGAGGTACCGGTGAAACTCCAAGACCTCCTTCACACCATGCCTCACTTGGGATCGACACTGTTGAGGAACTTGGCTACACAGCCAAATACCACACGTACGGACATCCCTAGAGGGTCTGTAGTTGATCCGATGATACTTTTTGTAAACAACGGGAGGTACTTGACAGTCGTTGAGATGGGTATCCTTGGCACCACTCTCACAGACACCATTGTAGATGGTGGGTCCAGAGTAAATGTACTTCCGGAGGAGACATGAAAAAAGTTGGGGAAACCCACGCTGTGGCCTCCAACCTTCAACTTGTTGGGAGCGGACCAGCATGGCATCAAACCCATCGGAACCCTCATGGCTCAACGTGTGATGATTGGGACATAGCCCTTCGTACTTGACTTTTTGGTGATCCCACTAAAGAAAAAGGGGTATGAGGCTATTTTGGGACGAGGGTGGCTCACCTCGGTGAAGGTGAACCATAACTGGAAGCGGAACACACTCACCATGGAGAAAGCCAGGAGGAAGTACATGATTGACCTCCGCACACAAATGATGAGCAAGGAGTTAGCATCTTCAGACTCAGAATCTGAAGGAGAGCAATTAGGAGAAGACGGAGGGAAAAGAAGAATGGAGCCTAATAACGAAGGGGTTTTGGAGTTGGAAGAATGTTCTGGGGATGATGGAGATTCAATGAATGGCCTCTTTCATTGGCAGATGGAAGATTACGAGTTTTTTCCACCATCTTGTAACATGCTAAGCATTAGGGAGGAGGAAGCCACCCCTGCACACCAGTTTACGGAGGACAAACCCATCAAATACTAGGAGGTCAAATCAAAAGGGAAAAACCTTGGTGACGACGCTCGTGTCGGCGATGGTTGGAACCCTGTGGCCACAACCTTCAAATTCTTTATTCTCCTTCTTCTTATGTACGGGCCAGCGATGGTGGTCCCTATAGAATTTATGGTTCCCAGTCTTTGGCTCGCCATTAAAAAAAAACCCAAGGATAAAGGTTTGAAAGTCGGCTACGACGGGGCCATCCAACTGTGCACTCTCGACGGATGGGAGATACACGAGGCCATCAACAATACCAAATCGAAACCCCACCCGGAGAGGATGGAAAAAGCACCTGAAAGGATGGACAGAGGACTCGAGGGGATGGAAGGGGACCCGAGAAACCAGAGAGGCCAGACGGAGGACGGGAGAGGCACCCGGAAGCTATTTAAATTAGGCATTTAAAAGAAATTTTTTTTTTTTTAAATTTACAAAAAAAAAAAAAAAAAAATTTAAAAAAAAAAGAAAGTAAAGAAAAAAAAATCATACGGCACTGTACGGCCTGGCGCTGTACTGCCGGCAAAGAAAACCATAAACTAAAAGCAACAATACGACAGGAGGTTGTATGGTCAACAAAGGGAAGGAAAATATTTTTTGAAGTGTAAAAGACCACCGTATGACAGAAGGTCATACGGCCAGGTGAAAATATAGAGTCTGTATGGCACCGTACGGATGGGAATTTTAAAAAGAATAAAAAGTAGCTCGCATGGCACCACACAACATGATACCGTACGGCTGTACGGACGGTGAGAAAAAGGCTCGGGTGGCACCATACTGCCTGACACCGTACGACCAGCAAACAAAACACAAAGTGTCATGACCGTACGCCAAATGGGAAAAAATATGAAGTCACACGTTAAACAACCATACGGGCCCACAGAAATGCGAAATGAAAAGAAAAAGAGGGTGGAGGGATAGTTATAAGACCACATGGTCTTAAGGTTGCTATGGTCACCATACAACATAACACCCTCAATTAGCAGCGGTAGCGTGCGGCAAGAAAAACAAAAGAACATAAATCTGTATGGCTGTACGACACACCATTAGGGAGAAAATGAAGACTGAACTTGAAGGCAAGCATCGAAGCCATTATAGCACAGAGACCGTACGACACCAAGATTTTATAAGTTGTGCGGACCTGCACCAAACTGCGAAAAGAAGTAAAGTTGTATGGCCACATACCGTACGGTATGGGAGAGGTCTAAAGCCGTACGCTTCGTACTCAGGTGAGGGAAGATAGATAGCATTAGTGTCACCACTCGAAATTCAGGTATGAGCATATCACTACTGTACGGAAAGAGAAAAATGTTGGACTTATTGATTGCTGAGAGGAAGAAGAGCGACTGCACGCCTGTCCCAGACTGGAGTAACCAGAGAGCTAAAAAAAAGAAAAAAAAAATGACGACAATAGAGGCAGTCAGGAAAATCAAGTTATTGGTCATTTGCACATGCACCATAATGCAGTTGGTGGAGGAGAGAGGGCATCGGATGAAAATCACAAAAACGGTGTGCGCCATGGACTTTTGTGTGGGTTTGCAGGTACTAAATTGGTCTTGGCGGCGGGGGTGCTGCCCCTCGACCCCGTTGGGGGCGTTGCCCCTAGACCCCCATTTATTTTTGAGGCACACCACAATAGAGTTTGGGGTACCCGCGCCGTCAGGATAAGCGTTGGGTTTGTTCCATTCGATGAGAAAGAAGTTTGAAGCTAAGCGTTGGAGGGGAAGCCATAAGCCACTAACGGAGATGGATTTGGAGGTTGTGAACACACAGGTTGAGCAGATGATACCCAGAGATGCTGTAGGCATTGATTGTCTGCGCACCAGTGGTAGCGAGAGCGGTAGCAGGGTACTACGTTTTGAGGAGTATGTCTTGATTGGACATGAGGCTGCCGTGGTGGAGGCACAGAGAGCTCGGGAGGAGCTGACCACTAGGTTGGAGGCAGTAGAGCAAGACTTGGCTCAGTGTACCCAGTAGTTGGCTGTGGAGAAGGCAGCATGGCTATTGAGGACAGATTGGCTACAGAGGCAGTATCATTTGAGCAGCAGATTTGCAGCAGTGGGTAGAGGTTGAGACTGAGCAGCATGTTTTGGTTCTTGTACGTGGTTCATCATTCCTATCTTGTTCTGTACCGGATATTTTGTTGTCGTTCGGAGATGACTTTTCTTTCAGGGGGGATGATGTTAGCCGTAGCACTTACTTTATGTTGTGTTAGTTATATTATGTGTAGCCGACGATACTTAGTTACTACCGGACGACAGTTGGGAATCGGTGGTGACGGTTGGTCATACCCCTTCGGGTTTTTATATAAGCGATGTACTTTCTCTCCGGGGATATGCCGATAGATGCTATTGTAAATGTACTAAAGTTACGAATGATTAATAAAGATTATGATCTATATTATGTATTTGTATTTCCGTACAACGTCTATCCACTAGTAAACTAGGTTACCCCAATGGGTAAACACCTTCTATCCATCCAACTGTAGCCTGGGGTGAAGAAGGAGAATACTTTCTTTCCATTAGAATAATAGGGTCGGATTCAGCCTTCAAAATAGTGGGCTTGATGGGAAGGGAAGGTTCGCTCCCCTACTATTATAAGGGGCCGGCCTATCCTAGAATAATTTCTAAGGGGCCGATTCTATACGTCTTATTGCTATGGTAGGAGAAAGGGGGGGCCTTTCCTATAGAAATATAGTTTCCCCTCCCACCAACCTTTTGAGGAAGGCTACCTCTCCATATTATTGTTGTCACTGCCCAGTCACTCACCACATCATTACCTTGCCCCCCCTCAACTGTCCCACGCACATGTAAGTGAACCAAAAGAACTCTTTTTTGGTTACTGTTTTACAGAAAGTCCACATACAAAAATACAAAAATATTGAATAAAAACTCCGCAGGGCTAATGTGGGATAAAACCCTTACCCGTATTTTGAAAAACTTTTTGGAGAGCACTTAACACAAACAAATCCCTTTGTCATTTGTGCAGTCTGACAATCACAACATAAGATAGGGTATTGGAAAACATTGGAGCAACTTACACAGCCGATTACATCCATTGGAAAGTTCATCAAACCTATTCAAACTCCATTTAGTGCATACCTTGTTGGTTTGTGCCCCTGTTTGCAAAGCTCCATCAGATTTCATATTGGCTCATGCGAGAAAATATCATCCTAGCAAAAACTGGGATGTTCGCTCTATGTTTGAAGGTCACATACTTTTGGCATAGAACACTCTAGCAATGGGCTTGGATCGACCTTACCTACTGTCTGATGCACTTTTTTGCTTGTTTCTAAAGCATTTTAACCAACCCACTTTGGCTATTTTATTTGATGCCCAAACGTTTCCACCCAAAATTCACCTACGATCATTTAGCAAAGGTTGACTCTGGCTTTATACATTATCAATCCATCTTTGCTTGAAATTTATAAAACTCTAAACATATATATCGTGTACATCCAAGTCCACAAGTCCTATCTTGACTATTGAATCGGGCCTTACACATGTCAGGGAATTCGCAAGAAATCTTCTAAAAATAATTTCAAGATACACAGATTGTGTGTTCCTGTTCTAGAGCTTCCCTGTTTTGCAGACATGTCATTTAGCATTTCCAATGGCAAACACAACCTCCATTATTGTTTCAATAAGTGTTCAAACCATAATCAATGACTTCCATTTTCAAACACAGTGAAGGCTTTTAAAATCCCTTTCCATCCTTCCACACACTCATGCTCGCAGCCGATATGAGATCACATTTTGTTGGGCGATTCTGATCCAACAGTTTGCATACCCATTTTAGAACTCTGCTTCCACATTTTGCACCTTTGACACTCGGCTGAAAACTTCCAAGCAGCTTCTAGAAATGGCCTTAAAAACTTACCCCAAATACCTGATCCAACCACAGGAGATGGCACACTGCTAAATCATTGTATGGAGAGTTCAGGGCACCACACGAATAATGATTTTGACATCCGAGGAAAATTTTATTACTTACTAAAGCTGTCCACTTAATTGTTTATGAAAAGTAGTCATGTGAAAGCAATCTGAACACCTACAATCATTGATTGGGAAAAATATCAAACATCCGCCTAAGGGACTTCCACTTGGCACACTGGTACATTCAAGTACCCTAAATATGTGTATCTAAGGGTTTGACCTCATTAGGTTGTATGTGAAAAATATTCACCCTCAAATTTTCCTACTCTGCAATTTCTGAACATGTTGCTTCTGAAACTTTAAAAAAAAGTTCATTTGGAATGAGTTTTGAAAACTGATCGAACGAGGGGATGAGAAGCTAAAACATGGGCATATGGTGCATTTAGATACCATCAATAGAAAACAACAACCGTGACTTCATGAAATTTTTTAGGTTGCAAGATATTACATCCTTAAAATAGTTACCTGGAGGTATATCACTGAGTGTGTAGGAAACTTGAAAAAGTTGCTTCCAGAATGCATCTAGAAAACTCATCAAATGAACACCTTATGCTCTGAAATTTTTGATATAGGTTCATTCACATATAGGCAATACAATACTGAAACTAATTTTCTCTAATAGTCAAATGGTTAATTTATATTAGCCCTCAAAGTTGGCCTTCTAGTAACATTGGTGTTTCAAACCCAGTAAAACTGAATAAATTGGGTCTGGAATTGGCTAGGAAAACTGGGCAAATGAATTCACCAAGGTTTGAAAATGCATACAGAGGATATTTTCATGTCTACAATTTAGGAAAACACTCATGTTGCAATAGTCACCAATAAGGTGTGCAAACTAGGTCATCAAAGTAGGTTATTTCAAAATTTCTGAAAATGGGCAAAATGTAGATTTATGTAAACCCTCTAAACTAGGTGCAGGAAATACATATTTAAACTGATTTTGGAGGATTGGAAATTGAATCAAATGTTATTTGATATACACTGAACATATCCTCAAATCATCTTCCCATGACACTCAACGTGCTTCAATGTATACATTCACAAAGTGGGCTTGTTCAACAAGTTTTTAAAAGCTACACCGCTTCTTAGCAAATTTCCAAATATGTACTGGAATACTATATTCTGGATATGGTCAATTCAGGAAGATGCTGCATATTCAGGAAGATGCTTATCTTCAAAATGAAATCTGGAATATGGTCTGATCCGTTTGGTTCACCCGAAAGAATAATGAGAGGATGCATAAGAATTTTAATTCTTTATTTTTGAATTTCTTTGAATATGGTGTGAGAAGATGCACACATGTGTACATATACATACATACATGTGTGTGTATATACACATGTATATATATACATGTGTATATATACACACATGTATACACATATACACACATGTGTGTGTATACACACATACACACACATTTGTGTACATATACACACATACACATACACACGTGTGTTTATACACACATACATGTGTGTGTATATACACATACAAGTGTGTATCCATGTATAAACAATATACACACGTGTATATCTATACACACATACACACATGTGTGTATACACATATACACACATATACACATGTGTGTATATACACACACATATACACACATACATGTGTGTATATATATACACATATACACATACAAGTGTGTATCTATGTATACACATATACACACATGTGTATATATATACGCACATACACACATTTGTGCACACACACACACACACACACCATACATGTGTGTATATATACACATACATGTATGTATATATACACACATATGTGTATATACACATACATATATGTATATATATACACATGTGTATATACACATGCATATATACACACATGTGTATATACACACATGTATATATACATCCTTATAGCAATATAATATACATCTTTATAGTCACGGATCCCATGAAATATTAAATTTGCTTTTGTAAAAATTGGAATTGGAATTTGAAATTCCAATTCCACCTATTTAGGTGGAAGATGATATTCCCATTTTGGGGGCAAAATGAGAATTTCAGAATTCCTATTCCATTTTTTTCCAAGGACCCAAACATGGAATTTGGCATTATCCAGAATTAGATAATGCCAATTCTGGGCCAATTCCTGCTGCCAAACGGGCCCTAAATTCCTTCAGAATTTGCAGGTGTCATCATTAGGGAATGATACAAATTACTTTATGCAAAGACTCACTATCCCCGAGAAAGATACAAGTAGGAATTGTCAAGGAGACGCATTGTCTTAACACATGATGCATGAAAAGTATTATAATGAATAAGCCTTTAGCATATTTATTGTAATATTCTCCTTAGAATGTAAAGGCTTTTGACATGATGTCTCAAGCAACCATTTGTCAATTCAACTTCACAACTTCCTCTACACACTACTTCTTCCTCAATATTTCATCTTACACCTCTCTCTCATTCCACACTTTGTAACTATTTTGATCTTCTATATTTATCATCTAGATCATCATTAAGCTTTAGTAAGGTTGGGAAAAATAAGGCACACAGGGTGATCCCATCAAGTCGACAACCAAATAATTAGTGTGATAAAATTTATCCTATCTAGGAGATAGAAAGGACCTAAGACATCATAGAAAAATATTCAAAGTGATCACAAACATGAAACGTGCTTGGTGCACATCCTCCAAAGTTAGGAGCAGTGTAACATGTAACGTACAATTAGTTGGCCCAAAAATATTCTTGAACATGAAACCACTTAATGTGGATTGCCACACAATAAGATGGGACCTAAAAAAACTAAAAATAACATCTAATACAATTAAGAATATGGCATCAGTAGGAGAATAAACCTTTCTTGACAAATAGCCACAAAAACCTTGAAAACCAACTCCAGACATAATGCAACATAAAAGAGATCAATTACTATAACTTGGATCACATAGAGATGTTCCTTGAAGATCCAACATCGTTTCCAAGAACATATTTCATGTTTAGCTATTTATCCAATCTTCCACAACAATTCTGTCATAAACTTATTCATAATCAGAAGTCCAAGAGAATACAATTATGAAGCACATCTCTTTAAAATTGTAGTTGTAGTACACTTCTATACAATAATATTGAACTGAGACACTACATGATTCTAGATTGACATTCCCTCCAACCTGCAACACAACAATCATCAATACAAAGAAATGAAGAGCATTTCCCAAACTAGTCCTACCAAAACTAGTCCTAAGAGAAACCTCTATTGCCAACATACTGCATGCACTAAAGATATCTATAAGGCTACGAGGGACCTAAAAAGTTAGGATTGCAAAATGTAAAGAATATACAGTCTATGTTCCAAAGCACAAGTTCATATCATAAAACACGGAGGCATGTAGAGCATTCTTCTAGATAGGCACTCAAGTACCTCTCTACAAATAAAATCTTTAATATTCTTCAATGATCAAAACACTTTGTTAGCAATATTTTCTACCTGGGAGAAGAAAGATAGATACTAAAATAACCTATAGCATCATATAACTATCCATACTAATGTCATGCCTTTGATCCTCATTTCAAAGCTTCAATTCTTCCAATCCTCATTTCTAAGCTACTTGTGTCAAAACTTAATTCTAATCGTCATCCCAATATGATATCATCACAGTTAGCATCTCTCAATTCCAACTCTGATCATCAACACACATCATTGTCAAAACAAAGAAGGTTTGAAATCCAACCTTGTTATATCAACATGGAAAAAATAACAGCTCATATTAATGTCAACATTAGTAACCCAAACACAACATCTTTACTATCATCTTAATATAGTGTAAACTTTCACAATAGAGAACATCATCAACCATCAATCACCTAGACAAAATTCTATATTTTACAACATATCAATGCCAGAGTATCATTTTTTTGGTATACGTCCTATTTTCAACAAAATTTCCACATTTTCAAAATATTATCAGAATAAGGATGAACTTATAATCATTAATGACACCATTGTGCAACACATATCAATAATCTCATAAATATAACATCACAAAAGAAGAGGGTTGATACCAGGGTCTGTGCAGGATCATGGTATGCCAAAAAGTGGCGATATGAAAAAAAATGAATTTTTCACTCGTCCAAAAGCGCACCCAAAAGTTTGTTGACTTTTGAGTAGGCCTGGGTGTCACTACACTTGGCCAAGCCAAAAGCCAAAGCTAAAGCATTATCAGATGTTCGATAATATCAGATTTCCGATATCCATGAGTAGAAATATATTGTTGCCCGCGGCTGCGTTCAACATTTTCATTGTGAAAAAGTTGAAGCAGCGATACCGAGCCAACAAAATTGTATATCAGATAGGTATCTGATATTAGATTTCCTCCAGTACACTAGGTAAGTGAAATATAGTTGTTTCATTATTGTTTTTTGTTTTTGCATTGAAATTTATTATTTTTTTAAAAAAAACTAGGTTTTATATGATATTGTGTATTATTTTGTAAAATTTATGATAAACTAGATTTGAAATTGATATTGTTTATTCTATATTGTTTTTGAATCAAACATGGATTCAGACCAATCCAAAAACCCTCCCTCTTAGTCCACGAACAATCCAGAACCACATCAAAACAATCCCCCGCCTTCAGAAGACCAACCATTCTTAAACGCTCGACCAATATAGGATCTCATAGGAGATAATCTAAATCAGCTTAGAGGATACTAGAACACATATGCGAATATCCCCACCTTGCGTCCCATATTTTCCATGTTGACCTCCATTATTGAGAGCATGGAGAAACTCACAAAACAACACAATGCCGCACTTCTTTGGCGTGAATCCATGCACGCCCAATTTGATGATGAGCTTGACTATGATCAAGTTTCTGATCTAAACATAAAAAACATGACATATGTAACATTTTTGTTGATCCCAAACCCGGTTTAAAAGCGGACCCCAAAAAAATCAAGTTGTCAATTAAATGGTGTACAAATGAGGCAATACATAACAACTTTTGGGATCGTTGGTGGATGGTTTTTGATAGACCACCCCACAGTAATTTGGATGTCCCATTTTATTTTATATAGAAATTGTATGCTGAATTTGTGCTCGATCACAAAGTCAATTACTGGAGCATGACACAGAACCAGGGCGTGGGCTTAGGCACTCCCTAGGACAGGCCAGGGGCACATCGAATGAAATCCCGCACATATGTCCCCCCTCCTAAGATTTCACCACCTCCCACAGTGCAGCATCCTGACATTATTGCTAAGGCTGGCTCACAAACTATTCAAGCCATTCACCATTTGAGTGATCTACTCATTAGGCAGAGTGCAACATTGTTGCCTCCTCATACTGATGCTTCTGGCCCTTCCACATCCTCCACGAGCTCACATGTTTGTGTGCCTCATACTTGCGTTATGTGCAAGAATATGTGCTTGGGTCCCCTGAATGATAGTGATGCATATAAATATGTGTTCGAGGTGGACGAAACTACACAGCACACTATAGGCAATGAAACACCCCATGGAGATGTGCATCAGGGGCATAGAGAGCCATGGACTCCTACTGTTATGGCAAGAGTAAACAGTTAACTTGTTACATTGTACATTTAATTTTAAACGTTCATATTTTTAATAGAATTTTCTTATAATGATTGCCCACTTATGTTTTTTTTATGTGTTTCATTTATGTCCAGTTGATGACAGAGGAGGAGATGACACAGGTGGAGGGGTCCATGCTTTCGGCCATTTCATTTGGCCTTGACACTTCCACGGTACATATGTTTTAATGTACT
>MU224686.1:698299-711791 GCA_018584345.1 Thuja plicata | reverse complement strand
TAAAAGTGAAAAATAATTAAATGCTAAGGGTAGTCGGCCTTAATGGCTAGATTTCTGGAACCTTCTCGGGTGGTGGAAATTGCCTATATAAAGAAGGCCCATAGTGTTGTCTAGGGCAGTTCTGGGTGGATCAGAGTAATAATTCGAGGCTTGTGCTACAAAATATTGTAAGTGAAATGCCCATGTGGCTTTGCATATTGTAATTCTGAAAGTTTGTAATTCCACATTTGTGGAGATAATAAGAAGCCCTTTTTCTGTTCTTGCAAATTGTTGTTGTTTCTCTATTTCTGTTATGTGTTTGTGGCATTAAGGGGAGCACCCTTCATCAATAGGGCTAGTAGTTTAGAAACCATATTTAATTTCCTATAGATTCTATTCTTACAAATTTTTCACATAAGGTTGATAAGATGTCCAAGTTTTTACGTCAAGTTGACTAACCCTAATTTTTTGATTTTTCATTGCCGCTTAAGGCCATAGCTTGGTATACCATGATCCTGCACATACCCACCAATGATAACACTAACTTCCAATAATATCCCTCGTTTTCATTAATGGAAACACTCACCATCACTAGCAACAACCAACATATCACCTACTTCCCTTAAAGAGTAGACCAAATCAATACAGGGGACGAAGGATATACTTTGAAACTCTCTTCCTTAGACAAATGCATCATATTTGGCATCTAGCTAGAAGAAAGAGAGGAAATAATATGTACCTTCTCCTAGAGATAATCAAAATTATCATTAAAGGGTTCCTTTATGAAGATATCTAAAATTTGATTCTTTGGTGGGAACATATTCCAATTTGACATCTTGTTCTGCTACTTTTTCTCTCAAAAGTGATATCTGATAGAAATGTGATTGGTTGTTGAATGCATCACCATATCATTTGAAATGTTTATAACACTTATATTTTCATGAATAATTATAATGGGCTAATCATACACCTCATTGATGTCTTTCAAAGTTTTCCTCATCCACAAAACTGGAGTTCAACAAGAAGTTGCAACAATATATTCAACTTAAACTATGGATAAAGACACTAAGTCCTACTTCTTACTGAGCCAAGAGAACAACATGTCTCCTAAAAAATTCATTACCCCTGGTACACCTTCCATCATCCATCCAACTAGCTTAATCAACATCAGTGTAGGCCTCTAATGAGAAAACAACATATTTTCTCTACCAAAAAATATAATGTGGAGTTCCCTTCAAATGTCTAAATATTCACCTGAAACCTTCTCATAAGTTTTCATAGGATTGATTTAATCCATTGTAATAAAACATACTACTTGGATTATATTAGGTCTATAAGTAGTTAAATACAATAGTCCTCTAACCATAAACCTATAGAGATTCTAATAAACTAGAAGAGATTCATCATCTTTTCTATAACTACAAATAGTAGCCATTAGAGTAATTATTGGTTTTGAATCCTCCACACCAAACTTTTTTAACAGACTAAGCTTGATAAATATAGATTCTATTACCCATTTGAGAAACTTGAAGTCTAAAGAAGAAAGACAACTCACCAAGCATAGACATAGAAAATTCCCTTTTTCATCTCTTTTGCAAAACATTTGCACACATCATTATCTCCAAAAAACATGGTGTCATTAACATAGACCATAACTATAAATTGCTTTTCTTCATCAACCTAAATATAAAGATTTCTATATGTTGTACGTTTCTTGAAACTTTTTTGAATTAAGTACTTGTCCAATATTGCATACCAAGCCCTAGGGGCTTGTTTGAGACCATACAAAACCATTTTAAGTCTAAAAATCTTGTCTAAATCTTATGACAACTAAAACCCATCAATTTTCTCTATGGATACTTCTTCTAGATCACCATTTAGGAAATTTTATTTGATATCCATTTGATATACTTTTAAGTTTTTGTGAGTAGTAAAGAAAAGAAACATCTTGATTACCTCCATCCTATCTACTAAAAAAAAAGTATCCTCAAATTCAATTCCTTCAATCTATGAATAACTCTTTATGACTAACCTTTCCTTTTTCATTAAGTTTATTCTGGAATAGCCATTATGTTCCAATGACACTCTTTTTTACTGGTCTAGGAAATAAATCTCATGTATGGTTCTTCTCAATCTGATTCAACTCTTCTTCCATTTCTTGAAACCAACCTTCATCTTTTCTAGCATTATCTATGGTCTTATGGTCATTCCTTGATAAAAAGAAAATATACACTTGACAAAGGGTAATCCCCTTATTCAAACAAACACACACAATACAAAAGGGAAATAAAAAAAAATTGCAAGAACAAAACAATGACAAGGACATAAAAACTTTCTTTCTATTATCTTTAATGAAATGACATTATAATATTCAAAAAATAACATGCTACAACCACATGGGAATTTCATTACAATAATCAGTAAGACAGAGCCACAATCTAGATTTCTGGAACTGAACCCTACAACTCCCCTTCAGTCCTATTTAAGTAGAATATTTAACCTCCTTAGAATATTCTAGAAAGTGAAATTTTCCCATTTTTACGCCCAATGGTTCTATTTTCTGCCTTAATTTGTTTTCCCTCTCTCTTCCTTTTGCGTTGAAACTTGAGTTCTGATGACCCAGCTTCTGAAAACCATAACTTTTGAACCATTGATTTGATTGGATATTATAACCCCATTTTGAAAATCCCACAAAGCTCTTTATAACCCTAGGTTCACAAAGCACCAAGTGATCAAATTTTGACATCCTTTTGGAGCCTTTAAGGGCTTCAAAACTGAGTTGAATCTTTTTGTACCACCCCACCAAAATAGAAAATTCAATATCTTCAAAGTTACCAGACTTGATCTTGTCATGAAACTTTACTGGAAGACTTATATATCCAAAATTAACCTCTAGGGAATCAATTTGAACAATTCGTGCTAAAATGAACAACTCACTAAAACTAGTAAATTTTCCAAAATAAGTAACCTTGTCCAAAGATAACCCTTATTGAAAAACAAGACAATATTTTTGGGTGATGCAAGATTTCTCTTACACCCTGGATGCTCCTGCATTAAAACTTGATTGTTTTGTTTGGAGAATCTTCTCCCATTCAATACACCTTCACTCTTAACACTAATGAACTGATTTTATGAGTGTTGATTTTGAATATACTTTACTAGAGTCTAAGGGCTTCTTTCTAGCACTTTTTCTTTCTCCTTTTGTTTCTTCTACCTCTTCTTTTTCTCCTTCCATGTAGAGAGGTTATTCAATCTCATATCCTTGTACTTATCATTTTGCATGACTTCATTCTTCATCTACTTTGACATTTGTGATCTAAAACATCCTTTTGAGTCTCTTATTCTAGCATATATAAGCCTTAATTTTGGTTGATTAACCAGGAATGATTCTATCTTCATCACATCTTGACTGAAAATTCCCCTTGATTCTTCTTTATCTCTTTTGATGTAGAATCCGCTACAAAAATTTAAGAAGTACTTGAATTTTGTAAGTATTCATAACCTTAGCTAATAGCGAGTCTTAGAGATATTAACCCTCTATTGTACTTTATTTAGGATGTAAAAAGTGTTACAAGTGTGGTTGTCATTGCACCAAAAGATCAACCTTTCAATGTCTGATACAACCACTAGACTTATAGAATCCACAGGAGGCTGTTAGACCATGTCACAAATCTTGAGGGGAGTCCTAACCATTTTGCCAAAAATATCCCCCTCAATGTAACTCGAGGGGATTCAAACCCGTGACCAATCTCTGATACCACTTGTTATAAGTGTGGTTGTCATTTCACCAAAAGATCAACCTATCAATGCCCTATACAACCACTAGACTTATAGAATCCACAAGAGGTTGTTAGACCATGTCATGTTATTTCTGATTGATATCATACAAATGTTTGTATTTAATCATGATTCTTTCCATTTATTTAACTATTCTATTCTATCTTTCTACTACTCCATTTCATTGTGGGGTTCTAGGAGTAGATAGATGTATCCTAATACCATGATCTTCACAAAAAATTTCAAACTCATACGAATAAAATTCATCCCCAAGATATCAAACCTCAAGAATATTATCTTAGCATCTAATTCATTCTCAATCAAATATTTGAAAGCTTTAAAATTTTCCAGAGCTTCATTTTTCTATTAATAAAGTTACTCAAGGTATCCTAGAATAATAATCAATCATAAACATAAAGTACATTTCAGCTTTGATTCCTTTTGTCTTGGTAGGTCCATGATAGATGTCTCCCAAGTGTGCTCACACAAGCCTACAAGGACCCCCACTATTACTAGTCTTCGCAAGACCCTATGCTTCCTTTTTTAAGGATCTCACTAGCCCTCACTATATCAGTCTAGGACTACTTCACTACCACTATAAGAGTTTGTACAAATTGTGCTTCACAAGGGGACAACTATCATTAGTTTGTACTTCACTATTTTACTCTTCCTAGGACAACTCCAAGTGAATTTTCATCCTTTCAACTCCATAAGTGTTTACAAGGAGAATTCTCATGTTTAAAAACTTCTTAGACTCCACATGATCCCATTTATAACAAGCTATCATAACTATTCCAAACGATCTTCCAATTCACCTTCAAATTTGGCTTTTAGGCCTATTCCTTCTAATAGCCCTATCTGACAGGTTTTTCCCAATTCTTGCAAAATAACCCCCCAAAAAAAGTGGGGATCTTGATACCCTTTTTCAAGACTCAAAGGATTTTTTATGTCTTAGGGTCCTAGGGTGTCTGTACACTAGATTCCTATAATTAAGGACAACTAGGGCTAATTGGGCTAGAAAAATGCAGTCATATAAATTATGCTTGGAAATGTACCAAAATGGATTGGTAGATCCTTATCTTTCCTAGGAGGTGTCTATATATCTCCTAGGTTTTGAAAACCCTGCTTGGTTTCCTTCAACTCACAATGTCCCTGTAATCAAACACCACTTATCACTAGCAATCTCCTAGCCAAGTACTCCAGTCTCGCCTAGGGCTTTCCATGAAAATTAGTTAAACAAATTTTCTAAATCTCTCCTCCTATATACATAATTTACAAAGGATATCCTTCCATATTCCCCCATTCCATGATTAAATTCATGGTGGATAATTATGGAGGAACCATCTTGTTCAAAACCACCCTGTCAACTCCAGCAACTAGTCTACTTACAAAATAATTTACAAATTTACTCTAAAGAACTCACAAAAACTTGCACACTAAAAAAATTTACTCTAAACTAACACTAAAAATAAAATCCAACACTAACTCTCATTATTCAATCCATCTAACAATGCTTAAACACAAAACTAGAAGACTGTGTATGCAACCAGAAAACAGAGCTCTTCTTACTATTCAAAAACATGCATTACATCACCAATCCCTTGGGAAATGGGCCTCATGGTATCTAAATATGCATTCTCCATGTTTTTATGCCACTACCATTAACTAGCTTTTCCACACACCTAATGGAATCAAACTTGACAATGTTGTCAGACAACATTGCAAAGTTGCAAAATGTTGTCAAGCAATATTTTAGCAACTTTTAGATTTTGCTCACAACTTAGTTTAATGACCTCAAATCACTAGGAAATGATGTAAAAAATCATAAAGGCCTCCTTAGGTACAAATATAAGACATGGTAATCCTTCTAGTATTTTTGACCCCAAATTCCCAATTTAGATTAAAATGCACTTAACACACTCCAAACCTTAAACATCTAGTTGGACTGATCCTAGTCTAATCTAACTAGGTAAAAACATGCAAGATCTTCTAAGGTAAAAAAGAAAACAACTAACTTGGCGCATGTCAGTACAAGCCACTAAAAAAGCATAGGGACTGGATTTACCCTAGGTGCTCCTGCACCAGTCCACATAGATCAATATTCACCAGCTCCAAGAGTTTTGTGCAGATATACTCCTTCCTCTTGAATTTTTGTCCTTGTCTTCTTTCCCATTGGATATTCCTTACATAAATTATTTGTGGGCTTGATGATCCTTTGCATTTCCCTTGCTACACTTGTAGATTTTATCTTCACCATATTATAAAAGTTGATGTGAAAAATTATATTGTGCCATAACCAACAAGAATTGCTTCGTGCAATAGAGAACTACCTTATCTAGCCTCTTTCATTTGATAAATATTCCCATTCATCTTGGATCTTTTTTCCACAAGTTTTCCCAAGATTTTTTTTCTCATTTCATAACCCTTTTCATGAAATATAAGATTATATATGTTTCTACACATTTTGATGACACTAAGAAGATTGTGTTTCAATCCTCTAACATAAAGAACATCATCTAGCTTGTTCTTCACATCAATTGTTATTGTACCCTTTCCATAGATTGGGGTACCTATTTCATTACCAAATTGAACAGATCTTTCATTCCATTTTTGAGAAAGATAAAATGTAAAATCAATTCAAAATATATGATAAAAAGGTAAAATATAAAATGTAAAATCAATTCAAAATATCATCCAATTCAATCATGAACATGGTATTAGCTGAAGAATAAACCTTGTCATCTAGATAGCCACAAAACCCTAAAAACCAACTCTAGACATAATGAAACACCAAACAAATTAATTAATATTATGTGGATCACATTGTGATGTTCCTTGAACATCCAAAATCATTCCCAAGAAAATATATCATGTTTCCTTATTGATCCAAGCTACCACAACAATTATGTCATAGAATTATTCATAATTTAAAGGCTTGGAGAACACAATTATGAAGCAAATCACCAAAAACATACTTGTAGTACACTTATCTACTAGAAAAATGAACTGAAGCACACCATGGACATTATGAAAATTCCCTCCAAGGCACAACACAAAAAACATAAATACTGATGCAATCAAGGACAAAGAATCCCTAAAGGAGATATTGAATCCTTACAACACTTATCAACACAACATAAAATAAAAAGATACAATAAAAAAAAACATGATTTTCATCCAAACAACATATTTATTAATCAAATTTTTTTTTTACATGTCGGGTTGTAATGCCTTCCTAGTTTTGACATGGTACAAAGAAAGCCTAACAATAAAACCCAACTAGCTCAGACATACTCCTAGATCTTCCTAAGCCTCAGAGCTATCCTCTACCAGCTTATCTGCTATCCAGCCCTTGTCCAAACTTCTCCCTTTATTTCTACCCAAATGAGCGCAAACCCTAAATTTATACACAACCACCAATAGATCATCCTCAACCAACTTTACACATCCTAGGAAACATGCTAGATCTAGTTAGCCTTAACCCAAATTAAATAAAACATTTAATTCATTTCTCAATGACCTATCCAACAAACCAAGTCGGCCACATATAGATCTACCTAGGAAATCATGCCATTCAGCTCCATGGATCAGAACAACGACTGCAACCTCAATTATTCAATCGGTTAACCCTACTGAACTAGTGTCATGAAGAAAAATAACAAACTGCCAATGAATCCACCATAACTTGGGTGAGACAACTCCAAAAGAGTTGCAATCACAGGATCAACTTCCACATGACCTCTTAAAAACCATATCATGAATACACCCACTGAAAATCCACATAACTCCTCCAAACCAAAAATAACCCAACTGACAACCAAGAAGACAAAACAACTCACTACAACTGGTTATCGGGAACTCAACTACTTGTTAAAGAATCAATAGTATCTCACAAACCACTACACAAAATGAAGCACAATCATAGACATATAATGTATGAACAATAAGGAACAAACCCTTTTCATCGATCCTCTCCAAGATCTCAATAGAATGACCACTTACAAGACCTCCATAAAACTGCCTCAAACTAGGAACTTCATCAATCCAAAAGGAAATAACTCCTAAATGATGCAAGTTATTCCAGAACCCTAGATGCTCCTACATCAAACACTTAGCATAGATTGAAAAGTGTTTCTCACACTTGGATTTCATAAGAAAATATTAACTCAACCACTTTATCTTAACCATCGGTTTCCCAATCTCAAGGTCAATAACCTAAAACTCCACACAAGAAGTAGACAACATAATTATCAGAGGCAGAAGAGCTAGCTCTCACTACACTCCTCGAGGAAGCTACATGTAACTTTGTATGGTCTTACACTCACATGCCTGGGTTGGATCCTAACCTATTCGTGCACAATGTTGTTATGGATCCAAATGTTAAACCTGTAATGAAAAAGCTTCATAAGATGCATCCTAAAGTGTCCTTATTATCCAAAGAACAATTAGAGAAACTCCTAGAGGCTCAAATCATATGCAACATTGACTATTCAAATTAGATTTCTAACATGGTACCTATTTCCAAGCCAACTAGAGAGATCAAAATATGCACAAACTTTCAGGATCTCAACAAGGCATCTCCTAAAGATGATTTTCCCTTGCCAAACATTGATATGATCATCAATCTCATAGATGGACATGAGATGTCATCACTCATGGAAAATTTGTCAGGATATAATCAAATACACATCGTAGAAGAAGATCAACATAAGACAACATTCACAACCTCCTTAGGTACCTTTTGCAAAAACATGATGCCTTTTGGTATAAAGAACGTAGGGGCCACATATCAAAGGGATATGACTATTATTTTTGATGACATGATTCACAAGATCCTTGAGAATTACATGGATGACATCCTAGAAAAATAAATAAAAAGGGTCAATCACTTAGATGTGCTAGAGTGTGTATTTTTCCATGTTCATTACGACTTAAATCTCAACCCAAAGAAGTGTCTTTTTGGGGTTACATCTAGAAAAATCCTAGGTTTCATATTATCAAGACAAGGTATAGAAATTGATCCAAATAAATTCAAATCCATAATGGAAATGCCTCCGTTAAGAACACCCAAGCAATTACACAGCCTATAAGGAAAGTTGCAATCCTTTTTCCATTTCATCTCACAGCTTGCTAATAAGTGTCAGACTTTAACCCATCTATTACGCAAAGACACCAATTTCAAATGGGACCCCCTGTGTCAGAGAAGTTTTGGAAAAATCAAAGAATATCTAGAAAATCCACCAATTCTAGTACCACTAACTCTGGGAAGACAAGTCATTTTGTACATATCTACAACTACTACAGCACTAGGGACACTTCTTGCTTAACTTGATGACAATGGAAAGGAAAGAGCCATATACTACATCAGTTGCATGCTTGTGGGAGATGAGATTAATTATTTGCCTATGGAAAAAGAATGCGTGGCAGTGGTTTTTGCCACTAAAAAACTACAACATTATATGCTTAGTCACACTGTCAAGCTAATATTCAAAGTAGATCCTCTCAAGTATCTTCTATCCAAAACTACTCTCATAGGTCACATGGCTAAATGAGTGATGCTCCTAAGTGAATTCGACATTAATTATGTGGATAGAAAGGAAATCAAAGGGCAAGTAATTGTAGATTAGTTGGCTAAGGCACCATTGGTAGATGCATACCCCTTAGTCATGGAATTCCAAGATAAGCACATATGCATGGTCAAGGAATAATAATCTTGGAAGCTCTATTTTGATGGATCCTATACGACTCATGGAGAAGGGGAAGGAATCCTCTTTTTCACCCCTCAAGGTGCCTATATTCCTAAATCATTCAATTTGGCATTCTCCAGCACCAAAAATATCATAGAAGAAGATGCACTCATCTCTGGGATAGAAGAATGACTATTCAATGGAACATCACAGAACTACAAGTGTTCAGAGATTTGCAACTCATCATCAAACAAGTCTTGGATGTGTTCCAAACAAAGGATGATAAGCTGCTACCTTACATAGAACTGGTGGACAAAATGAAAGAGCACTTCCTAAAATTGCAGATCACACAGCTCCCCAGATTATAGAATAAAGTAGTAGATGTGATGGCTGTTAGAGTAATAGTCTATCGAGTTATTAATTAAATCATTATGATCTAATTACTAACTCACCTATTCACTCTAGTTGCTTAAGTTAACCTTAGGTTTTCCCTTTTAGGGTTTCGTGATTCCTTTTATAAGGATTCACCTCTTAGTTTTCATTAAGGAGATTGTATTTTGTAATTCAGTGGTTGATAATATAGAAGTTTTATTTTGTCAACATGGATTTCATATCTCTGGCTTTTTGGCCGCCATAGCTTCTTCTCTCTTCTTCTGTCTTTGCTTCTTCTCTATGATAGTCTTGCATGCAGGTGTTCTTGGGTGGATTTGTTTTCCTCAAATATAACATGGTATCAGAGCTCTCCTGCTGCTCGCTGTTCTAGTCTTTTTGAAGATAGCTCATCACAGTTTGGGGGTTTGAAGATCGCCAGTCTTTTCTAGTATTTTTTACTGGTTCTGGGGGGTCTTTATTTTTTGGAGCACTTTGGACCAAAACCGACCTCACGGTTGCATCCAAAAGGCCCAAAAACCCCAAAATCCATATAAGGCTTGTTCGATTTGGACACCAGAGCATCTGGGAAAAATTTCTTGGCCTCCCAGGGCCGTACGGGCACGGTTTTCGACAAAAAATTAAAAAAACCCTTTTTTTTAAGGGTTTTATGCATTTTAAAAATGCACACTGTGGAAAATTTTTAGGTCTACCGCCGCGCCACCGCCGGGCCACCGGCACTCCACCGCCGCTGGTTGGTGACCGGCCCACAACCCTCACTGCGCGGCCCTCGCCGCCCTGCGGCCCCCGCCGCTCTGCCGCCCCTGCGGCCCACTCCGCCTCCTACCTACCTTGGCACCCTCCAACAGTGGCCCACCACCCTGCGCCTAGCCCTAGCACCACTCCACCCGGCCTAAGCACCGCATCGCCCCCAGCACAGCTCCGCCCGTGGCAGCCTTTTGTTAGCCCCCGCGGGCTTACCCCTTTGTGTGGTTGGTCATATTAATGACCGTGGGATCTGGATTTGGCCCCGTGGGTGTGCCATGCTCCCAGGGGCCTATTTTTTTTAGCCCCTGGGGCTTAAAACCAGGATTTTAGTGCATTTTTTAGCCCTTATCACCTTTTTGGCTCTATCTGGAGCATACAGAGGCCTTTTTTGGACTTCGTTATATCGTCGGAAATCTCTTTCTGAGATATTTCTGACTATGGTGATTTGGATTTTTTGGTCTACTATTTTGATAGCTTTTTTGTTGTTGAAGTCCGATGTTTGTTTTTGCCTTCTGGGAGCCATATCTGGCTCATCCAGACTCCGTTTTTGGCAAACCAGATATCGTCAGAAAGATGGTTCACTGAAATATTCAGTTGCAGAGGTATTTTTTTTAGATTCTACTCCAGGTTTTCTCTCCTCTGAGTTTGGCAGTTTATGCACTCTGGTGGATTGCTTGGGTCTACAGGTCCTGGGATCTCTTCTTCTGATATTCTAGCTCACTCTTCTTTCTAACTTTTGAGCTTGTATGCTTCTTCTAATGCATCTTTATTCTATAAATGCACTGAGATAAAGTGCCTATTTCTTCATTTCTTGGATCTTGTACACCTTGTGTTTTTGTACTCGCACTCAGTTATAAAGTGTCATGGGGGGTTATGATGATTATGCCATTTTAGGCGCATCCACCTTTGTCAAGTGAGCATACCTTCCATGACATTAGCCCATGCTATGTGTCAGTGACACCGCCCTTTATCCTGTGTTTGTACTTCTGTTGCACTGTTGGTGTTCCTGGTTCTTTCTTCTGCAGATGTTTCTAGCATTACATTTCAGTGTTCCTGTCACCTCTTCCAGTTCAGCATTATGGGGGGGTTCACCTATTGGTTCTATTGCTTCCTGGTTCAATTGATCAGCTCTTCAAACATTATCTTCTCTACTTGGTCATGCACTTCAGTGGGGGTTCCAGCAGTCTCTTCTGACAGATTTTTCAGCTACATGCTTCGGAGATGTTTCTTTCTCATTCTTGTTCCTCTCTCTGGGACTTTCCCTAGATTGAAGGCTTAGTTTCCTTCATCTATTTTATTTCTTGTACTTGGGTACCTGATCAGGCCTTGTTGCCAGGACCCATCTTTCCTCCTTTCTGCAGTAGTTTCCTAGGTTTTGCTTCTCCCTAAGCTTATCTTAAGGGGGGGTGTTAGAGTAATAGTCTATCGGGTTATTAATTAAATCATTATGATCTAATTACTAACTCACCTATTCACTCTAGTTGCTTAAGTTAACCTTAGTTTTTCCCTTTTAGGGTTTCGTGATTCCTTTTATAAGGATTCACCTCTTAGTTTTCATTAAGGAGATTGTATTTTGTAATTCAGTGGTTGATAATATAGAAGTTTTATTCTGTCAACATCAATTTCATGTCTCTGGCTTTTTGGCTGCCATACCTTCTTCTCTCTTCTTCTGTCTTTGCTTCTTCTCTATGACAGTCTTGCATGCAGGTGTTCTTGGGTGGATTTGTTTTCCGCAAATCTAAAAATGGCTACCATTAGATCCCTTCTTGAAATTCCTCAGGATGCAACACAATATGAATTCTTAGTTGAATAGCTCCACGCACCCACTTATGATAACACTGATTCTGAAATGGTATGTGTCTTGGTTGGTCCTCCATCCCCATGGTACCATGACATCCACACTTTTCTAAAAAATGGTATCATATCCCCCCACCTCACAAATAACCAATGCCAAAACCTCACTCACAGAGATTTCTCTACACTCTTGTAGCCAATACCCTATATCGTCAGGGATATCATAACGTCCTTTCTAGGTGTTTATACTCAAATGAGGCCACCCTGGTATTATAGGAAGTACATGCTCACATGTTTGGTGCCCACCCAAGTTGCATGGTTCTATCCAAGAAACTTATTAGGGAAGGATACTATTCGCCCATAATGGAACATGATGCTTGTGAGTTTGTAAAGAAATGCCTACCATGTTAGCAACATGCCAACATGATTCATACCTTGGCATAAGATCTACATCCTATCATGCCTCCATGGTCATTCTCATGTTGGGGCTTTGATCTTATTGGTAAGATCACCCCTTGTCTTCAGAAGGACACAAATACACCATCACTGTCACTGAGTACTTCACCAAATGGGTGGAATAAATCCCACTCACCCTCACAACAGGAGTCCAAATATCCAAATTCATCCTCTACCACATCTTTTTCTGCTTTAGGATTCCCTCCACCATCTTCACAGATCATGGCACACCCTTTTAGAAACAACACATGACATATCTGTGCGACCAATTACATATCCACCATCACTTTTATAGTCGGTATTTCCCACAAGGAAACGTCCAATATGAGGCAACTAATAAAAACTCCTAAAGATCCTCCAGAAAGTTGTCAATGACACTTGCCTTGACTGGCACCTCCAAATCAATCTTTCCCTCTCGGTATATCATACCTCTTACCATACTCCTACATGTTGGAAATAATCAAGACTAACCAAGTTACTGAGAGGGGAGGGGTGAATCAGTAACTCTTAAAACTTTAAATCATTTCTGCACTTTTATATACTTAACCATTCATTTATCTAATCTACTGCAAGCATGAAAGTATAATCATTCATAACACATAAACACAAAGATTTGGTGACCCAGAAACCTTCCAAATAGAAAGTAAAACTGGGGTGGGGAT
>MU224686.1:657945-674598 GCA_018584345.1 Thuja plicata | reverse complement strand
GGTGGGAGTTATCCATACACCCAAACTACATGTCTCTTCTTTTGAAAATTAGCTAGGGGATATGACTTTGTAGTTGAGCATGCTAACTTTGACTTTAAAGTTCTTTATAAACTAATAATTTGTTCTTCTAGATATTGAGGAAATTTTGATCTTGTTGTTTCTCATCACGTCATGAACACTGATGAGCCTAATTACCATGGTGGAAGGCTATTTATTTCATCCCAAAGGTTTTTTTCTAATCTCTTATCTATCCATAGTAGATTTAATATGACTGTTGATTTTGCCACTAAAATTTGGCATATGCTAAGATAGGTTGTAAGGGAATTTCATCACAGGTAATAGACATTCCAATTCTTTGGGAGATATCATAGTTCTTCATATAGTGCTTCTAAAATTGTATAAATGTTGGGCCACCAATGTCCAAATAACAATATCTTTTGGGTTGTAGCATCTTCAAAATTATGCCCTCTCATAATACCTTCATGTGCCTAACCCCAATTTTGTTCTCATTCATGTTCATACACTACTCCTTGCCGTACTTCATCTGACCCTTTCTTATATAGAGCTCCTTCAATTATAATAGACATAAGGGATTTATTGGGTGATATTTTTTTATCATGTTTAGTCATGTCCATTCGATTTGTTTTTGTAGAAAGTTACTCAGCTACATCATTGAGTTGTTTAGGTACTAGAGTTATCTAGAATGATTGATTTTTGGTTAGATCAAATATGTCATCTTCCTATACACTTCTCCTCATTTATCAATTCTAGATAGGTAATCTAGATCCTAATTGTTTCCTCCAGACACATGACCATTATACAGGAATGTAACTTAGTACCATATGCATCTAACATTCAACCTTTCTAATTTTCATCCTTCTTGTAACACGCGGCCCATTTACATTTGACAATGATTATATCTCAAATTTATTTTATTTGTAATAGGCATGCCTCAGGAAAGGGCAATTTATTTGGCTTAATTTGAAATAATTCTTCTTGCAGGAATAACATCTAAGATTCGGTATTTTGATATTTTATTATATTTTCTTTGTAGTACCACTATGTTCAATCATTCTCAAATAGTTTGAACTGTCACTGTCAAATTGTGCTATGCCAGCCAACTAGAGGTCGTGCATGATTGACTGAAGGATGCTCTTCTAGGAAGAAGCACAATTGAGATTTTATTCTCATAGTCTTTTATGTTTAATTATGATACTCTGGAGAAATATTTGGCAGTGTAGTGGCCCACACTTCCAGCCTTTTCAATTGCTATACATATTATTCTCAAGTCATTTTAGGGGCTCTTATAAAAGAGTGTTTCAAGTGGGATTTTTATAATGGTGTGACTGGTGTGTTCTGTATGTTAACATTTCATTATTCAAACATAGTTTAAATTGATAATTAATCTTGTAGGTCTAAGAAATGACACATCTTGAATCTACCATTAATGAATGTAAATACGTGGAAATTGTAATTTTAAATGGTAAAATTACCATAACAAACAAAGGATTCTCACTACAATCAAACAAACCCATAGTTAAAACCATGAAAATGGCATACATGACACTTCTTTTGTAACAAGAAATAGAAATCCTAAAGATTAGTAAGCCTATTTCTAGAATACCAAACAACTTCTGGAAGTTGAAGCCTCTGGATACTGACAAAAACCAAAATTGGTTGAAGGATGTTGGGTGCTACTAACCATACTTGAAAAAATCATCAATTACTCACTTAACTCACCAATCGGATAGGGCCTAGAAGTAACTCTATTGAAAATTCTCTGACAAAAACTTGACAATGGCTCACAAGTTGTATTGAAAAACTTGGCTGGTGTTAAAATAATCTTGTCCAACAAAAAAAGCTCATTTTCAATCATTTTTTGAGTTTGTTTTTTTCCAGCACTAGTATTGGAGCATTTGAGGACTGAACAAGATTAGCAAACTTATCGGCTCTGGTACTGTTGCATTCGACAGGTATATAACATGTTTCTAGTTTTTTTTGTGCCTTCATTCGAGTGTTAGGGTTTAGTTATTTACAATTTATATTTATGATTTTGAGTTCATTTGTAGTGGCTTTTTAGGGTTTTGACTTTTTTTCCCTTGTTTTGCTAGGGGTTAATTACTTTTTTCCAAAACAAAATAGAATTAGTAAGTACTGATGGAAATGGAAGTGAAGAATCTTGTTTAGATAGTGAGAACAATGTAGCTGCATTTGTGAAAGCTAAGAGACTTCTATAAACAAGTCACCCTACACTATTTGGGAGCCATTATGTTGTCTGTGCATTGACCTTTTCCTTCAGGATATAGGTAAGCATAGTTAGGTGAAGAATGTTTTTGAAGTTGAGAGGAATGTGAAACAACATATCATCAACTACCTATTAGATTAGAATCTCATAAGAGGGCACATAAATAGAAAGGAGTTCATGTAGTTGAGAGTCACGTGATTTGCAAATAATTTCATCACTCTGGAAAGTATTATAAAACAACTAATCTACAGAAAATAACAACGTTTTACTTTTCCCTAACTTGTAGGTTTTGACATGCTTGGATTCACGGAAACACACTATGCTCGATCCCTCCTCCCGCCCGTGAGTGAACTGAAAAATGAGTTTCGCTTTTCAATTTTTTTTTTAAAATTTATATCCTGCATTGGTCAAACTTTTGACAAACTCAGGCTCATCTAAATTTTGACCAAATCGGGGTCATAAACAAAAAATAATAATCTAACAAGCTAAAAAAAGGCCTTGGTCAAAATAAAAGGTAGAAAATAGCTATCAAATGTATTAGTGTATGCTTCATCCAAAATCCCCATTCCTCCCCCTCTGTGGCTTGCTTAATGAGTTCCTCGGTCAAGGTGACATACACAAAAGTAAAACATCCTCATGTTCATTGTCATCCACCTAGGATCATATGCATCACATTAGGTCATCTCATATGTTTGAGTGTGTCAGTTAATTTATAGGTTTATTAGGCATTAAGATTATTTTAGCATTAGTTTCATCTCATTAAGTACATTCCTTCATTGCATTATTCATCACCTCATTAGTCCATCTCACTAGTTCATTCCATCATTTTAGTTCAATAATTGCATTATTCAACATCTCATTAATCCTTTTCACTAGTTCATTCCAGCATCTTAATTGCATTATTCATTCAATAATTCATTTCATTAATTGATTGATCCATTTAGTTTGCATCATTAATTCATTTTATATATTATTATCACTAGTCCAATACATTCCATTAATGCATTTTGTTAGGTCAAAACATTAATTCATTAGGTTATTAAGTCATTAAACCCACGTGATTAATGCATCTCATTAAATCATTTCATTAAGTACATCTCAAGTTGCATTTTAGTTCATTAATTATCCATCCTCATTACATACATTTACATAATAAACACAACATATATAAACATTGTATACACTCATATTAAAAAGCATAAAAATCCATTTGCATGTCATGCATCAACCATAACATCACATCCTGCATCAAAATGCATCCATACTAACATCACATCATAGCATCACATCCTGCATCCTAAGAGTCAATATCCATATATGCATATAAAAAAGGACATCATAAATGCATCATATATAGAAACCATCATAAGATATTAAAATTCATAAGCACACCACATGTCATATAAAGTCAAAGTCCATAATCGCATATAAAATGTCCAAAGTACATATATCTCCATCACCATAAATACATCAAAATGCACCTAAATGTTGTAATGCATATACATCTAATCAAGAAATTAAAAAAAATGTGTCATCATGGCTAGGTAACTCATGGGGATGGATGTGAAGATCCCCCATCTCCCCCATCTTGTCTACCTGAGTGAGGAGGCATCCCTACTTATCCCTATGATGCCCTGCTAGTCCTCTGTGAGTGTGACCACTTTGTATATGAAGGCTATCATCGGTCCTAGGGATCTAGATCAAAATATAGGGCCATGTAGTAGGCCCCCTCTTTGCCTCTCCTACCCACCTCTGTGTGTGTGGAAAATCATCAATCATCACCTATCATGCCCCCTTGTCGTAGATACCTGTTAGGATATGCCCCTCTCCCCCTTTACGTTTCGACACATCTGCATGCCTCTTGTCGTTGTGCTATCAAAATATCTACCTACTCAGTCAAAGTCTCAACCTATTTGGTCAAGGTCACCATCTATCTAGTCAGAGTGTCTACTTCTCTCCACAAAGTCACAACATCTTGTGACACTACCTCTCCCATGGAAAAATCTCCTGAGTCTACTCTCATCTGAAGTGTGTCAAGTGCAGCCTAGGTACTGTTATCCCTCACCCTCTTGGCCTCCATCTACCCCTATACCCTTCCTACCTTAGTCTACAAGCTGCCCCTCTTAGCCTCTATAGTAGCATGATCCTGACACTCTATCTCGAGGAGTTCCCTAACCCCACCCACCTATGTGTGCAAGTTATCTCTCTTATCCTGTGTAGTCATGTGATCCTAGTGCTTTGTCTTAGAAGTTCCCTAACCCTCCATATCTCAGCATCAAGTGTATCATATGCCACATGTGTCATCCCTCTTGCTACTGCCACCAATGGTACCTATACTATGGGTGCATGTACTTGTCGTCCATGTGGTGGTGGTCCCAATGGAGGCTATACCTTTCCCTGTACTACCTGTGATGGTGGTACTTCTCCATGTCCTTGTCCCTATGGGCCCTCAACCTTTACATTTTTCATAGCCTGTACTCTCCTCACCTGTGTTGATGGGGCTCTCCTCTGTCTCCCCTACTGATGATGAATCTAGGGCATTTCCCACTATAGTATCATCATCTATGTCCATATCACCTATAGGCTTCTTATGAGTAGCAACCTGTATAGGATCTATCAATCTGATAGGTATGTATGTAGCCCACCATGTCACATACTCTACAATCATCCATGCATCCGCTATATTAGGCCTACTAACCCAATCCAATTGGGCCATTGTCTGCCAGGTGGTCCTCACAGTCAGGGCATCTATGTATCTCCTCCCTAACCCCACCTCTCTAGTCACGTGAGGATGAATATCATCCTCTTCCACCATACCCTACTATATCTCAAACTTTCTCATCACTTGAGAGGGTTTGTACCTCTCAATTTGATAGATCATCCACCCTAGTAAGAAGCAGTTTGTTTGCACGTAGGAGAGATATAAAAATTCCTCTCTACCATCCTTTACTCCTATCTTCCATTCGTTCATGCCCCATGGCTCATATGCTCTACAAGGATTCCAAAAGAAAACCTTGATCTCGTAGATCATCCTCCTCCATAATCCCATCTTCCCTATTGAGGTGTAGCATAGAGGTAAACTATAATGATAGGCATATGGCTCTCCTAACGAGTATGCATCTCAAAGAAGTAGTGGTTAGAGCACAACAACTTTCTCCCAAACCCATACTAGTAACAATGTGACACCTGTCCCCATATAGTGCACCTCGCGGTATGCATACATATGTAGATCATGATATAGCTATCTAAGCATGATGTATCTCCAACATTAGATAGTCCCTAACTCTAGCATCCCTTCTCAAACCCAACCCCATCCCACCCCAAAACCATGTCCCAATAGATCTTTTGCCATCCTCCTACCAATCAACCCTACCAGAAACAATGCAACCCTCCTCAGCCTCATATCCATCGCGGACTACCATGGAGATCTTGTGGTATCCTTTTCATGGGTCTCCTAAAGGCTAGTTTCTTATAATTCTCAAAGTCCTCCACCCTATACTACGATACCGGTCCCCTGATCAGAACCCTCAAAATGTGCCACACATCTAAAAAGGTAATGGTCACCTGTCTAGTAGGTAAATTGAATGTGGTGGTGTTTTTATATCACCTCTCCACTAGAGATATCATCATACCATTATGTGCCTATAGCCAAGGCCATTGATGCACATAATCTAACCCAACTGCACACACAAACCCCCACTCCGCATCTTTCAATTGGTCCCCCAGCTCCATCGTAGGAGGCCAATGCTCCCTCGATCTTGGTGGTGTAAACTACTATTGCAACCATGCAAAAATATTGTAACCCTTTTTCTTCTACCCAAAACCTCCCTAACTAGGACATCATACCCCTAAGCTTCTCACCCCCAGCGCAAGTCGATTATCCTTACATCGTCGTCCCCTTAGCATCTACCCATTTTTTATGCATACGCTGATTTGGGTGGATATGTTTATTCCTACTTCAGCATCTCTGCCTTGTCCAAATCCCAACCCACATCTTTGCAGACACAAATCCAGGACCCACGTCTGCGCATACTATCTAATGTCTAGTCTACAATAAATTTAACCCCCTTTATGACCCACCTACTAAACCCCCTCATAATGGGTGCTTAGTAATCATGCCCAAAGCCTCTCTTAGGAATAGTTTATTCAATCTAAGGATCACTTCTCCCACCATGAGGTGCATTTAGTTTTTCAACCTAGGGACGTATACTTGAAATGGTACTGCACAATATGTGCACTAAGTTCCTTAAAGAGCCACTCTACCTATGCTGCAAGAAAGTAAAGTACATGAAAGGAATCTATAATAAGGTTGTAGGAAATGAAACACACTTACTCCTTACTCAAATGAATGCTACAACTTTCAAACTCTACTTAAACTTATTCTTTCAACCTAGAGCACTCACTATAACTATCCTTGCAGGTGCTGCAGGAACATTCACAAAGTACAATGTTGCAGGAAGAAACTATAATCTTATATCTAGAATGTTGGAAATGCAAAAAGTAAATCTATTCTAATTATACTCTAATCCACCTACCAAGTGGGCCCCCTTGGTCAACTTCTACTAATCTATGAACACAAAATATGAACCAAAAGTTACTTCATTATCTTTCAAAACTGATTACATGAGAACGATACATGAAACTAAAAATGAACTTGTTGTGCAAGATACAATCAGAACATTGTATTTCCAAAAATCTTCAAACTTAAAAACTATCAAAATCCTCCCTATAAATAGAGGATTGAATTTCTTATTCTGAAATAGAAAAAGGAACTAACTAACTAAAACCGCACCAAAGAGAAAAAATAGGAAACACAATAGCCCACGACATATGCAATGAAGTCTGAGTGACCAAGTCAACATGCAAGGAATTCAGAGGGAATATAGCAAAGCTACATTCATGTATATTTAAAACAGTGGCTCCTGATTTGTGGTAGCTGTGTCTTCTGATGCCATGTTGGCTTATTCGTTTAAAGCTGGTCTTTAATGTCCTCCTTCAATACTGTCGACCACTCCCAGTGACTCCTACTTCCTAGTAGGATTAGTTATCATGCAAAAGGAATTCATACAAGTAGCTTATTCAAATTAATCCAGATGTTAGAACACACATTCTGATTATTATATGAAATACTGTAACATATATATAATATTGGCATAATATGATATATCTATTCCACCCATGGTTTAATGGTTCTATACGTACTTGAAATAAGTTCAACTCACTAAAGTTCACAATTGTTCTGATAATAATTAAAAATAGAGTATAAGGATTAATATAATGGAGATAGTAAAATGGTCTCATCATTTGCCCCTTGGAAAGTTGAATGCTTGTCCTCAAGCATTGCATCTTCTGGTAGTTGATCTGAAATCTCCAACCTCTATTCTCCCTCTCCTTTAGCTTTTGAAGGTGTAGTAGAACCCCTTTTTTTCTCCCAGACATCTACTCTGTGATTTTCCTACAGTTATTCAAGTCTGTCAGTATTGATGTCATACAGGGGCCAGAGGAGCATTGGTGGCTTCTTGGTGAGTGGACACCAGATTTCCTATCTAGTTTTCCTTCCTAGCTACATGTGTTTTGGTGCTCTTTGAATAGCTTCTTGGAGGTTGATAGGACTGTGTGGCTTAGATTTCCTCAATGCCTTGGATAACCTACCCCATTTGCTTCTGGCTCTAGCCAGGGCTCTCTGGAAGAAAAAGTAAGACAAACCATCATATTCTGCATAGACATCTGTACAAATCCCAAAAATTTTATCCCTTGTTTCCTCCTTAGATTTTCCATAAGTCGAATTGAGTCAATCTCTGAGGAGTATATCTGGTTTGCTGCTTTCTGTTCTTAATGGTAATGGCTTTGTTTTATCCTATTCCGTATAGATTTCCAACTCTCTATCATAGTTGGCTTCATTATGCATCCAGGACATTAATGCCCTTAGGTGTATATCCCCTATGTAGAGTACAAGATTCCACTCAGTCTCAGCTAGGATAATGAAGTTATGCATGTACAGTTCACAAAGTAGATTTTTCTGCCATGAGGGAAGAGTCTGGTAGAGGCCATAAAATTCTTGGGCTAACTTGAACTCAGAGTCTATATCTTTAATGGTCATCATTAGCTAGAAAAAGAGGAACTGTTCTTTCAAACAGATGGTATAAACCCTAAGAGGTGACCTACATGCGATTATTTGATCAACCAATTTGAGGGAACGATCCATATTTTGTTTTTTCTTTGCCAATTGTTCTTTCAATTATGCTATTTCTTCCCCTTGCTTTGTTATTATTATTATTAGTTTCTTCTTCTCCTCTCCCCATAAAGTTTTTGTTAGAACACACTTATTATGCAATCCAAAGAGAAGAATTTGCAAGGTGATTGGGCCACAATCTTCTGCTTGATTTATTTGCCTCCTCTTTTCCTTGCAAGACTGCTCTAAGAAACTTATTAACCATGTTTTGTTGTAGGGCACTAAGGCAGTTTCTGCATAGGCTAACTAATGGATTACTGAGGCATTCTCCTCGTTAATGTCTAGAATATCCTGATGGATTTCTTGGGGACTATTTTGGTAAACATCAAGTTCATCTTCATAAGTTTCCGTTGAATGCAGTGGAAAGTTTGGAACTATAGACTGATTTGGGGAATCATCTAGAATAATTTTCTCATTTGGTTGTTCATCAAATTGCAAAGGAGAATTGGGTTGGATTTTGGAGGATGCTCCAGGGAGCTATCCTCTCATTCTAGGACTCCTTTGCACAGGGCTGTCTACAATTTCTATAGCCTTTTCTTAGTAGCCTTCTTCAGTTTCTCTATTGTAGGAATAACTACTGCAGGAACTGCTGCTACAAGAACTGACTTCCTTTTCTTCCGCTTCGAAGAAGTAGGGATTTATAGTTTGGCTGCATGAACTTAAGGTTCTTCCTCTAATTTTTTTTTTCCTTTGGTTTTAGAAGAAGTAGGTACATTTCTCTCATGAGCAAGTAAGGGCACATTTTCTTGAAGATTTACGGTTTCTGCCCCTTGGGTATCTTGTTCAATGACTGGGTCAGTTGGTATTGCATTATCATGAACAATTTGTACATTAGGGTTAACCTGTGGTTGTAGGGTTTTGTGCTTGACAAAATCTAACAATTCCATGGGAGAGGCATCCCTAAGAGATATTTCTATTAACAATTCAACTAGGGCATGGTGGGTGACAGAATTTGAATTCCCTTTTTGGGTATCCTCAACACTAATGCATAGCATATTGTACAAGAAATTTGAGACATTTACTGGTAGATTATGCCTTACATAACTTAGTAATTTGAAATGATGTACATGTAAATTGGAAAATCTCCCTCACATGTAAAATACCTGATGATATGCGTAGCCAACTCATTATACAGTGGAGGGATAAACATTATTTTGCACCCTTGTTTGGTAATTTCCAATGGAGGGTCACCTGGTAGGATAAACTGGGCCCTAGCTGATCTGGCATCATGCACATTGGGGTAATGTTCCCCAACCATTGGTAATCTAGTAACTTATTCTATCCACTCCTCTGTTGTGACTGTTGTGAATCCCCACACAGTTGCTTTCCCTTCTTCAAATGTACATGCGAATTCAGCTGCTGAGTCCTCATCAAATTTTGTTAACCTTAAGAAGTATCCTAGCCAGCCACATGCATTAAATCTTCTTACCACTTCAAAATCTGAAAGTATCACACCATGTACTACCAGCTCATGTCTCTGTAACTAGCATCCCATCTGTTCTTGCCAATTTTCAATTTGTCTTCCCTTGTAGAAGATAAATGCCATGTTCCTTAAATATCAAACTACTCATTTTTGAAAAACTATGAGCTTCCTTCTGAATTCCTCTGTTATACTTAGTATGAAAAATAGTTATGTATTTTAACAAGAGAAATTATATTCTTTACAGCGAGTTTCCACTTAACTTAATTGTAATTCACATCAACTCTGACAATCATAGAGGATTCGGGAATAAAGGTACGGCAGTTGTGCAATATAACACTTAGAACTTTAATGAGACAAGGCTAAGTACAAATTTGAGGTGACATAAAATCTTTTAGGCGTAAATAGAAATGACAATTTGGAATTAATACACTTCCCTCCCCCTACGTAATATTGAGAAGTGTCTACACTTGGCAGACTTGGCACACATGGCACGACGAAGGGGACTGGCTTAATGTCGTAATGATATATTTATTGCAGTACTAGATATAATCATCGAAATCTATGCGCTAAAAATGGAAAAAAATTGAAAAGCTTGTACCTATCATTTGATCTTTGCACATGCCATTAGAAGGTAGTGTGAATGGAATAAAATTTGTGGCCGTGTGCATCAGTGTACTTTGGCTCTTATTGAAAGAAAAGAAAGGATAATTTGATGACATGGAGGGTGGGTGGGTGGTAGATTAAAGAAATGAGATGAGTTGGAAAGAAGAAGTGGAAATTGAATGGAGTGTACTGTTATGGATTTTTCTTGTATGAATCACAGTGCTTGAAATGACTACTTGAACACCATGCCTTCTAATACTGATTCAGAGACAAGAAAAGCCTAATTTCTAAGGACTGGATAAGGTCCTTCTTCATTTTTGAGCTCCACATATACTTAGGCAGGTTTCACCTCTTATGATTTCTGTTTACACAGTATGTTATAGTGTGGACACTGATTTTCTATGTACCTTTGTTAAACCAAATTATAAATCATCTTACAAATGACCAAGCATAATCAAATACAAGATCTAACCATATAAACCATGGTTGTAAATATAACAAGAATCAATGATATAAGGACTTTCATCCTTCTTCCTTTTGATTTTAGGAGGGATAACCTAATGATTCACTCTCCAAGGAATCATTAAAGTGGACACTGTCCTACTGACATAGGTCCTTACTGAGTTCAGTTTGTTTATTCTTAGTAACCAGAGTATTTTAATTAAATTTGGTTTTGATAGCTTGAAATAACTTGGACAATGATAGATTATCAGACTAATTTCTCGACCAGTGCCTTTCCTTTGGGCTACAGAGTCAAATAAACTAAGATCTCATAGAAACAAAATACAATAAGCTGCCTTACAACCCACATGAAATTCAGATAAGTTGCCTTAAAAATTACCCTGTTACCTCTAAACGATTGTATCAAATCTTTAAACAAAGCAGTATGCTCCCTGAAACTACTCACAAAACTTAGTTCTTTTCTTAAAAGAAACTTGCAAGCGGTTAGATAGTTACCTAATAACCAAAATGCTTCAGAATGCCTTGCAAACTTAAACATAAAAGAGCATACACAGAGAATAAAGAGACAACAATTGAAGAGAGTAAAATTGCATTGTATTTTATTTATATGATCCAGCTTCCATACATGAAAGATCTTGCAACTTCAAAAGATAGACAGAAATTCAAAACATCTGAATTCTACAATATATTTTTCTCTTTTCCAAAACATTCCAACATCAAAGACCCTTTACAATTACAACTCTTTTGCTATATATAGGTTTTTGTTTCATGTTAAGACTATGCGACCACACATAGTCACCCAATCGCGGAATACAAGTCCTGAGTGTTTAATTTTATCATAACAGGTTATATGTGCCCTTTTTCCATTTCTGACGACTACGCGACATACCTTAATCACCAAGTTGGGAGGACTTTTCCCTTTTGGCACTTTTCTTCTCAGACTTTGCGACCACCGTTAGATCCCTTGACCTCTTTATCCTACGGCTGTCGCTTAATCGCTAAAAGTTCTTACATTCCCTTAAATCTTTCTCAGACTTCGCGACTGAAGGGAAAGAACTTAGTCTCAAGGTCGTTGAATCCATTTTCTCCTTCTAGTGACCATGTGATAATCCTTTAATATCCACTTGCCTTATGACACATGTCACATAGTCATTTGTTCACTTACTACATAATGGAGAACTGAGTCATCATTCTATTCTGGTGACAACCTGACTACACTTTACTATAAACCTTAGATGGTCAGTCATGATGTCTCAGTCAAAATCTCTTAACCGCCATTCCTTCTCAAGACCACGCAACTGAAGGTCTTGCTTAACTTTTTACTTTGGATTGATTTGGCGATAATGTGACATAAGGTAATCGCGAAGTCTAAAGACATTTTAATAACTATTGAGAATTTCCTGCGATTACCCGACTAAGCAGTGGGTCCCCTCTACATAAAACTTTATGATATAGTTATCTTGTGACTACCCAACATGAAGAAATTGCAGAGTCTCATAATACCAAAGGAATATACTGAACTTGAACAACACAATGCGACAAAAAGAAATCGCCAAGTCAGGAAGACTTATGGAATATTCGCTTGGAGTAATGCGACAAGGCAATTTGATAAAACACATGACTTAAGTGGGCAGAAAAAGTAACACTGAAATAGAATGACATGACCTAGGGTTTGTTTTTCAATGTTTAACATTGGAAGACTAAGGGTTTTCAGGGTTTTGCAAATTAAGGTAAGTTCAAACTTGAAAACCTGAAAACCTGACACTGGTAAGGCCAAAGGAACGAGAGATAGCTGACTTGAATACACCAGATCATAGAGAAAAAGATAGGGAACCAGGAAAATTGCCAAAACAATAAATACAACCGACAGTGGCTCTAATGAGGATTGGCTAAACAAAGTTTATGACAAAGAACCACATAATCTCTGGTTGCAGACCAGCCTTTACAACGGAGAAAAACCCTAAAATAGAAAGGGAAATATATACAGAACTTAAAAATAAGGGACAAGGAAAAGAACATATAATACATACTTACTTGTGCACTTTGAACTTTTACTCAAAGAAAGGCTTCAAAAACTGTCCATGCACAGGCAACTCAAAAAGATCTCCTTCCATATTTTTCAACAAATATGAGTCTTTGCCAAAATTTTCTGCAATAATGAATGGTCCTAGCCATAAAGACTCAAACTTCTTATGCTTTCCTTTGTCCTTTTCCCTTGCATTCCATTGGAGAACTAAATCATCAATTTGTAATTTTCTCTCAGTAGTCCTCCTGTCAAAAAGATATTTCATTTTTTGCTGTAACTTCACATTTTCTCTCTGACTATTTCTCCTCATTTCATCTAATTCATCCAACTGCATCATTCAGTTTTGCATATTGTCAGAGAAATCTAAATGTTCCTCTTGAATGAATTGGCAAATGGGCAATAAATTTTTAATAGGCAATCTCGCTTGTAAACCATATACTAACTCAAAAGGAGATTGAACGGTTTCCTTTTTAAGTGTTACCCTATCAGCCCAAAGAGCTAATCTCAATTTTGTGTGCCATGTCCTTTTATTTTGTTCCAGAGTCCTCTTTAATATTTTCAATAAGCTTTTATTGCTAGACTCAGCTTGTCCATTGGCCTGCGGGTGATATGGGGAAGAATATAATATTGTAATCCCATACCTTTCATAGAAACTTGTCATTTCTTCTGATCTGAAACTCATAGCATTGTCCATTATTAATTTATTAGGCACACCAAATTTGGTCAAAATATTTTCTAATAGAAACTTAGTAACCATCTTACTTGTTTCTTTCCTTGTGGGGATAGCCTCAATCCATTTAGTAAATTAATTTGTGGCAACTAAAATCCAACTATGTCCTGCACTAGATTTCTCTTGAAATTCACCAATAAAATCAATGCCCCATACAGCAAAAGGAGCCTCAGTACTCACCGGGTTGAGCAACAGAGCACCTAAAAATTTCAATTTATTGGAGAACCTCTGACATGGTTCACATTTCCTAACATGTGTATAAGTATCTTTAAACAGAGTAGGCCAATAATATCCTGCCCTCAAAATCTTATGGGCAGTGGTCTTCGTAGAAAAGTGACCTCCACATTGTCCTTCATGCATCTCGATTAGAACTTTCTCAGCTTCATGATATTTGTCAAGGCATAGCAACAACACACCATTCTTATCTTTCCAAAACAAATCACTTTGAATCAAAACATATCTTTTAGCTTGAAATTTCAAACTTCTCTTTTGATTATCAGACAAATAATCAGGACACTTAGCATTTTTGAGGAAGAAAACAATATCAGTGTAATATGGTTGCCTCTATATACTGGTAATGGCTTGGTCATGTGCTTCTATCTGATTTGATTGTACTAAATCCAGGTTCTCCTCTGTCATTAGTTTGGCCAAGCCTTGACCTCTTACCAATTTGGTGATATTGATTTCCAGATTGAACTCTTGAATCCTTGTAATCAATTTTCATCTCTTACCAGTAACCTCTGACTGTGTAAGAATATCTTTCACTACTGAATGTGGAACATAGGCCTGCACCTTGGCACACACCAAATAGGGCCTAAAATACTTCACAACCTTTACTAATGCATAGGCTTGCTTTTCCATTATTTCATAGTTAAGTTCTACAGCTTGCAAGGATTTACTATAAAAGGCTATGGGATGTTCAAATCCTTGCTCATCTTTCTGAAGTAAAATTGCAGCAATTGTATGAAATGATGCAAATGAAAACAGGGAGAAAGGCTTAGTGTAATCTAGAGATTTCAACACTGGAGTTTCCTGCACTGCCTTCTTTATCCTTTCAAAAGCTTGTTGTGCCTCATCATTCCAAACAAACTTAGTATCTTTTTTCAGCAATTTCACAATGGGCTTCACAATTTCAGCAAAATTGGCTACAAATATTCTGACAAAGTTAATCTTTCCTAAGAAAGATTGTACACTCTTTAAGTTTTTTGGGGCAACTACCTTCTGAATTGCTTCTACCCTCTCAGGGTCTATTCTTACCCCTTCTCTGAATACTATATGTCCAAGGAACTTTCCCTCTTTAACTGCAAAATGACATTTCTTAGGGTTTAATGAAACACCATATTCCAATGCTTTATTAAAAATCCTACCCAAATGATCACAATGATCACTAGCCCTCTTTGAATATGTAGTTAAATCATCTTAGTAAATAACCATGAATAAATTAATAAACTCTTTAAAAGCAACATCCATGGCTCTCTGAAAAGTTGCACCTGCATTTATCAAACCAAAAGGCATTCTGACATAAACATATGTTCCCCAAGGAGTAGTAAATGCATTTTTATATTGCTCTGACTCTTTGACTAAAACCTAGTTGTAACCTAAGAAACCATCCATCATTGACAACAATTCACAACCAGTCACCTTATGCAACATTGCTTCCATATTGGGCAGTGAATAATTATCTTTTAATGAAGCAATATTGAGATTTCTGAAATCAACACATAACCTGATGTCACCATTTTTCTTTCTAACTAGCACTAGATTTGATACCCATGTTGAATGTCTAATAGGTTGGATTATCCCAGCATCCTTGAGTTTGATCAATTCCTGCTGCATTTTAGGAGCCAACAAGGGGTTAATGGGCCTTTGTTTCTGTCTAAATGGCTTGACATCTTATTTCAAAGGAATTTCATATTGAAAAAGGTCCTCTTTATATGCCTTCAATTCATCATATGACCAAGAAAAAACATGCTTTTATTTTCTCAGTAACTTGATCAGGTTTATCCTTACATGAGAGTCCAAATATTTTCCTATATAAACTATCTGAGGACTGTTTTCTGATCCTAAATTTATTTCTTCCAAATCCTCAATGTTGGCATTGCTTATCTTTGCTGAATCATTTTGCTGGCTAACAAACAATGCTTCAATTTAAACCAAACCTATAGGAATCTGATTAGAACTCAATTGAACAACATCACTTCCAAAGATGAAGTCCTTCCCATCATCTGATTCTAATAAGGAACTGCAGTCTATGCTCTGGTTTTCATACTGATCCAAACATTGCATGAACCTCAGGATATCTTGATCATCTTGGAACACTTGCTAGTTGTATATGTTATCTGGGATAACTGGTCTTGTCTTAACTTTGAGTATTGATACTCCATGTAAGGTCAAATCATCATTTTTCAAAGCAACATTTGCTAGGAAATCAGCCATAATATTCTTTGACCTTTCCAACCAGGTTATATTAAAAGCATCAAACATCTCAAGTTGATCCCAAATAGCATGTTTGTACATTTTCAATCTGTCATTTTTTACAGCATATTTGGACCTGACTTGTGCTACCACTAACTCAGAGTCACCATAAACCTTTAAACATTTTATACCATGTTTGATAGAAATTTCAAGTCCTAAAAATAAGGCCTCATATTCTGCAGTATTGTTAGTACACTGAAAAGCTAGCAGAAATGAGTATTTAAAAGTTGTACCTGATGGGGATATCAATAATACTCCTGCCCCTGATCCTTCTTTGGAGAAAGCACCATCAAAGTAAATTTTGCATATCCCATCTTCTTGTAAGATTAATTCCTTACTTAAAAGGTCAATTTCTTGATCTTGACAACAAAGTTCTTCTTTTTGCATTCTGAAATTTTCCATGTCTATGTCAATGCAATAGTTAACATGAGTATCCTCATATTTTTCTATCATGTGG